>JAQMYJ010000004.1:10490992-10542165 GCA_030014305.1 Clarias laeviceps
AGTTATTTGGATTTTTACAACATTATTGTTGAAATACACAGTCCTGAAAAAGGGACGTTTCTTTTTTTTGCTGAGTACGTGTATATATATAAAAAACCTGAAGTTCTGTTAATTGGTGATTTCTGCTGCAGAGGAGAAATTTTGGTCTTGTGTTCCATGTACTTTGGGTCTTGTTTTCCTGTGATGGTCTATATGGGAAGCCAGTTTCATCATGGTGCTTGATGGGTTTTGCAAATGCACTATACGTGACATTCAGCTGAGTTTACGTGGACCCTAACATTACACTTGTAATTGAAATAATAAGCCAATCAGGATAAGACTTCATTGTGTAGCTACCCAAGTAGGAACAGTCTGACTTGATCAGAAGGAATTTTTTATCATAGCGAGAAGTGGTGTAAAGCATGATCCATTCTATATGAATATATTAACCATGTAAACACTTGATTTGATAATTTCTGCTCACATGTATGCTCGGGGCAGGGGTGGATTCGTGGTTAAGGTGTTGGATTGCTGACCAGGAGGTCCCCGGTTCGAGCCACGACATTGCCAGGTTGCCGCTGTTGGACCCATGAGTAAAGGTCCATTGCCCACAAGTGCTCAGACCCAATTGGGCGTCAAGCTGGCAACCCGACCCTTTAAATAAGTGCCACAGAAACGATGGATATAATGTTTATCAGTCACCCTATGGGTGGCAGACGGCCGCTAGACGGACCACAACAACATGTTTGATCCACATGGCATGATGAGTTTGTGCAAGGAAAATTTAGTGTTCTTGATTAGCTGTAAAGGTCCTCTTATACTATGTTTACAAAATGCAGTATGCTCTCTTTAAAGCTTAATTAAAAAGGAAAGCAGAAACTCCTGACATGGTGTGGTGTCTAATTCTCCCTCATCATCATCTACTGATACTGGATTGAATTTTTTCAATAGAGGGTAACCAGGTCACTACGACCACTCTGATAAAAAAAAAATAAATAATTATAATAAATAAATAATAATAATAATAATAATAATAATAATATCAGTAAATAATAATATCAGTACAGGAACTTTTATATTTTATAATTTATATATTATAAATTTTATATTTATATAAGTGTGTATATATACACAGGCACACACACACTTTGTTTAAGTAAGATTTTATGTATATTCTGAGTAAATGCTACGTGCATGTAAGCTCAGAAGCCTGGTTAGAAAAATAGGAAGGTTGCATCAGGAAGGGCATCCAACATAAAACCTGTGCCAAGTTGTGTGCGGATCAGCTGGTCCACTGTGGCGAACCCTTGACAGGAGCAACTGAATGAATTTTTTGCATGTAAGCTCATTGTGCTCAAAGTCCATGTTATGTTGGAATCTCATTCTCATCAGATTGAAGAAATATTGTTGTGTAATCACAGCTAGTCAGAATATCACGGTACATAATGTGGTTGATTGATCAAGACTTATGGTGAGGTCATTAGTCTGTCTGCTGTCGGTGTGTTAAGCAATATCACTGTTTGTACTACAAAGCGGGACTGGTGGGGACTGGTGGGCCCCCCTAAAATTATTGGGTCTAGTAAAAAGGGAAATATAAAGTGTTTAATGTTTGAAATAGGTGAGGACCAGATCATGTCTGTTTTATATCCATTAATCAGAAAATCAGGTTTTAAGACCTAAATCTATGAATTTCTCACTGATTTATACATTATAAAGATTCTCACATTGAAGAATAAATGTCCAGACGTCATCTGTCCCCTTTCCCGCCCATTCTTCCTGTTTCCTTCTTTTCCTCCCTCCTGTTCGTTGTGTCACTCGTCAGGCTCTTCTGAAATAAAGATAAGGTGTACAGTAGACACCGCAGATAAGGATGGACAGAGGGGGAAAATCAAATTATATGTGTGTGTTCTAATGTTCCTACTGTTCCAGAGCTAGCCTACACACACTCACCACACACACAGTCACGTAGGTGGGTCTGATGACCTACAGCTGACCTAGAGTGCACCGCGGCAACACCGTTTGGCGTGGTTTCCTCTGTATGAGGTTAGTGACTGTCTGTGTGTAAGCAGCGTTCGTCTCTGGAGGTCACAGAGTCGGGAAAACGAAAGCACCTTTTTTGTGTGTACTTTTTTTTTATTTTTTAAAGAGAAATATAATTAATCAGTAGGAGGTGAACACTTGAGTAGCATGACCACAAAAGATAAAATACCTTGAGTCAAGGTTGTTGTTTTTCCTTCTCCTTTGGTCACATGATCCATGTAGTAGGTAGAGGATAAATCACTAATCGCTAGCAGCCAATCGCTAGCAGAATTCAAATATGTGGCTTAGCTACGTGCAAGTGGTAAACAAGCTCGAGGGATTAACACGTGACTTCCACCACTGTTCATGTGTCATGCAGCACATGGGATAACAGCACATCATGCCAAACGTGAAGGCACACATCTCCAGATGGAGATTTCTAAAATGGAACTTTGTGTTTTCTGCCTGAAAGAGCAATTAAAAAAAACAATAATAATAAAAAAAATTCTGTTACAAACTGTACCACTCTAAAATGGATTACTTTTCTATAAAGTCATCCTGTACTGTTTTGTTCTTTCTCTCTCATAACATAGTGATTCCTTAACAATTACACATTTTAGTTTATTAATGAATCTTGTGATGCTTTTTACCATTTATTATTACATTTAATGTTGTTGGCTTCTCAGTGAGACATGTTCCTGTTATTACTTGCATCCTTCCCGTGCCGGTTTTTGTCCTGGAATCAGGAAAAAAAAAATACAGCAAATTCTTTTGTCCTGAAGACTCAACCATGTGGTGAACTTCCCTGAACATCCAGTGATGAAGACACAAGCGATACAGTGCTCTATGGGTGAAGACGTTTAGGACTACTTGTAGAAAATGAATGAACATCTTTCATATATAAGAATTAACGGATACAAAAAAAAATCATAACAATACTGTTGAATTGACAGAAGCAGCCAACAGTAACCGACTGCTGTGTCTCTTTGGCTGGTGACTGAGGCTGAGATTTTAACCAACATTTTTAACATAGTGTAACCAATGTTTTACCTGTCTGTGTGCCTCCCATCAAATTTAGTTTTGTTTTGTTTTGCGTTGCCTGCTTGCCATTTGGCTCAAAGAACTCGAGTTGCCGTGGTGATTCCACGCCTTTTACTTCAACACAAAGGCGTCCTTCTTTCTTTCTCTTTTCTTGATTCACTTTCTGTCTTTCTCTCTGTCCCACCATGACAACCCCCATCCTCTCCAAAAAAATGGGTAGTGGTGGTAGATTACTGATTCTAATCTGTGAGAAACAGAGGATGCTGATCTGACTCCGGGAGGAGGGTTGCCATAGTGATGGGAAGAGATTCTTATGTTTCTGAGAGAGAGAGGGAGAGAACAGCGAGTACCTAGATAGACTAGCCAGGGAGGGCGATTCCAGTGTTCACCGACGTTACAAACACAGTCTCTGCCCGAAATCTCCGTATTTTTAGCTGCATGCGTGTGTGCACGCATGTGTGTGTTTATGTGGGTGATGTGCCTATGTGCCTTGTGTGTCTGAGGGGGTGCATGTAGCTGCCTAACCCAGTTTTCTCTCTCTCTCTTTGTAGGCTGTGATTAATGAGGCCGCCGTGTGATGCCGCAGTCTGCTTTAAGTGTTTGAAGTCAGACATTAATCGAGCTCCGTCTGTAAAACCACCAGACGGGAAAAAAAAAAACCTTGCAGGGTCTCTGTGAATGTATATGTATCTGCGTGTCAGTCGGTGTGCAGGAACACGTTGCTCACTCTGCCACTGAACTACACCTGTAAAAAAAAAAGAAAAAAAAAAAAAGGACAACACAAAAAAAAAACGATCTAGTTAGAGGAATAGATGTAAATTACCTTTGGTACTGTGCTCCCAAGTGGATGTTAACTGGATGTGAAATAAGCATGTAATCTTCAGTGTAATGCTTCTGTGTTCTCTCTGTCTCTCTCTCGCTCTTTAGCTTATGAATAATGGTACTGATGGCACTGTAAAAAAAAAAAGAAATTAATAAATAAAGGAGACTGGCAGTAATGCATCATGGGCTTTCTTGGACTAGAAGGAAGGGAAAACAGATTAATTTATTATTTAATATACTGTTTAAATTAGAACCCTTGAATGCTCAGTTATCATCTTTAGCCTTGACACACACACACACACACACACACACACACACACACACACACACACACACACACACACACGCACGTGCCCTGTGTGCGAGGGCTTTGTTTTGACTGGGCCAGTACGAGTTCTCTGAAGGCCAACTCCCCTTATCTTTTCAGATTTGTGTGTGTGCCTTATAAGGAATAATAAATGACATTTGCATAATGGCCTATGTTAAGGCATCTGTAAGAGATGTACAGTTAATATTCATGATTTTTAGCATAGAAGTTTTAATGAGCTAGTTATTAGAGGGATCAGTGCTGAGACACAGACTGAGCAGTGGAGCGAGGGAAATAATCTTCTAATGATAACTTGGTCTTTATGGAGTGTCTTTTATATTAACCAAAAAGAAATTTTTCTTAGTGGGTGTTCTTAGTTTTGCTTGATGGTTACTCTCGTGTCATCCTTCATGCTTCTGTTATATTCCCCCCTACCCTGAAATTTTTTTTTAAAAGAAGTGTATTAATGTCCAGGTGAACACACCATTAGCCGAGGAGTCCAAAGCAAGCAAATTTCATGTCTAGGCAGCTGTTACTATATGATCATCCTGTGGGCAAATAGTGTAGGTTCAACAACCAGAAACAAACTTCAAAATTTATTAAAAAAAAAAAAATTTTTTTAAATCCTACTCCTTATTGATTTGTCGCCAGAATACAGTAGTTTTTATCTGTTATGTATGATTGAGATTTCTGCAGTTCACCGGTTTGAAGTATCTTGATGCTGTAACTATTGCACATGCTTTTGATTTCTTAAATCTGCTATTATACAAATATCAGCCAAGGAAAGAATTTTTAATTAGCACGCTCGGATGACCGCTGTTCTCTTCGCAGCTAATAAAACGCAGGCATGTGGAAACTCCAATCAAAATGAAGCTGCAAAATAAGATGAAAGATGCCAGGGAGACACAACTAATATTGTCCACATGCAACACATCACCACATCGCAGTCGATCGTTAGCCAGGGACTTGCTGATTTTTCACTGAGGCCTCAAACACAATGCGCAACAATTAGAAAGTTTGTTAGAAGAGTGCAGTGAAGCAGTTGTGGCCTGTTTTTATAGCCAACCTCCTTTCCTACAGGCTTACCGACAGGACCACTGCTGTCAGGGGCATGAGAGAGTGCCAGCCTGGCATGATGTGGAGGCTTGATGGAGAATAGAGGGCAGATGAACAATAGACAGCACTGTCCTGGGTACGATGTGCTCACTGGCCAGGAATGTACCGAGAGTGTAGCTGTCCAGTGCAGCCCTGTTTTCTTTCAGAACTTTTCTCTAAGGTAGAAGAAGAGAAAGAGAGTCGAAGGTGTTGCAAGCTTTCATAACGTGTGTGTGTGTGTGTGTGTGTGTGCTTGAACTGCGTTTTAATGAGGTGCCCCCCAGCAGAGTAGAGAGAAGCAGCTATAAAGAAGCAGCCCATTCCTGCTCCCCTGCGTGCCAACATCAAAGACTGCCTTCTCGTGAGGGGGTGGGTGTGCACACACATGTGCGCACAAGGTTGAGTGAAATACCCATAATATAAAGTGTAAGGCAATGAGCAGGTGGTGCTCGAGCTGTAATTCTTTCAGCAAGCCCACCGGAATGTCGGCTGTTCCATCTGGTGGGATTTCTAAAAGGGTGGGATGCTTTTCGGGGGGTGTGGACGTGGGGATAATTAACAACTGCAGTATGAATTAGCCACAACTATACATAAGCCAAGTGCACAACATACCTTTTTATGGCTTTACTTGTTTCATAAGTCCTGGCCATGATAAATTCTGCCAAAGATAAACTTCCTGCTATGCACGCTAAGCGAATAATGCTAATCGGTCAAATCCAAAAAATTTAATTGTTGCATCACACACTGTATGAATTAAATGGTCCTTTTGCGACACTGCAATGAGCAGTCAAGATTAGTTTTTTTTTTATTAATTAATTTATTTTTTATAAAAGTTTGCCCTCAGAGTCCCAATGTAGCAAATAATTCTTTATCAATAACATTATAAATTTATTTAAACCGCAGAGAAAAAGAATGCTTTAAATTTTCAAGTGCATATTTCCTTCCAGGAGCTGAAATGGTTAGCTCTAGATCATGCAGAAATGCACATCTATAATCTTGGCTTTATTTGCCATGGGACAATTTCTCATAGTATACCGGGGTATTTTTGATTCGTTGTATGAGAGAATTTTGACTTGAATTAAACTGTTCATTTGTGGATAGACGCTGCATTGAGGTTTCCTTTTTAGGACCACATTTTTTTTTGTTAGCAGTGTATGTGTGCGCAGGTGTGTGTACATATGTTAAAATAGTTGGGGTAGATGTGGCCTGTCTGAGCAGATCTCGTGCATCGGAATGTCAACCGCTCACAAGCTGACCCGAGATAAGGGGTGTCTCTGTCTCACACACTGTTTTGCAGTCTGACTGACCAGCTGTTTGTCAAAATGTGCTCTGTCAGCATATACACTATGGTGTGCGTGTGTGTGTGTGTGTGTGTGTGTGTGTGTGTGTGTGTGTGTGCGTGCGCACCTACATTGATACTTAAATGGTCCTGCAATAGCTCTAGACTTGTGTGTTTGTGTACATGCATCTCAAAAAATTTGAATGTCTTTTTACTTTTCTTTTATAGTTTAATTTAAAAAGTGAAAGTCATATAATGTACATTTTATTATATGTAAACTGAAATTTTTAAGCCTTTAAAATTTTTTTTTTTGATATTCAGAAAATTTTCTAAGATCAATCAAAAAGGATTTCCAATACAGAAATTCTATATGATATGATTCTAGTGATGTTGCACTGTATACATGGTCCAGACAGGAATGGCTGCATCAATGACCTGTGGCCTTGATGAGGGAAGACCAGGTTGCTCTGATAGCAGCCTTCAATATTTTGAGATACTGGATTTTTGATGTTCATGAGCTGCAAGCCATAATCATCAAAATTAAAACATTAATATTTTCCTTTACATCTTATGAATCTAGAATATGAGTGTTTAATTTTTTTTTTAAATGAACTTTTTCATGGTATTCTAATTTTCCATGCTGTTTATATCTTAGAAGAAGTAGTCTCCCCAGTTTGTAGGTGAGCAGAAGTATTGGAACAGATAGCCTTAAACTAAATAACACTCGTATTCAATTCCATAGGCCTTGTTTGGGGGGGGAAATCAGCACCAGGCCGATGACCTCGCCAAACTGTTGCATTCTTTTTTGCGATACATTTCCATACTTGTACTGAAGCTTCTTTCGTTTGTTTGTTTTTCAGAGTTTTTCTTACAGTCTCCTCTTTAGGAAGTGAAATGCATGCTAAAGTGGGTTAAGGACTTAAGATTAACTAACCAAAGATTTAAAACCTTGCATTTTGTCCCCCTGGTGCACTCCTCTCATCACATTTTCCTGCTTATGTTGTGGGACAAACATTTACCAAAAATATCAAAATGAATTAAGATTTTAGGGGAAATAACTACCTTAAAAAAAGTAAACAGAAAATACTCTACTTTCAAATAAGTTTAAGGAGAAAATAATTTAAAAAAATTAGCTATATCTCATTTCAAAATAAAGGTTAATTTCCTGACCTTTATTATAAGAACTTTGTTTTGTTGTAGGTCTCGTTGCTGCACAAGTTGTATTTGATTATTATTCATTCACATAAGAATAACATGTAGGCTTTACTTGTGCTATGAGCTCAAAAACTGACTGACATCCTGTCGCTTTGCAGAACAGTCCGTTTAAACCCTGACTCTGTTATTGTTCTGCGTTTAAAACTCCCCTAAAACTTTTTCAGTTTGGTTTCAGTGTGAAACAATACAAAAGAGTGAGCACTTCCTGCCATGTCTTTATACTGAAGAAAAGGGCATAACATCTTTTTCTTTTCACTATAAAATATAATGGAATCTTTAAGACCATGTCCCAGTTCCCTTAAATACTCCAGAAGCAATCTAATTAGCCAGATCTCCATGTGCATTCAGTCTGATATGAACAGGGTCTTATAGAGGAACAGTGATGGAAAACTTCCAAGGATTTAGGACTGTTGAGTACAGTGTAACATCATACGACCTTGTTTGAAGTGGTCACACACATTGGGTCTGTGTTGTAATTGACATTGTGTGTGTGTGTACGTGCGTAACACACAGCCTGAGCGCGTAACAGCCAATGCATTTGTTATAATGGTCAGCTTAACAATGTTCTCTCTAGTTCTGTCTCATATCCAGAACTATATATAGTTTAAAATTTAGCAATAAACTGGACTTAACCTCAAGGTATATAACTGCAGCTGGATAGTGGCTTTGTGTTTCCTATTTCTTTCAGTACCTCCATGCTGACATCGCGACTTCAGGCAGCAGGAAACACCTTGTCTAGGGAGGTAGCAGAACAGTTTCTGCCAATTGTATATACACATACACGAGCACACAGAGAGGGAGAGAGAGAGCCTTGTGTGTGCATTGTGCATGGAACAGAGTTCTTATATTATGAGTCATGGGAGCTGTGTCACTTTAATGCTGAATTTCTTTCATGCTTTTTTTTTCCCCTCCTTACTTTCCAGGAATCTGTGGTCATCTCAAAAATCTCTTCTCTGATTGGTCCGAAAACACACCAACACTGTGGATATTCTATGCGTTTCCATGCAGAGTGGCATTCCATTACCGAATCATTAAATCAACTTTAATTTACTGCGTTAAAATGACCCCCTTCTTACTTTCACCGGCCGAGCAGAACTTCCCTGCAATTACAACCCAACATGCACGTACATTATAGCCCGCAGTTGGATAAAGGGAGAGTAAATCTTCTCAGAGAGGCAGTGCTGGGGTAGTGTTGTCAGTTCCTTTCCACCCTATTAATTAAATCTCTTCCTGAGGCAGGGCAGATTGTTTGTTGACGTCTACATTTCTGAGGTCGTGTGGGCCCTCACGCACGTATGTGTTTTATTAATGTGTTGCGGTGTCTAGAATCGCTAAATTCTTCCTCGCGTGGATGTTTTATTAAAAGCCTTTTGGTTATTCATGAGTGAGGTTTTTGTTTTTGTTTGTTTTCTGCCTTTTTTTGAGACCATCACATGGCCCACTTTTGAAGTCTGGTGTGCGAGCATCCCAGAGGAATTTACCCAAAAAAAAAAAAAAAAAAAAGGCAAAACATAGAGCAGCCTCAGAGTAGTGCTTCTGGAAGCGAATGCTACAAGTGTAATCGAAAAATCTTTTTCATTGCTAAGATCAAATTTTAATTATGCTGCGATTTTCCACATACCATTGCCGTTATTAATAATAAATTTTTTTTCCCTCATTTCTAGGCCTCCGCTGCCTCAGAGGCCCATGGAGAAGATGAAGCGGTTTAAGAGGCGTTTGTCGCTCACGCTGCGTGGCAGCCAGACCATCGACGAGTCCCTCTCGGAACTCGCTGAGCAGATGACCATAGAAGAGAACAGCAGTAAGGACAGTGGTGAGTGGGATCGGATGTGCTGGACCGCACGCACACGCGTGTGTGTGTGTAGTTTTGTGCCGCTTGTGAATTTATGTCCATCCGTGCATCTCATTCGTGTTTTGTTTGTGCACAGCTACAGTAGCCACTTATGCTGGAGATTTCCGGTTGCGTTAGTTCTTTGATTAGTTTGTGAGTCATAGTGCTGCAGTGAAAAATGCATTTTTTTGTGCAACACTACATGGGTCTTTTGTAATAATAAAATTTTTATGAGTGTCTTGTGGAGACGGTGCTACTTCTAAATAGGCCTGTGTTAATCACAAGTTGAAATGTAAGGATGAGCTTTAGTCCGTGTATCAGAATCATCAGTGTAGAGGTTATAGTACTTGTAGGAAAAAAAACGAAACAATAAATAAAAAAAAGAAATATGATGAGAAATACAATTATCGTTTATTAAAATTTCCGCTGATGTTTGACACATCTTAGATAAAATCTGTGATCTCCTTTTAAAATGGTCAGTTAAAGAAATGACTTTGATTTTCCTTACTAATGTCCTTACTAATAAAATTTACTTTTTCGTTTCTTAAAGCTTTGCTTAAGCCTGTCCTGATAACATTTGTCCTTTTCAGTATACACATAGTAGTGTTTCAGCCTTGATGGTAGGATAGTGCTCAATATCCTTTATTTTTTTATGATATATGATAAAGGTTTTTATGATAAAGGTTTTATCATATAGGATTACATTTAGATTCCGAATTGTTTCCCACTTAATTTATTTAGGGAAACTTGCGCATGGACAAACTCCTTGAAAAATATACCACAATTTTAGCAGAAAATACTGCGGGGGGGGAAAAAGTATAAAATGGCTCGCATCTTCTACAAATAGATTTTGGATCAGAAGATTGGCAGGAAAAAGGTTATCGCTTTGTTTGAAACAACACAAGCTACACAGCCTTTCCATGTGTATAAATTTTAAACCTGTAAGAAATATAACATTAGTGCTATTGTTTATAATCGAATATAAAATCACAATGCCCAGAAATTGAACCGAATCAAGCATCTACTCGTTATCCAGAGCACTACAGATATGCATAATTTTAAATGTAAAAAAAATAAAAATAAAAATAGGGCACTGAATGCGGATGAGTTGTGGCCAGAGACAGTTTAAACCATGTCATTTTAGTTTTACCCTCATCATTATGATTTTCTTTGGGGTTATGTGTTTTATTCCAACATTGAAAACAATGTGTATTAATATGTACCAGGATTGTATCACTTGTACTTTGATCCCATGCATGTAGCACTCCGGTATGATGACGCTTAGTCCAGCCCCCTTGTTTAGTTTTGGTGCTCTTGGTTTTTAATACAAACACCTTAAAGTTTCTTCTGGTAGAATGTGTGTACTGTTGTACTGTTGTACTCGCATTGTATTTAGCTTCGGCAACAGCTGTATGTAATTGGCTTCACAGATGAGGTTCAGTTAGAATATTTTTTATTATATTTTTTGATGTTAAATGAATTAACTTTATGTAACGCATTGTTAGTTTTGGTTCACTGACCTGACTGGGATGGACAAACGGATGTATCAGTTAAACCACAACCCCAGTTAAAGATTACATGTGGTGACCTGGTAACTGTCTTACACCTTGGGTGTAGCAGCAAGCAAAAACTTTTTTGTTTTCCAAAAGTCAGTTAGTCTTCATTTGTCTTTTTTGCTGTTAAACAAAAAAAAAGTTGGCATTAAATCTGTCTGTCCTTGTTGGTTATAATAAACAACCAACTCAATCTGAGAGTAAACACGAAGTCTGAGGTTAAACCGGAGATGCAAATGTACCCAAGAACTCGTGTTCCTGTTTTCACCAGCGCAGACAGCCATGCTATTAAAGCTAGAGGGAACAGATTATTTCTCCTACTTCCCTTTTGCCCCTTTCATTTATTCTTCTGTAAATCAGCTGGTAATTACATGAGAGTCACTACAGCCGTGTGCACAGGATGTGTGAAGTGTGGTACATGTGACACGGAGCGATGAGCAGAATTAGCTCCTCTGCCTGAGGGTGCTGGTGATTGATGGGCCTTGTTAATAAACAGGCTGATTCGAACCGAACTGTAAGATTGACTCGGCACCCATTGCTACCTGGCCATAGGACGTCTTGTGTGTTTTATAGTCATTCAACTTTTAAACGCATTCTGCATTGGCTACTGCTGAAAAGCATAGAGTGGAAAACGTTCGATGCTGTAGCTCTCAGGATTTGTCTGTTTCCTTCTCAGCAGTACCTTACAGCGAGGACTGTGAATATATACTAGAGCTGTAATATTCCATTTAAACATTCTGTTGGACTTTAATTACTCAAAAGATGTACTTTTTTTCTAAATGCCTAATTTAGTATTGGTCATTGCTATTAGCACAGTTTGTGTTAGAATTCTATCATAAACTATGTAAATAAATTCCTATGGTTTTCCAAAACATTTTTCATGTCTCAGGTAATGGATTTTTCTTTTTTTTTCACTTTTTTTTTTTTTTTTACCCGTGAAACAAGGAAACAGTTTGTTCTGACTGCAAAAGTGTGTAGCCGTGCACATTTTTAAACCAGTGGAAAATGATTTTTAGATTCCTTCTCTTAGACTAGATGACAGGATTGTTCACAGTTTTAAGATAGACTGCTAAATCATTTACAAAACACTGCCATTACGTAATCATCTGGACTGAGAGTGTCATTTTCTCTTCCTCTGCTAGCTTCAGTAAACACCTTCTGCCACCCACACACACACACACGTGTGCATGTGCGCGTGCTCACTTACACGCACCAACAAACACATCAAAGCCTCCAAAATTCCATGAAGTTGTCTTACATGTGTGTCTTACTACCGCGTTCAAACCGATGAATGTTTATTCCTGATCTGAAGATGAAATCTTTGTGATTGAAAAGTGGTGCATGCTATCACACACATACGTGTTTTAGGGCTTAAAGATGCCACAGAGGCAGGTTCTTCAGGAGTCCACTGACGCCTGAGATCTTGTGTCATTCTCACTTTAGCTCCGTTGCCTAGCAACAAGCCACGGTGAAACGGCCTGCATGGAGCATGCACTTAGACTAAAGGAGTCAAACAAAGCTGGTGTAATATGTGGAGAGGGAGCAAAGATAGCTGGTTATGTATGTTCTGTTTAATAATAATAATAACAATAATAGTAGTGGTAATAATGGTAAAATAAAAATAATTGTAATAATACAGGTAACAATAATAAAAAATATGCGATAAAATAAGTGATCATCTGCCATATTTTTACTTAATCTAAACCATAGAGACCAAAATTTCTGTCCCAGGTTTTGAAGGTGTTATTTTAAAGAGCTCCTGTTTTTCCGCTTATGTAACCCTGAGTAACGCAGTGCTGTGACCATGCACGTTCGGATTAGAGGACGGAGGATGTGGTGATGTCATGAACAGGATGGCTGACAGGTGGCATGAGTGTATGCAGGCACAGGTGGGAGAGACAGGTGGAAAGAGGATACAAGAAGATACACACACATATATTTTTTACACAGAAGTACAAAACGTTTTTCAGATGAAGAACCAGATAGCGGAAGCGAAGCATGGGTTCGTCAGTCAACGGCACAGACATTTTGGACCGCCTTTAAGTGCACTTAAGAAAGAAAGTCTTATTAACTGGTCTGTACAATTGTCTCCATTTGTAGCAAGGACCTATGAGCATGGTTAACCTGACATTATTTTAGGCACAACTAATTTCCTACAGCTGTCATTATTATTATAAGCATTTTGCCTGGTATTTGAGTCAAGGAATCTCTATCTGTGATCACATGCAACTTGGTGAGTATTTGTGAGTCTATATCCACAGATTTGGAAACGTAACTTCTTTCAAAGTCACATCTTGAGTTAACCAGCATGCTATATTAATTAGTGTTACTGGGAAAAAAATACATTAAATAAGAAAGAATGTGTGTGAAGTGACGAACCACGTGAGTTATGCAAATAAAACCACAGCTTTTGGCTTAACCAGCAACGAATATTAGCATCATACCTCAGCCACAATTTCTAGAAGTGACAGACCTGCAAACTTTAGCTCCACTAATGTCACAAACATTTTGTAAGATCTCGCAAAATCCTGAACGTCTCATAATTCTGGGTCATTCTTCAGTGGCAAAACACGATTATTACATTAGCGAAATAATCTTTAAAAATCGTATCTATAATAACATAAAATTATACCTAAAATAGTGTTTTAGAGTGGCAATAACTCGACAATAATTTAATAATGAATAAATCTTCATGACACTGCATTAGCTAAACTGCACTAAAATAACATTAGTTTAAATCCCGCCCTCATTTTCTAGAATCAGCTTTCATTTTATGCTCAGGGAAGATTTAACCAGTCATAGATGAGACCAGATCCTTCTAACCAATCAGAAGGTTGGATTTGTCTGAAAAAGAAAGGGAAGTGTAAGCTTGCTAACAAAGAAATAAACAGAAATGAAGATTACTTTAAAAATATTTAAAATATATAATGTTTAGCTATGACTTTTCTTACTCTGATCTGAATATACTCTCGCAAAAATTCTGTTTAAGGGCTCAGTAGGTTTCCAGTAGTTTGATGTTATTATGGCCCTAATTTTACCTAATGGAATTTTTAAATATCTATTATCTTTTCAATATCCGACAACCGTCTGTCTCTTTAATGATGAAATTTCATGGAAATTGACCGGAAATACATTATAAATGTATACAATCTCATATTTATAAGCCAGGAGATGAGAACAAATAAAAACAAACAAGATTTTCAAGAAACAACTTGACTGCTTATTTCCATGAAGGCATCAATATCACAGCCACAATTATGTGAGATAACTTTTTCTTTTAATTAAGTGTTTTAGATCATTTAAGATAAGATAATATTGGTCAGTGCAAAAATGTTTAGTTGCAAATTTGAAGAATTATGTGCAGCATTTTTTTTTATATAATAATATTGATTTTTATGAAGGTGTGCAATAAGGCTGGAGGGCAAAGGGATTTTTAATATACATTTAGATTATTAATGCACACACTAGCGGACTTTAATAACAGTGAAAAGCTCAAGAGGATAACAGGTAGTTGAGTTTTTCAGTCTCAGCTGAATGTTTTTTTTCTAACATTCATTCTGAACAAATGTAGAGGATGCAAATATTTTTCATCCAGACCGCTCCTCCCACCTCATCTGACCCAGCTCCTACTTTTTAATCTTTAAAATATTTATACTTCCCAGTCAGTGTCGGTATTTATGAATGTGCAATACATATTGTTATTGTTATAGCAATCATTTGTTCAAATGCAGTTTATTGTTCAGGTTATTAAACACACATGCCCAGCTCCTTCCGAAGGTTTCTTTTGAATATACCCTACCAGTTAAATGTTTGGACACACCATTAAATTCCATGGTTTTTCCAGATTTTCTTTCTGTGTTGTTAAACAATGCTGAAGGCATCAGAAATATGCAGTAATCTTACTGAACAGTTGATGTTGAGATGTGTCTGCTACGTCTGCTCTGTAAAGTCTTCATAACAGCTCTAATCTGATGTGCTGTTAATTGGTGATTTTTGATGCAACTCTTGTTTTCCTGGGAAGGCCTTTATGAGAGCAAGTTTCATCCTGGTGCTTGATGGGTTTTGCAAATGCACTTGACGATACTGTTCTTGCAAGAACTCTTCCAGAACAGCTGACCTTCATGTATTAAAATAACAACTGACTGTTGTTGCTGCTACTTAATTACATAATGTCATACGTGTTATTTCATATGTGTTATTTCAATAAATTCAGCATTGTTCTAGAATGTAGAAAATTAAATCCAGACTTGTGTCCAAACTTTTTACTGGTACTGGATTTCATAAATTTATTTCTGTTTTTATTTAGACTTATACAAGCATGCTTTTATTTAGTTTCAACTAATAATTAAAATAAACTGCAAAGTTAAAAAAAAATCCTGGAGACATTGCACTTTGAAGACTAAGCATAACACTGCTTGTACTATTTACATTTGATTTTAAGCAAGGCATTTTAAAGCAGTACTGTACTAGCGGACAGTTGGCTCTCCTCAGGTTTTATGTCTTTTATAGAGTACATGGGCTGGGAACAAGGCCCTTTGGCTTGTTTTGGCACTCACCTCTTTTCTGACATGCAAGATTATCAGAGCATATAATTTTCTGGTGAGCGTATGTGGTTTAAAAACTAGTGTCATCTGTAATTACTGAACATTTTCATCCATTTATTTACCAGCATTAGGAGGACAGCAGTGAGTTATACAGTCTGTGAAAATAATATGGGAAATGCACTGTGTGAAGGCTCATGCTGTGCCGGTATAAGATGACCGATGGGGGTTTGTGTACATGTGACTTGGCGACTGTGATGTGTTTATTGGTATAGCAATGTCATGGTGACTGATATGGACCAATCACCTAAGGCCTTCTAGATGCCAACAGTCGTATCTTAGTTCCGGGGACTGTTGTCATAGCAACAGCTGTGCGCTGATCTGCTTTTGTGAGGATGAAACATGATATGTGGGTTAGGTGATCCTCTTTCAGTCATACAATATTTACTAACATCTCTCCGACACAAACACACCTTAGTGTTCAATCACTAAAATATGTTTATTGTGTTTCATATATGTTGTATACATTTTTAGTTGTGGATACATGTATGTGAAATATGCATGTCACTTCTACTGACTGATGTTTTTTTTTTTTTTTTCCCCTTCTTTCCCAGAGCCCATAGTGAGGAATGGACGACCGCCCTCCTCCCATAGTATGCACTCATTCTTGCACCAGTACACCGGCTCGTTTAAGAAACCTCCTCTCCGCCGGCCTCACAGCGTCATCGGGGGCAGCCTGGGCTCCTTCATGGCCATGCCACGCAACGGCAGCCGACTCGGTAATCCAGCAATCCTATTTATTGTGTGTGGATTATAGTCGTTGAACTTCTCCTCCTACCCAGCTATAACCAAACACGTACACACACACACATTCTTCCCACACCACCATTCATAACATCCACACAACATCCACACTAAAACACATTCCTTGTAGGAAACAGAAATCTGACATTTTGAAGTAGTAGATTAAATCAATCTCGACAATGTTTCTGAAACAGCGGGGCGTTATATAATGGCATTCAAACAAGAACATGTAAATGCCACATTTAAGCATGTTAATATGCACACGCTCCAAAATAACAACACACCACTTTTTTGTGAACAACACAAATCGACCGTATACATAAATTGTCCTGCAAAATATAATGCTAATTCGGGCCCAAGCACTATGACAACAGTCCTGTGACATCATAGTTTGGATTTTTTTTTTTTTCCAGCATATGGGTTGGAAACTGAAGCTATTATGACTCCTGAGCGGCCAGGCCTCTGATGTAGCACAAGGTCTTCAGACAAGATGTCGCTGGATAGCTCATGCACACTTGCACGCATACATGCGAGACCCAGTACACATTTAGATCTCCTTGAGCTATGCATGTTATGGGCTCTACTCACCAGGAAGTCAGTTATTTTGGGTTGTTTGCAAAACGTACCTAATGGAATTTGATGTTCACCTCCTAGGAGATTTATACAATCCACACCAAACCAGGCCAGTATAATCTCAAGACATTGAGAAAAGTTTTTTTTTGATACTACATACGGTGCAGCCAAGGCGATACCTTAAACTTTAGCCGAAAATTGGCTGATGACTTTCTGAGTGACATCATATTAAGTTGGCATCACAGTGAGTGACATCATAGAATGATGCTTTTTTTTCCAGCCTCCGGGGATTTTTGGTGGTCTTAACATTCTCTAAAAGCACACAGGTTGAGTGGAAGCGCCCGGGCTGCGATGTGGCCGATCATCATTGCAACTATATTCAACAAATTTGTTGTACTTGTATAGATATGTTTTGTGATCTTGGAAAATCCGACTTAATCCTGAATATAACAGAATTACACATTTCATTTATTTGTGAAGATTGATGCTATATTTCACCAGGACTGTAAGGTAAACATGAGTTCATGAGGTGAGATCGCACGAGTTCCGTTGTTACGTGTGTGATTAGTCGCAGGAGCTTGATAGACTTTTGTGTATTCAGAAGTCTTTAACTTTAACATGCAGTACTGAACGTCTGTTACTGCTTTAAATAGTAATAAAGCGGCTAGAAAGAAATTAAACTTTCAATTGCTATTATAAATTAACAGCATTGCGGCGTGTGTGTCATAAAGGTTATCCAAGCCTAATGAATATCGGAAATGAAATCGGAATTAAGTGCTTTTATATAATCTAAACCTTGCAATTAGTGAAATCTTTATGCACATGCATGTCACGTTTAATCCAAAGGCTTATGCACTTGCAACAAGAGTGCAACAAGTAGCAGGCTTTTGTCGCCTTTTTTTTTTTGTGTTTCATCTTCAGTTTTAGTAATTATATAATTCTAGAATAATATTTATAATTCTATGAATATAACTCTATAGAAAGTCAGTTAGTGGTTTGCATCTTATTGTTTTCTTTATGCATATCTCATCAATCACCCAGTCCTACAGAGGTTAAAACATTTCTATAAGCATGATTTTCATGCCAGCTAAATTATTTGCAACCCATGCAATAATGGTTAACTTGTGTTGCCACAATAAATATTAGAAGCTTAAACAGTATGCACTGATTTCTTTTTCTGTTACCACATACAACCAGCTTATGGTTGTAAGGAAACATGGTTTGGTTGGTGGAAATGCAGTTGTGCTGGGACAATACCAGGAAACGGACATTAGCTAATTCTTTGAATACTGGTAGACAATGCATTCACAAATCAAGTACGATAGAAAGACTAGTTAATTAGCCAATGCTCAGCAAACATTAGATAGCTACAGTATTAAGGTCTTGTAGAACCATGGGTATGTACACAAGACCTGCGGTGCTAGAGAACTGGCCTTTGTAGTGCACTCTATGGAGCCCTTCTTCCTGTTAACACACACATTAAATGGATTATACGAGTTTTATTGGATATTTAATTTGGATTGATCTCTTATCAATTTACTCAGACATTCAGATGCACACCTGAATGATTTTTATTTTGAATGACCCATTAACGAGATTGACATTGGATCATTGTTTTGCTCTTAATAAACTAATGGAAATGTGTTTGATAGCTCCAGGAAGGGATTTTCTTCTAGTGGGCAGAGTGTATTTGGCAGATTGCATTTTGTAGTGATTATAAAAAAATAAAATAAAAAAAAAAGAATGAATAAAAGGATGTGATGCATATACCAATCATTCATTTGACTGGCCATGAAGAAGTGCTCTGCCTTCGCTGTAGCACTGGAAGCAGAAAATCATGAAACAAGGAGCTGCTTGTGCGATCTGACAGTGTGTACTGGCAAATGTCCCAAATTATCTTGGATCACTGAAATATTGGCTATTTATTTATTTAGTAAAAATGTCATTAAAATTCTCATTGTTTCATTGACAGGCCATTTATTTTCACTGACGGTCCATATTTGTTTTACTCGGTTGACACCTGAGGTGCACAAACTGCAAAAAAAAAAAAAAAAAAAATCTGGCAACCCTTTTCAAAAGTCCCTGGCGTCCCTATAACTACGTGTAAAACAGGCACTGGAGTAAAATGTGTGAAAGCACCCTAAAGACTTGGTGTGTACTTTGCAAGCTCTGAGGCTTTTTCAAATACACGTATAATAAACTCTGGCCAAAAATCTCTTGCTGAGTCTGAGAGAGAAACAAGGCAGGGACTCTTGATGTACATGTGCCTGTGAATGATTCTCGGTTTAAGGGTAGGGCTGCAGCAAACAACCTTTTTTTCCTTTTCTTTCTTTCTTTAAAATGACATTTTTAAAAAATACTTCTTTTCTGATTAATTGAAATCCTTTGATTATCTTGACAATTAACAATATCGTGAACGTCTACCGTTGTTAGAACCTTTGAAGTTAAAGAAGAAAATAACCAAGAAAATGGATCCAGTTTCATTTTTAAAGCAGTCTTTGCAAAGATCATAAATCATTAATTAAAGTTAAATAAGGTTTAATGACTATTTATTTAATATTTTACTTTATTTACATGTCTTTTCTAAATGTTTTGATTGTTTTTATATGCAAAATATGATTATACTGTTGTAATTTTGTAGTATTGTTAATATTTTTTGGTGGCTGGAACAGATTATCGGCATTTACATGCTGAGGTACCACTGAAATGAATAAAAAATGTCCATCAGCCATGGGGTCATGCATACCATTGGGCGGGGGGGGAGAGAGAACTCAGAGTTGAACTCTATGAATCATACTAACTGTGTTTGTTCATGTATTGATTATTTTAACATGAAATCTGTGAATGAAACAAACATTTTAAAGTTTAACTTTTATCTAAGATGTGTGCCTAATTACAGGAGGTTACTATATTGAGCCATTAATTATTGTAGATAGTGTTGTCTAAAGTGTTTACTTCAGCAGCTGTGCCAGTGCCTTTGTATTATTATTTATCTGCAAAAGGTTGCGTACACTGAATTGCAACATGACATTAATGGAAATCTTTGTCATGTAGTTTTATAAGGGTGTATTTGCAAGTCTGTAAGACTGCTTGCAACTTGCAAATGTGTGGAAAGTGGCGTTGCCACACTAGCCGTTAGCATCTGCTCTAAGAGATCTTGCGTTGGGTTCTTGTCTAAAACGCAACAGGTAGCTACAAAGGCATCTGTTACTCCCAGGCTCTGATACCAACCATCAGTTAGACAGAACTCAGAGGAATGAAGTTTTTTGAAGCATAGAGAGCAGCTTTTTATTAGGTCTTGCCACACTCTGGTCATTGGGTCTAGGCCTTTTAGGGAGTCTTATTTTCATGATGCATTGCCATTATTAGGGGGAACCTAAACGTTGCAACGCATTAACACATTCCATGCAAGTTGATGTTGAGCATCATTCCAGCCCTAATTACAGACGAGACTTTTTTTGGCACAGTGGCTCTCTGTAAGCCATGTTCTGTTGTTTATCTGCTGAAAGTGTGCTTTCTTTGGTTAATAATAAAAGTCTGTGAGTAACAGACCTTTTGGCTCCTTGTGAGGTTGTTACCCGTTTACTCTGTGTATCAGTTGCTGAAATCTGGCTCTTCTGAGGGAATTTCAGGCACAGTATGTGAGCATGCTTACGCTAACAGGAAATGACTCAGAAGGCTGCTTGAAGGTGAGGCAGCAGGAAGTTTGTCACAGCCATTCTGTTGCTTGCAAAGTGTGTTGGTGTGTGTGTGGTTTCTCTTCCCGCAGACATTTAAGAGGCAGACATGTCCAGACGTGCTCGACGCTCCTACAAAGCCATTATCATCTGTCGCCATTGATGTCAGACCAAACCTGGCACACATTCATGCGTGTAACACTGAGATGTACCCTTCTTCCTATGTTGATTATCTGTGATAAACCATGTCTGGTGGTTATGAGGGCTGAGAGCAGAGGTTTGACCTACTTGCATGTTCTTGGTAGTTACCACACACCAGCGGAGAAAGCACAGCAGTGTGCATGAGCGACAGAAAAGAGGACATGAAGGAGTAATGGAAAACTTCTGAGAGACCATAAATTGAGAGTTTCTGGGCGGTGATGGTGAGCAACTGATGAGAGGGTGAGAAAGCTATTACTGTAAGCTACGTCGTAGTGTTGTTAGGCAGTGGTATTAATTTTCTCAGCTGTAAATCTATCCTGTCATCACTCAAGTCATGCCTTTCACACTTTAAGTGGTGTGAGTGCAGCATGCATAGTGTAAATGATCTTTTGTAGCACTGGTTGCTTTTATTTGTTTAAAGTTTGTGCAGCATAAGTATTATTTCCGTATCATATCAAATAAAATTATTATTTTTTTTTTTTACAAAAAATATTTTGATGATTATCAGTCTTAAATATTTGGAGCAATTTAAAGGTTAAATCCTTTACATCATTCCAGGGGAATTAATGTGTGAACGAAGGCGTAAAACCGATTGACATTTACAGAACACTTTAAGTACAGTACAGTGATAAGATTCTTAGTCACAGTAAAATATATGAATAGTGCAAACACTTTAAAGAAGGCTGTAAGTCTGTGAATGACAATCCCGGATGAGGTGGCTCTGAGCCTACAGCAGTCGTTCCCATGAACATTCAGCAAGTAGAACACCTGAACCTTGAAAATCGATGGTTAACTCGTCACCAACTTGTGAAAGAGACACATCTGTCTGTGGGAACTGTTCACGCGATCATTAACTAACACCACTTCCACATTGCAGGAGCTCAGCTGAAGCTCTGTACAGTTATGACCCCGCTCACTACCTTTTCCAAATGTTCGGGCAATTAAAGGAGTTCCTGGGAGGCCAGTGTTTCCAGATGTGAAGCAGGCATTTCTCTAGCTTACTGAGCAAGCTTTCTATGTTGATGGTTTCTAAGCACAGGGATAAGTGCATTAGTGTAGCAGGGGATTGTATAGAGAAATAAAGGTAGTTTTTAATCTTCTAACTGTTATGTTATTTTGCGCAGTCAAAAGTCCCAGGTTGCCTTGAATAGTATTAAAAAAAAAAAGATCAGTATGTTGTAATGTAATTTGAGATAGTCAGCTATGTAGGACGACTGATGCAGGGTAAACAGAGCTAGGGCCAAAAAACAGGTCACAGACTTTTTGCATAAGAAAAAACTTTTCTAGAGCGCAGTCGAACTGGGACAGGTGTATAATGTATCAAGATTTAAAACCTCTATCAAGATGCAACATAGTCAGGATATAACATGATTTTTTCCCCCTAGCATTTAATTTGCCGTAGTCATTATTGACCTGTATGCCAATAAAAGGTATTTTGCAACAGTAGAAACCTCCATGCCTTGTCGCCGTATTCTTACTTCGAATTGGGTTTATCCATTGCTGCATGGTCTCAGATTAACCGCTGCCTTTTCATCCTGGTCTCCTGCCTTCTCATCTCCTCTCCTCTCCCACCAGTCTCCTCCCTTCCCCTGTGGGGGTAATAGGAGACGAAGCAAGGGCAGCTGGATGCTGTAATGGTTGCCCCTGAGGTTATGCAGTCTTTTACGCTGTCCTTCGATAAAAGGCTGGAACGCTCTTTTCTCTAGAGAAAAAGCCCTCCATCAAAGTGGCGCTCAGGATCACAGTGTCCGCGCCTTCGCTTCACCAGTCTGACCTCGCCTCCTCGAAAGCATGGTAACTTCTTATTCAACTTCACGTTCCCTCCCACACACACCGAAACACACAGCAGGTTGAGCGAGTTGGCCTTTCCTTAATCCCTGCTGTCTGGTGTGCGTGGGATATGTAGAGCTGAGAGATTTCAAAAGCACTGATTATATCAGAATTTAACCGTTTGGTCAGCTCCATGTTTTATGTAAGAGAGAGGGTCTGAAGATAGGAATAACCACAAACTGACATGTTTTATTTGTCCTCTGAAAGGCTTCAGACTGCGGGTAATTTCCTTATGAACAAGTGATACATTATGCTTGTAATGTATGATTTGCTTTGGAAGGTAAAAGTGTAACAGAAATGGCGAACCATAAATGGTTATGGAGTGTAGTGTACACAAGCCAGCTTTTGTTTGTCTTTTAAAGTATTAATAAATTAATAAATGAGATTAGGAAAGAACACATTATACTATGGCTCAAATTGTGTCATAAATGGCTGCCAGAGACAGACCTATGCAAAAGTTCACGCAAAGTCCGATATTGCAGACGTTAAAAACAAAACCTCATAAAGCTCCATATTTCACAATTTCACAATACCGATTTTCATTTGTCTCCGTCCGTACAGACATAGTTCACGAGAACTTAAAGATGGGCTCTGACGGTGAGAGTGATCAGGCATCAGGAACATCTTCAGACGAGGTTCAGTCACCCACTGGCGTGTGTCTCCGTGCCAGGACGCATCGACGCATATCCATGGAGGTAAGTTATTCCTCTTGTAATGTGTGTAAGAGAAGGTTATTTACAACATTATATATTATACTTTACTTTGGAAAAAGATACTCACAGTAAGAATCTGTGACTCATGTGCTTAAGCTGATTTTCTGGGGCAACTAATTCAGGTTAGGCAAGTCACCTGGGTGTAGAGCTCGGCTCTGAGCTGGCCAGATTGGATGTGGATTTGTAGCAGTGCCTACACCACAGTCGTGAAACACTAACCCTTTGCATCAAGCCCTAGAGTATCGAGGGGAAGAGGAAGAAAGTCACTTTTTAATTAATTAATTAATTCTTTATTTTTTTAATTATTCTTTTAATGAAAAAGCAAGTTAAATATGATATGAAAAGTAGAACATGGTAATAATGGAAGTAAATGAACCCATAATATTAATATAGTATAATCCTAATATATTACTGATTCTGGGATCTGAGCAGGTAGAAGCAGAGTGTGTACATGTGCGGTTTTTTTAAATACAGGCGCACACACGCACACGCGCGCACACACACACACACACACACACACACACACACATACATTTTGGGTATTGCCCTGAATAACCACAGATGGAGTGCTGATGCGTCACAAAGTCTTATTTTTAGTATTGGGTAGGTGGAGGGATTTCTCCAGTTTTGTTCTTACTTTTATCTGCTTCATTGCACCATTTCACTGTCACGCCCAATTTCTCATGTTCTTCTTTTCTTTCTTGTGTCATCATTCTGCATCACTACGTTTCCATTCCTTGGCGAGGCCAAGTGTTTTTGGTGCTTAAATAATTTGAAGGTTTGAAGTATTTCTGCTCTTGTTATATGTTTATTTTGGGCGGCAGGGGTTTCTCATGTTGCAATGCAAACCTTGACTTTAGGCTGTAGATGATTCAATAAAATGTAAATCCAGAACCAGTTTGCATGATCATAAATTTACCGTAAATGAGTAAACGGTTTAAGCGGTTATTTTGCCTTTAAATTTATGGCGGGATAAAGTGTAAGCTCCTGGCCTTAGTGATAAATGCTGTATGTAAGTTGTAGTTTTTTTTACCCTCTGCTGTTTAGATGGTGTAACTACGCACCATACTTGTTCTGGAATAAAACTGAAACCATGTTTTTGTATATATGTAAAGCTCGCACAAGGGTTGTCTGACTGGTGTTCGGCAAAAACATTTCACGAGCAGAAAGACAATTAAAAATATATCAATAACTATTGATGTTACTCCAAGTACAGACACGTGTGTATGCGTTCACGTTCTTAGGATGTGAATAAGCGCCTGTCTCTGCCTGCTGACATTCGGATTCCTGATGGCTATCTGGAGAAGCTGCAGCTGAGCAGCCCGCCCTTTGATCAGCCACTCAGTCGCCGATCGCGAAGAGCCTCACTGGTGAGTGATGTGTATGTTACTGTGTTCTGTTCTCCACACTATTGGGTCACTGTAGAAAAATAACTGTTTGTTAATGCATTCAGTTCTGTGTCAGCACTTGTACGCAGCACCATAGGGAGATTTTTTTACATAGGATTAGGGATTAATGCATTTTTATGGAAACGTCCATAGTTCAAATCATGTGTAATGAAATGACAGCAAGTGGCTAGTTAACAATATTAAATGCGTAATCGAGATTTATTAAATTTGTATTTCCATTATAATCACATCCTGACACAGCATGACCGAGACATCCAGACTCATTCCTTTTGTAAATTGTTTCCAAAATATTTGCTCGAATACAGTGTGGGTTTGCGCTGCTGCTTTGTTTTCATTTGATTTTAAAGCTAGGAGACGTCTCTTGGATGGCACTTCCCTGTTTTGCTAGATAGGGCAAAATATTTTGAAATGTTCTTTGTGCAACAAATTGAGTCAAGATGGAAATCTGGTGTTTTGTTTGACGATGAGTCAAATGAAAACCTTTAAAGAGTGACACGCATTAGAATGGCACCATTTTTCTTTCTCACTCATTAAGCACTGGAACACTTGCTTCAAACCAGTTGGAGTGGAATTGAAAACTATGCACTTTAGTCAAACTTGTATGCATTGAATGATGATAAATATTAAAATGAATGTTTTCATGTGGCTCGGTTGTACAACTGTGTTATTATTTTTGGCATTATTCAGTTTCAGCCCTCTTATAATTCACTCCTTGTAGCTAAACCCAGCACAGAGAGAGCCATAAGTTGCATAGCAACTCGCATCATACACTCTGGGGAATCTACCAGAACAAGCCTCCTGTTTGACATAAGGGCTTGTGATGTGGCATGCCACCTTTAGTGGTCTTAAAGTAGTGACAGTGACACTGCCATGAGTCATGCATTCATTAATATGTGACATCACTTGAGATTGAATTCCTCTTAGAATAAATCAGCCTGCCCAACATGGTCTCTGTGTTTACATGATTAACTCCCAGCGTTGCTCTATTAGATCGCATACTGTAGGTTTTTGGTAATCACTGCATGAAATGTTTTTCACAAGCAGGTGACAGGTCTGTGCTGAAAATTCATGTCTGAAATGGTGCTAATATCCACTATTATCTAAAGTCAAGTGTTCTCTAGTGTACACCGATCAGTCATAACGTTAAAACCCTCTGACAGGGAAGGTGAGAAACATTATTCCATTATTACTTGTTACAGTGACACCTGACAAGTAGTGAGGTCTGGTAGACAGCAAGTGAACAGTCAGTTTGTCTTTGAGTGTCTTTAAACGCCTTTGACTAGGGCCAAATTGTGATGGCTAGATGGCTGATTCATCTCCAAATTCCAACTCCAGATTCATCTGCAGGTCTTGTGGGATGTTCCCAGTATGCAGCGATTAGTACCTACCAAAAGTGGTCGATGAAAGTGCAATCAGTGAACGAGTGACAGGTCATGGGCAAACAAAGCTTATTAATGTCCATTGGAAGCGATGACTAGCCGTCTGAGAAAAGCGCTACCATAAATTGCTAAAAAAGTTAACGCTGGTTCTGATGGAAAGGTGTCAGAACACACCGGTATGTACATGGCTTTGTAGCTGCAGACCATCCACGGTGCCCATGCTGAGCGCTGTCCACTGCTGAAAGCACCTACAGTGGGCACATAAACACCCTGAAGCAATGAAGGAAAGTGAAAACCCACTATGATGCACTATTCTGGGAATATTCTACTGGGAAACCTTAGGTCTGATATTTATGGAGATGTTACTTTGAGATACAACACTAAACACTGGTACTGAGCAGTTACATCCCTCCATGGCAGCGATATCCCAAATACTAATAACCTTTTTGAACAGGATCATTAAACCTGCCACATTGCAAAAATTAACTTCCTCAAGCCATGCCTGAGCAAAGAGGTGTTTTCCACATTAAACCTTCAGCTATCCTGTGGAGTTTATGCTTTGATAGATCAGGCTGTTTTGGGAGCATGAGTGGGATTCTCACAGTCTTAGACAAGTGGTTTTAACATTATGGTCTACACAGCATCTATCGGTAGGGATTGAAAAAGAGTAGTCAAGCTCAGAGTTAATATATTGGTTAAATATTGTTGTGTCTTCAGCCCTATTTGGATGGAATCGGCTTGAAATGAGAAGCTCGTTACAGGTTCTTCTATGTGGTTATTTTTGGTGATTTCTTTACAATAGCTACCCAGGAGTGTTCTGCATAACTATCTGGTATCATCTCTGACTTTCATGCACGTGTTATTTACTCAAGGCTTATATATTTACTCAACTGCATGTTATATCTACTGCATCGTCACAAAGGTTTGTAGGACTATCAAATGATAGTGGCTGATTTTTATCATTTTTTTTTAACTGTTTAAGTTTTTTTTTTTTGTCCTAGAAGCGCACATTATAATAATAATATAGGAGAGTATGAGAAAATTAAGATGCGAGTTGGCACACCAAGGCCAGCAGGTTTTTTACAATTGTGTGAAGTTCTACAGTCATAACTGGAACCAAAATAAAGATCAAATGAACAAGGTTTCACATGAAGCGTTTTGGATGAATGTATTAGGTGTAGTTTTTGATGACCGTGTTCAATAATTATATTCTTATTTCCACAGTTTTATTTTTATTCAGTGTTCTATGATTCCGCATGGGGAGAGCTAACACCAGGGTGAAAGTGAGCAGCATGTTCTAGACAGCCTAGTCCCTAAGCGCTCTCTCTCTCTCTCTCTCTCTCTCTCTCTCTCTCTCTCGCTCTGTGTCGTACTGTTCTTTGTGTACCTAGCAGGTTTAGCATGTGAAAGACTCCCGTACCCTGGTGTCGGCATTTTCTTGGCATCCATTGTTCTTGCCCATTATCTGGCTCTGTCGTTCCCACAGAGTATGTGAATAACAGGGAACAAAAACCAAGTGTGACTTCTCTTGTTTATCTTCTAGCGCCCCCTGGTGCTCTTTTCTTGATTGGAGTCTTGTGTGGTTGTTTCGAGTATGATTCATTTCCTTGTCAATGAATGAATTTAGCTGCTGATATCAGTGTCATTACGCACAAACTAATCCCTTGTCAGTGATAACATCTGCTCAGCATGTGCAACCCCCTTCTACAAAGGCTACCGCTTATTAATGCAACGTTCTCTCCATTTTTAGTCGGAAATTGGCTTTGGAAAGCTGGAGACCTACATCAAACTGGACAAGCTTGGGGAGGTAAGAGGAGACTTGCATTATTTAAACTTGCATGTTCTCACGTTGCATTTATAAACACATTTGAAAAACATTGCACGTTTAAACTAAATAGGTTTTAAGGTTAACTTTTTTTTAGCTATTTGTTTGCAGTTGCTCATGATACCTGTGACCACTGAAACCTTTCTTAGATATTCTGTAGATAGTCTGTTTCTTACTCAATTGTCCCTACTCGATGTAATTGTTCTAGGGAACGTACGCCACAGTTTTCAAAGGCCGGAGCAAACTGACTGACAACTTGGTGGCTTTGAAGGAGATCCGGTTAGAACACGAAGAAGGAGCGCCTTGCACAGCCATTAGAGAAGGTAAATGAATCCCTTTTGTTCCTTACAGGAGACTGTTTTATTGGAAGATCAGAAAAGTATCAGTGACTCTGCAAGCTATTTAAAGGCCTTTGATGATCAGTGTTTTTTTTTTTTTTTTTTTTTTCTCCCCCTCAACCATTAGTCTTCATCAACTTGATGATGACCTTTAAATTATAAAGTGATTTGCAACAACTTCTGGCCAATCAGATGTGAGAATTCAGTAGTGCAGTGCCCTATGTGGCCTGTTCACAAATTTGAAAAAAATCTGCTTTAAACCATCATGATAGGCATGAACCCAATGCTTAAGCAGTTAATGTATATATGGAAGCTACTGTTATCAATGTACTGTATGTATGGAACACTGTTTTTATTATACATATATACTAATATGTTGGGTCCCAAACCTTGACAAAGCCAACCATTTTCAAGTGCCATAGCATTTTTAAGGGCCCCTTTCACTCATGGGCCATTGGAATCCCCCACTCTTTATAGCAGCAACTACAACTTCTTTTGCCATTATGTGCCAGAGAAGAACAGGCCGATGGAAATATGCACCTCATATCAGCTTCAACGTTCCTGACTTTGAGCTAGTTTTGTAATTAAAAACTAGACCACAGTGACTGCTCGAATACAGAACAACATTCATCACACTGTGTGTCCTCATTAAAAAAGTTTAATGTTCTATGCTCTTCAGGTCCATGTCTTTTGGTTAAATTATGGTCCCAGCCAAAAAAGAGAAAAGGCAAAAGAAAATTAAGCATACACACTGCTTCACAATGTGTGTCACCTAACAAACATATCAGTTAAGTATGCTGTACAATCAATCCGTGGCTTTATCAGTTGTTGATCTTGCACTGGTATTCAGTAAGCCAAAGGCAAACACTCAAAAGCTATAATGATCAAACAAATCAGTGTGAGGAGCTTTCACTTTAATTATTCTGGGCCTAATGGTTTACTTCTCATCATCAGCACATGAATGAATGAATGAACCGTATTGTGTATGTATTGAAGGTTCTTTTTCTTTCTTTCTGTCTGTCCCAGTTTCTTTACTAAAGGACCTGAAGCATGCCAACATCGTTACACTTCACGATATTGTCCACACAGAAAAATCCCTCACGCTTGTCTTTGAATACCTGGTAAGAGACCCATTCAGCCATCAGGTCTATTTCCTTCCAAACATGTTGTCCTGTTGAGTTTCCTTTGTTTCACAAATGTCATTATTTTCTTTAGGATAAGGATCTAAAGCAATACATGGACGACTGTGGGAACATCATGAGCATGCACAATGTTAAGGTACAAGCCCCGCACACACACACATTTTGCTTATGTTGTGTAATCAAAAAACATATTTTGGATGATGCACATGGAAATATAAAAGCTGCATTTTCTTTTTAACCAGACTAGCCATGTACTGATCTTTTGTGAATTATCATGTATATATTACGAGTTCCCTAGTTTGTGTACCCTATTGAAACCTGCCTATGCACCGCGCACGAAGGAACTGGTTTCTAAAGTACTACAGCAGTAAATGTTTTCTGTCTATGAGAATTCAAAACCACTTAACTCAAAATAGTTAAAATTAGTTTTCCATGCACATTAAAACTTTATTTTTTATTGGTTATCAACAGTTAACAAAAAATATGTAATTAAACTTTGGTTTATGTTTTGCTTTTAGATTTTCCTGTTTCAGATCTTGCGAGGACTGGCATACTGTCACAGACGTAAGGTTCTGCACAGAGATCTAAAACCACAGAATCTTCTCATCAATGAGAGAGGGGAGCTCAAACTGGCAGACTTCGGTACTTGGTGTTCGTTCATATAAGGGATTTTAAATACAATTATTTCATATGAATACTGCAGACCAGTTGTTAAAGCAGAGGTTGTTGTATTTGTAATGCTTCATTTTTCCCCCCTGATTTGTGTATGTCGCAGGTCTGGCCCGGGCCAAATCAGTCCCTACAAAGACCTACTCAAACGAAGTGGTAACTTTGTGGTACAGGCCTCCTGATGTGCTGCTCGGCTCTTCTGAATACTCCACGCAGATCGATATGTGGTGAGTGTGTCTGTCCGGGTTTAACCAGAAGCTAAGTGTTCCCTCTAACCCTTATATGTAATAACCCTTGGATGCTAAACTGCTATTACTGTGATAATTAAGCCAAGTTGGACATGGTTGTTGTTGAATTTTCATTTATGATTTGACTAGAAATCAGTTTCTACGACATCCTGGCTCTCTGTATTGCTCGATGAATGTGAAAATTCCTACTGTGACAACAGATTCACAGGGACTGATTAAATATATTTTATTGTCTGCATTAAACTGTTAACAAAAATTGGACACCAGCTTATTTATTTATTTATTTATTCATTCATTTATTAATAAAATCCACATTGTGAGCAAATTAAAAGGATTTCAATTTCAGCCACCTTTTAATTAAAACTTAATGAAGCTTAAATAACTCGGCAAACATTTTGAAAACACAATAAAAATATTTTCATGAGGTCAGGACATATGAAAGAAAAAATAAGCTGAGACCTGTATTACTAGAGCCATGATAAATAATAAAAATGTCAGAATTTCCATTTCTATGTCCAAAAGGAAAAACCTTCTGGTGCTTGTGAGTGTGTGACATATCTTTTCTGTCTGTGTAGGGGGGTTGGATGTATATTTTATGAGATGGCTGCTGGTCGGCCACTCTTCCCAGGCTCCACAGTGGAGGACGAACTGCATCTTATCTTCAGGTTACTGGGTATGTACAACACATGCAGTCTACACACACACACACACACACACACACACACACACACACACACACACTGTGAGAGACAGTCCATGCCTCTGGAGTTAAATTGGGCAACCTGTAACTTTGGTGGTAAAATACACAGTTTAAATTGAGACATTACGATGGACAGAGACATTCTTTCCTGCCAGACATAACATGCTGGATGTGGTGTTTACCTGCTCTAAAAACAAACAGCGGCATTATGTGGTTGGAAGGTAACCAAAAATGATGTTGACATGGCAAACACAGAGCAGACGTGCAGGTAGTAACCTCAGTGAACTTCAGGCATATAATAAATGGATAGGAGCTTATTATCCGTTAACATTTTCTAACATTAGGAATCAAATAAAAACCTTTCACAGAAAATCTCTTGATAGCTGCGAAATACAGCAGCCAGTTATAACAGTTCTACTATTAACTAGACTACGGTGCAGTAAATGTACCCAGTGCTGCTCGGGAATCAGTTCTGAGAGTACTTTATGGTGCTTTATTTTAGTCCTGTTTTGACTTAAATTGCTGTAGTTAGCAACGGCTGAGGCACAGTGGCACATTCACGTAAGCTCTCTGTCAACCACATTCGAATTCTGTGGCATGTGCACCCGCTCTTTTGGCTGCTAAAAGTGTAGCTGGCTGACATTTTGAACAGAACCCAGTTATTTTCCTTGGGTTTTACTTACTGGGTGCTGGGTTACATCACACGTTTCCAATGATTACATTCAGTTCAATTCAGCTTTCATAGTGCAAAGTAAATGTGCATGTTATTAACTTGAGTGAAACTAATTTATTTAAAAAACTTTATACTGTATGTATTTGAAAATGCGTGGGCATTCTTGTTATTCAAGTTGCATTCACAATCAGTAGTTCAAAACATATATAAAAGTGTTATAGTCAGGATTTAGGTAATATCTAAATTGGAAATTCATCCCCATCCACCCCCATATGTGCTACTTATGGCCTTTTTTTCTGGTAAATCAGTGTCGAATGAGATGATGAGCAATATTTAGCACAATCTGCATGTGAATATGCAGGCCATTAGTGTTAACTGTTAGTTTAACACTTAGCTGTTGCATGTTCAATAATAGCAAATTTGATTATTTAATACACTAAGTGAAAAACGTTTAAATTTTTTTATTTATTTAATTTTTAATCTTAAACCCAGATCCAATAAAAACTTGTTGGTAATTACTACATGGCTGTTTGTGGTTTATGTTGTAGGGACACCTACAGAGGACAACTGGCCAGGAATCTCATCTATTGAGGAGTTCAAATCTTATAACTTTCCCAAATACAAACCACAACCCTTCATCAACCATGCGCCAAGGTACACTTGTGTCTCTGTATGTGTGTGTGCAGAATGACTGATCTCAGATACTTTTTCCCGTTTCCTAACTTATTACGTGGAAAAAAAATAAAACAAAAGTTTTGGATGCGAACAGTGTTTAAGATAACTTACTAGATAAAAACGGTCCTGCTTTGAATAATAGGATCAATTTGTAAGCGTTTATGTTCGCTCATGTCCATTATATTCTTATGCTTGGCTTCGTCGTTAGCACTGTTTTCTAGGATTTAGGGTCTACATTTAGCCTCCGTTCTCCGTGCATGGAGTTTACATGTTCTCCCCATGCTTGGCTGGTTTCCTCTGGGTACTCCAGTTTCCTCCATCCAAGGCATGTGTTGTAGTTTAATTGGCTTTTTCCAGATTGGCATTTCTGACCTGGGATTAGGTTCTAGACCCTCCACAACTCAACATAGGATAAATCACATTGATGATGGATAGATATTCTTTCCCAGGTTTTTTTTTTATATAAAGTTTATTGATGAGCCTTTCAACATCATGGCTTGTTTGTATCAATAGAGTGAATTGGACCAAATTACAGGATGGCAATTGTTTTTTAGGTTAAAAAAAAAGTGTATTGACGTCTAAAGGGAAAAGTTGAAAGTTAAGAAATGATAAAACTTTAGTTAGGCTTTCCTGTGCTGTCACTGTCCTTGTTTATCTTACCACTTGCTGCTAGTGACCATGACCTGTATGTGTGTATGTGTATGTGCCAGTACTGCAGGATATCCTGTGGAATTTTTCAAGGCTGTTCTTTTCCTTCCTCTTATTTGCCACTCTAATTTGTCACTCCACTGGTGGTCGCCGCACTGAGCCTCACCCTTATCCTCCATCTCTCTCTCGCTCTCTCTCTCTCTCTCTCACAGGCTAGACACTGAAGGAATCGAGTTGTTGTTGTCATTTCTTAAGGTAAGCACTTTAGGAATGAACCACACACTGCTGTACACCCTCTCTGTGTCTCTGTTGTCATGGCTGAATCGTTTTTCTCCCCCTTAGTACGAGTCCAAGAAACGAATTTCTGCTGATGATTCAATGAAACACTCTTACTTCAAGAGTCTGGGCATGCGCATTCACACGCTGCCTGAGAGTGAGTAACCCCAATGCACACGCACATTACCCATATACATAAAGTACACACTTAGTTTATTTTGCCAGGGAAGTGTGCACTTGTAATCCCCTCTGATCTAATTAGAAAAGCATTTTTCATCAATCAAAAAAAAAAAAATGACGAATGCGACAATGGATTAGACTTTCAGCCTTCCTGTTACTTGCACCTGGATGTGTTAAACAGCTTAGAATGTTTTGTTTGAACCCATCTATTTTTCAAGTGATCAAAAATATTGGAACACGCCAGGTGTACTGTTAGATTTGTTTCTGTCTATCTATCTGTCTATCTAAAGTGTTGTGCTCTGAACTCGTAGGTATATCAATATTTACACTGAAAGAGGTGCAGCTACAGCGAGACCCTGGCTACCGGAATGCAGCATACCCAGAGACAGGTATGTTTGTATGCATGTTTCTGACTTGAGTAGATAATATTTTGAAACTGTAACAATAAATTGATGTATTTAGTTTCATGGAAAGAATGGTTTGACTAAGTTTTGGAAGGAAGACCAAGGAAAAAAACGTACTCTATTATATTATGGAAAGCAATAAGAGTTTTTGAGATGCATTGGTTCAGCGCTGTATGGGTGTAATTTATTGTGGAGTCTGGCTGTGATGCAACAAAAAACCATCACATAATATTCAGATATCTTATTATTATTTTTATTCCTTTTTTCTTTCTCATATGTTGAGCACATAATTAGAAAATTTGGCAAATTCTTTCAGTTGGAGCAGATATGGTGTAATGTGTTTGTTTGTCCAGAAGAGGGAGTAGTGACCCAGTTTTTATTTTCCACATACTAAGCACTCCAGTACTAGATTTTTGTGATTTGAAATGGAATTTTGCTGAAAGTAAATTTAATATCACGTCATCGACTCATCTCTCTCTGTCTCTACAGGAAACAGCAAGAACAGAAGACAGAGTATGCTGTTCTAAGCACTGGCTCTGAAACACACTTGCACAAGCATACACACATAATCGAACACTCGTGCACACACACACACACACACACACACACAAGCGCACACAGTGGATCAGGATGATGGCGTTTGCTCAGCAACTGTCTTGTACAGACTAACAGACTAGCCTCCCTACCCTCTTTAGTCAGTGTGTGTGTGAGGTTGAACGGTGGGTGAGGGAGGGGGGGGACTGACCAGTCTGGCTCTTTCCCATCTTCCCGTATCCAGCATGCAGCCAGTCCCTGTGACGGAACACAGCGATGCCCCTGCTCCATGTCTGCTTCCTCAAAGCAACACATTGGAGATTAGATTGTGAGAAGGGAGCGTGTATATATGTGTGTATGTGTGTGTATTTATTGAAAAGGTCGTTGGGCTTTTTGTTTTGCTGCTAATCAACTACTGTCTCCTTGTAACCTTCCCTACTCTCAGGCAGCCTTCTTGGTTGTGGACACATCAGTACTGCCGTCAAGGATTTCATTTATTATTATTATTTTTTTAACTAAATAGTTATTGTAATTCTGGATATAATTATGTTAATAATGTTCATATTGCAAATGTCATGTTTATTGTTGGCCACATTTTGAATTGCATCCTTTTTGGCATGGTTATGATGTAGAAATTGTAGTTCCTACAAACTTTGTAGAAGCTGTAAAAAAAAAAAAAAGAAAGAAAGAAAGAAAACTCACTCCCATTCCAATCTCCAAAGCTCACTTTGACATTTCAAGTGACCCAGAGCCTGGAGAAGAGACCCCCCTCCTCCTCCTCTCTGTCAGCGAGCCGTGGATGCAGCAAAGGTAGCTTGTTCAGGGAGACAAACTCACTGGTGTTTTAGAGAGCGCGTTCTTTCCGATGCAACTGAGGCATTCGTAAGCGTCAGCCGAGTCCGGACAGTGTTGTGGATCAAGCCGTGATGTGGAGGTGGAGGACCAAGCTGTGAGAGAGGGATCAAAACCACTGGACCAGCAGTAATCACGCAGTCTTTGCAGAAGTGACTGAAAAACCTCCACACCTTCCTCTTTTTCTTCTCATTTTTTTCCTCAGTGAAAAACCTTTTTTTGCCTGGACTGAATTATTATTATTATTTTTTTTTTCCTTTTCCTTTTAGAGCAACTTATTCTAATGCATCATCAGTGATTGTACAAAAATGAGTCATGCCAGATCTCTGTAGCATTTGAGTGTGTGTACAAGTGAGAGAGTGAGTGAGAGAGAGAGCGAGCGAGTGTGTGTGAGTAAGAGATCTTGGGAGATCAGACTGTACAGAACCATGTTGCACCATGCTAGCAAGTTTTCTGAAGATGCATTAGTTTCATTAACAGTATTAAGAGAAAGTTTTCTAAGTTACATTTTGATTTGTCTGTGAAACAAAAACTAGTATAACAGTGTGGCATGTTGATGTCCAACTGTCTCACGTTCATTTTTGAAATGTCTTTATTTAGAAAAAAGAAAAAAAAAAGTGTGAAAAATACAAGAACAAACACGTGGCTGCGTCGGACCAATACCTTCCCCGTCCAATATTTGTACACATGAAGAGATTTCACACAGAGGTTTTAGATTAAACAGGCTATGTTGTTTTCGAACTGACATCTCTGTTAATTAATATTGTAATTTTACAGTTGATTGTGACTGGAGAAGCGTGTGTATGTGTATAGATGCATGGAACGCCTGGTGTCTTGTAAAACTTCACCTCTGTGGAAAACTGACGCTCTCAGTTGAATGTCAGCTGAATTGACCATTTAACTCTTTCTACTGCAGATATTTATTTCTCTCGATCGGTGAAGTAAACATGGTCTGTTTCCTACGGAATCCTCTCTTCTGTCTCTTTTTTTGGGGTCTTTACTCATGAGTGTTTGTGTGTCTGTGGGTTTTTTTTTAAAGCACAAATTTCAGAACGTACCATTGCACAGCATTCAATGCTTTCCTTTTATTGAAAACAGGCACAATTCTTTGACTCTTAAGAAAGCAAAAAAATATAAAATTAATATGAGAATACATTTTGTTTTCAATTCCGTAATGAAAAAATAACAAAGCTATTACAATGCTTTTCTTTCCAATATTGTGATGGAATTCGTCTATTACAAAACATTTTTGTTTGAGTTTTTTTAAAAGCAGGAAAAAAATAATACATATACACATTCTTACACAGAAAAAAAGGCACAGCCGGTAGTTTAAAGCACAGTGCATACAATACAATAATATACAATATCAGACAAAATTAAACAGAAAACCTGATTCACAGCCTCAGAAGGAGATTACAACACAAAAACAAACACTTGAAACTAATACGGGTTGTGATGAGTATGCTGTCCAATGTTGATTTGCAGTGGGAGCTTCACTGAACTGAGTGGATATTAAAATTGAACTGAGAGAGATGAATGTGGAGATGCCAAAAGTTACTGTCTGATGATTTGTACGTCTGAAACCCGGTAATTCCACAGCCAGCGAGGACTGGGAGTGCGACTGACTTTGCTTTCTGGGTAAAGAAAGATGATTGCATGTCTCTTCCTGTATTTCAGAAAGATCTCTGCGCTCATGTACAGTAAATGTACAGGATTGGGTAGATAGTGCTCTCCTCCAAGTGCTTTCAGCTGCCCTGTGTCATCATCGCATTAGCTGTATTTCCAAAGAATACGATGTAGGAGGCATGTGTTAGACTTTGCTCTATCACCCAGCAGAACTAGCTTGTGGGTGTTAATCTGCAATGACTACAACTGGGACAAAAATATGGAAGCCTCTACTAGGAGTGTGTAATCTGGAATTCAAGGGCATCTTTGGTCCTCGACAAACATGTGATGTAATACATGGAGGAATCCATAAGGATAGAAGGTTGTATGGATTTCTATGGTCCAGCAGTGCTGTTGTGCGTCTCGTGTGAAAAAAGGACTTTTTTTTTTTAAATGCAGTTTTTTGCATGATACATTCTAAGGCTGGGTTTTTCAAACAGCTCACTGGTGCCATTTTGCTTTCTTTGGCACATTTATACCTACCACATGAGCTCATTCGTGTACAGCCTGAGTTTCGGTCTAAGAAATGTTTTAAAAAATGAAATCTGTTTTTCGTAAAATGTTGGATGTGGTTATTTTTGTGGTAACTTTAACCACAAGGTGGTGTAGTGCAACCTTGATTGTTTTTAGCAAGTATTAATGAGTATTTATATAGTATTTTTTCTTTTTTTCTTTTCTTTTTTTTTTTTTTTTTTAGACAAGGGATTGAAATCAGGATTTTGGTGTACTAGATGAGAGGAGAAGTGAGGAAGAGGAAGTGTCCAGGTTGGGGAGAGGCACAGGGAGAGGTCCATTTAGCAGAGTAGGGAACTGTGGAGAGAAAGGAACGATTACATCATCGGCTCAGCGACATACAAGAGAAACTTGTCTGGACGCCTACAATGATGTCTAATAATGATAAAAATACATGAGCAAAGCAGGTAGGCAGGAGGGTGTCATATTGGCATTTGTTAATACAGTAGGTCCAAAGCTAAAAAAAGGATTGTTTATTTGTTTCTTTAACCTCACTGTTACTATGCAAACAGGACTCGATGCCTGCTCTGAATGTGAAGCTTTCTCTTTCTCACTCACTCGTGCACGCACACACACAAACATGTTCATAGGCAGCCTCTCATGACCACTAATGCATCATAGTAATGCTAGGAGAGGAACTTCCTGTTATGAGAGACCTGAGCATACACACACAGTCAGTCTTTTTCAGTTATCACCCCCTCCCTACTTTAACAGGAAGCTGCCCCCCCTCACAACCCCCCCCCCTGTATCCAGAGTGGAGAGGAAACATCTGTAGCTTATTTCCAAAACGCATACGCACGCTTAAAGATACACAAGTAAATCCTTTTGCCAGAGTGACCTTAGATAAGGAAATACTGTGTACGAATCACTAGGATTAAAATAAGACTGAAGAACTACAACGGAAAAAAAAAAGAAACAACAACTAAAACAATAGTACAACCAGACAGAAAGCTCCTTCTGCCACTGCCTGGGGAAGTGGGAGTGTGAACACGACTGTGTGCGTGCGTGTGGTATAATGTGCCGGAAGTGCATATTTTTAACTGTGACAAGCATTGTCAAGAAGGTTGCCTCGGTTACCTGATCTGCTTCCTGTTGTGCTGTTTGCAGCAAAGCCACACCCTACCCCTTACAAAGCAACCCGTCCATAAACGCGCTCACACACACACACACACACACTGTGCAGACAAGTCTCCCTTGAGCCAGAACAGGAAGTATCCACAGGATTTCCCCTCTCCCTCACATGAGCACTGAAACATGACACCAAACAGAAACACACTCCCTGTGCTAAAATACATGCTACGCACCAAGCACACAGATCCTAAATGCTCAAATACACACACATCACAGACCACACGCTCATCCAGACTTTCGGCCCAGTGCTCTGATAGGGGACACAAATAATTGTACAGTGTTCACCCAACACACACAGTATACACACTGTCTTAAAAGTTTCTTCAAACGTCTTTATTAATGTTTGTGATGCTTAGGTCATTTGTGAAAGTGATATATATGTGTGTGTGTGTGTTTACCTGGAAGAGGGATCCGTGTCCCTGTAGTCTTGCTGGGCTGAGAGGAGCGACAGGACTCAGACTGCTCCAGAAATGAATGGAGGAAAGGAGAGGGCTTGGAGCCAGCAGCAAACCCGAGGGAGTCTACGGGCAAGAAGTAGAAACACACACACACACACAGAAACAGACACACAGGGTCAATAAGGGAAGATTCAACTTCTGATTAGACGTATGCAGAATGTCACACCGTTGGCTCAGAGTGCGTGGGTGTGCGTATGGTTCTTGTTTTTTTTTGGTGAGAGGGGAAGTGAAGCTCAGGATCAAAGTCCACGTCTCATGCTTTCTCTACAAGCTACAGCAAAGTGCTGATTACGACACTATAGCTATGAATAAAGAGTCAAATATATATCTGACAAATGATGTATCAAGTTTATATCAAGTTCCTTTTAGCAGCAAGGTTATGTTACTGTTATACTGTGGACACTTTTTTTTTTGACGATACAGTGCATGTCCGAGTCAAAATGTCGAAAAAAATTATATGTCTACTGTGGTAGGAGTAGGTGACGTGTGTCCACTTTTAGCCTCCATGCTACTGATGGTAGTTGTTCTGACTTGCAAAAATAAATAGATTACAGGGTAAATGGTGTTTTGATGTAATTTTAAGGACAACATCAAATTAATTAGGCTAAAATATGATTACAGACATTATTGTACATGGTTGCATTAATATTCTAAGCATCTGGAATGTGAACTTTCATTTCACATCTAGCAACTTATTTTTATTTATTTCTCCGTAATTCATGAATAAATCACACTAACACTCCTCGAGAAGGATATAAGTTCAAAAGTTGAAGGGGATAAGATATCCTCATTATACTATTACACGAAATAGGGTTGTCCCTTTCCTAACGAGAGAGAGATGAGTGTATGAATGTGTTGCTCTTCAGAGGTCAGAGCCCTTGGATTACCAGTTTCCGGCCATTGAGAGACATATGAAATCAATTTCAACACTCTCTCTCTCTCTCTCTCTCTGTCCTGTGTCGCTGCACTGTAGTGGGCAGGATTACAGGCATATGGCTTCACTTATAGGTCTCACTGCTCCCTCCCTCCCTCGCTCCCTCTCCTCTTTTCTCTCTTCCTGTCTCACTCTCTCTTTCTGTTAAACCTCTGCCTACTACTTACATATTATTCCTTAAATAGCTAAACTTGTGGTATGAGGGTAGAAAACCACACAGGGGAACACTGTATGGGTGTGAGGAGGTCGTGTGCGTGAGGGTGTGTGTGTGTGTTACCTGTGCAGTAAAGAAGGCTGGTGTGAGGGACCCTGAGGGCAATGCAGGGCTGTTAAGGGCGATGGAGCCCAGGTCACTTCCTGAAAGCAGTATGGAAGGAGCTGAGATTTCCAGACCTTTGGGTTTCCGAGCTTTAGGAGGAAGTCCATTGGTGCTGCTACTCCTCCTCTCGTGGGGCGAGACTTGCACCTGGGCTCGCTCCCTGTGGCCGGAGGATAAATTGAGAGGCTGAGCGTTCTGCTCCGATTCGTCCATCCGAGCCTCTGGGCTCAGTCTCCGTAAGAAGGACGGGCTATGAGACGGGGACGACGAACGAGAGGAATCAGGGGAGGCTTTTGAGCTGAAGAAAACCTCTGATGAGGTAGGGGCAGGAGAGGAAGGGAGGGTCACTGCTTTCTCTGACCGGTTGGTGACAAACCTAATCACGGTCTGTCCTTCTTCCCCTCGTTCCGCCCCTCTCCGTTTCTCCACTTTAACTGGATGCAGCAGTGGCGGCGGGCCTTGAAGGGAGCTAACGGTAAAAGAAGAGTACAGGCCAGAGTTAAGATATTCGTTCCTGCCGGCGGGGTTTCTCAGCGATGAAAGGGAGAGTTTTGGAGAGTCTTCCCCCTCCCCTCCATCAGACTCGGCCTCTTGTAACATAACGCTGCCTCCTTCTCGGCCAAGCTCCACTGCCTGAGGATCCATTTTCAGGATGTCAGGAAACGAGACAAACTTGTACACAAACTTCTGACCAATCACCTTCTTTATAATATTCTGCAATAGAAAAGTAAAACAACAGTAAATAAGCGACTGGATGGGTTAAACAATTCATCAAATATATCAAATTACACAATTCCTCACATTAAATGCCTTGTATAATATCTTAAATATTCTGCCATAAATGAATACAAGCTTATTGTGTACAGTACAATATAAAAGTCAAGGCTGTTTTCTGATCATTTAAAATGCTAACATTTAAAAACCACATTAAAACTTTTCTATAACATTGAGCATGTATTTTCATTACTGATTTATACATCTTCAGTAACTGCTTTATTCTGGTCAGGGTCATGGTCAGGGTCATGGTCAGGGTCATGGTGGCTCTAAACCCTGTGTGTGAGGTGGCAGTACACATCGCAGAGCATCACACACACACACACACACACACACGTTCACACCTAAGGAGAATTCAGTCACAAGTTGACATACTGGCATTTTTGGGAGCTGGTTGGAACTTGGATTAAACCCACAGAGACGATGTGTTAAATTTTGCACAGAGAGTAACCTGAGCTCAGGATCAAACTGGTGAGTGGAGCTGAGAAGGGGCAACACTACACACTGCACTGTGGTGCTGCCCTGCATATTTACTGTAGTTGATCATTTTGAAGATCAATATAAACACTCGATTCGACTCGTTGTGCTTAAAGTATACTTCAATACACGAGAAATACAGACTTATATTTTACAAGGTAAAGTGCAGCTTTCCCCCTTCTTTATTTAAAATGAACCAGATTATAAGAAGTCCTGTGGGTGTGTTACCTTGTCATAGTAGTAGCGCAGAGCTCGGCTCAGTTTATCATAATTCATATTAGTTTTGTTCTTCCTCAGACCCCAGAGTTTGGCCACCTCCTCAGACTTGAGCAGCTTGAACTCGCCATCGTTGGACGTCCAGCAGATCAGGTGTTTATGGCTCTGGTCCAGCAGCAACTGCAACAGGAACTGCCACAACGTGATGGCACTCTCCATGTCTGCTACACACACACACACACACACACACACACACGGCGGTCAGAAATGGAAAATCATCATGACTGCGTCATCAACTTCTGCATTTCCAAATCGACTAAATAGATTCGGTAATAGGCTGTGATTTAAATGACAAAACTTCAGCAGTGTACATTTTGACTATCTACACAAGTAGGTAAATGAACATTTCCAGTCAGCACACACCCATTATGTCATTCCGTCCTTACACTTCCTTCTAGTAGAATTTATCAGAAGTAAACTACACTGTGTGTGTGATTGCTGGGTAAACATGGGCACCGTGAGGTTTAGAAAATTGCTGAGCTTATTGTGTTTAATGACTCTAGTGACTGCCTGTATGTCTGGGTTTTCCTTACATATTTACCATTAGCAAACTGTGCTGTGTCACACAGTTTTGTTAAACCTTTGTCATCTTTCAGGAATAACCAGAAGTTAGCACAAAGGTGCTGCTCAGTCAAAGGACCCTAAACAGTGTGGCTTTAACAGAGACTTCAACGCCAAATATCATAGAAGTATAGATCTGTGATTGTTTGACTAGTACATCAATCAATCTGACTGAAACAATTGTATTTCTACAAATATCATTACATGCATTTAAAACAACAAACAAGGGAAAAAAAACCTTCCCTAGTTTTCTGAACAAAATCACCAGGCTTTTCCCTCCTTCTAACTCAGCAAGCATTTCCTGTTCTGTTGCATATTAACAAACCGTCCAATAAACAACAACAGGCCAGCAAAAAGAAAGCTGTACTGATCTGGGGACTGCTCTGCCTTGCTTTAATTGAGTGCTTTAAGTGTGTGTGTGTGTGTGTGTGTGTGCTGGACCACTGATCTGAGAAGAAATTTGTCTGAAGGATTCTTTGAGGAAAAAAAAAAAAGTGTATAACGAGCAAGAAAGCATCACATAAAGGCCAAATGTGGACAGTCAGGAAAGAAGGCCAAGGAAAACACATCGTTTTGTGGCAAAGGGTGTGGTTTTGACAGGAAACTTAAAAACAGAGAAGGTGAACAGGGAAAGTTGTAGGAGATACCAGAAGAAAAAAAGTGGTAGAACAACAAGTATTAAAGAGATAACATGAAAAAAATAGGCTGAGTAGGGTGTAAAAAGATATCTCTATTACATTAATTATTTACATGTCCCAAAAGCAACTGGAAGAAAAACCAGCAGAAAAGCATTAAGTCGAAAATCCGATACACACATTTACACGCGCTGAAATGACTAGAAGGCAGGACAACACAAAGATAAGCCCGGTGAAACACTTCATCTTTTCTGAATAATTTAGCAATCCTGAGACTACACACGGCACTGCTTTTCTTGCAGAGTCTGAGACAGGACAGAGACTGTAATCACGCTCCACAGGATGTCTAGGGCTTCAAAACAGCTCAAATTCAAACCAGATTATGGCTCCCTGAGCGCCTCATTGCCTCACACACCTTATTATATAGAAAATAGAGCATGTTTTCAGTGTCAACGAAGAATCAATAACATTACAACTGACCCACTGACTCCATATCAGACACTTTAGTTGGGGATCTATAGACAGTGTTGGCCAGACGAGCAGTGTGTGTGTGTGTGTGTTTGTGTTTGAGCGAGACATATTCAGTGGCAGGAGAGGCTCAGTGCTTCACTCTGATTTAGTGTCTCACCGGAGAGAGAACATTAGCTGCTTTGTTCAGGCTGCTCACTAACTCAGGGCACACAGGCTGACACGGACTACACCATCAGAAAGGAGAGGGTGAAGTATATCTAATCCTGCTGTATTTCTTAGATAATACTCCAGGCCTTAAATGAGCACTCTGTCACTTTTACACTCCTCGGCTGTCTGAGACAAAATGCAATTGCAGAGAATACACTGACACGCTTATTTATAAAGCTGCACAATTAATAAAATAAAAATCTAAATCGCAATATGGACCTCTGCAAAAGGCTAATTTTTTTACAGGTTATATATGCTTTGCCTGGAATTTATGTAGAATTTATCAATAATTTAATTATCTGTTTATTTTTTAATGCTTTCAAGGTGATGAATAAATACTGGCAAACATTCTCTTCATTAAATCATTTGTGCCATCGTTCTGTCTGCCACTAAAAATATGAAATACAAACTAGTGATTTGCACTGCAACATTGACAAAATTATATATTCATTACATGAAGGTTTTAGATCCAGAGCATGATGGATGTCCTGTAGTAGTAGCACTCAAAGTTAGCAACTGACTTCCTTGACTTAGTTCAAGACTGTTTAAGCTTTTCAGATGCTCTTTGAAACATACTGTTCCTTAACTAAATAAGCTATGTCCCCCTGCCAAGAACATCTACAACAAGAATTAATTATAGGTCTATTAACACTTTTTTACATTACATACTACAGCTTTATACTTCTACAAGCTACACATTTGGCAAAATGAAACATTAGTATTTACTATAAGAACTGTCTTTGGATTTGCTATTCAAATAAGAATAAATGATGTCCAGGCAGAGTGGCTGTAAAGACTAGACGGCATGTAGAAAGCCTCTGAGAGTGTAACGGACAAAAAGGTGGAGCTTCTTATTAAGAGTGGGACCTACCTTGTGATTGACAGCTCTAAGGGGAAATACTAGATTAGCAACACTATTCAATGCATAGAGCCATGTCCATGTAGCACAATTATACGCCTGAGATCTTTGTGTAAACAGAGTCCAGTAAAGCAAGGATTATTTTACACTACATCTAGCTCTTTAAGATAAGTGATCCTAGACATACAGTAATTATGTCATTTCAAAAACAGTTTAACATGCCATGCAAATTATTATTTTCTTCATTTAAGACTTCTGTTCGCATGTTTCCAGACCATAAATTACCTCCATCCCTCATGTCTCAGCCAAAACAGAGCTGTTCGGAGCTGTGTTTCCATCTAAAATGTCACCCATGAGACCCTTACATTTCAACACAGTGATAGGGTTAATTATAAGAAAAAGAAAATACTTGGTTGCAATTAACCTCACTAACAAGAGATGGGTTTAATAATTTCAAACTTCTCTCTTTGCTTTGTTAGTCTTCTTCTACTTGTCCGACCATGCAGTGCTTCATTTTAGGAGATTGCTGGCTCAGACAGGCCATCGTAAACTCCAACCCACCCTGTCTGACTGAGTTACAAGCACCAGAGGGCATGATGTAACTCTAGTTCAATCTACTGTGCTAGGACTGCAACTGCCACACACGTGCATGAATGACGAGGCACACTGCAATGAGTAGAGAGAAGAGACTAATTATATGACAGGGAGGCAGAGAGAAGGCAACAAAAAAAAAAAAGAGAAAGTGAGCTGGGCATGAAAACAGCCCGCCTGACTCACTATCTCTGACAGTTTTATTGGCAAAGAGGGACTCTCTGATTGGCTTATTTTGGGAACGTCTTGTTTCTGACATGTTTCTGTCTAACCCACATCAGCTAACATTCCCACTGTCTCACCTCTTGCACACATTTCTTCAAACTTCTCCCAAGACATTCAGCAGCAGGGAGGGATTTACAGGGATTCAGATATTAGGTGGACTGCCGTTGCAAGTTGAAGCTTCCACACGTTGATTGGTTTGGATGCTCTCCTGCATTACTGCTATGTAAAGTTTTCGTTAAATTCTAAACTCAGAGACCACAGAGAGAGTGAGTAATTGTGACACACACATACACCGATGTAGTCCAGGATGCTTGCACTGTGACAGAGGGGAATGTGGTTATGAAGGGCTTATACTCTGCCAAGACATACTGGAGTTATTTGCCAGGGTAGTTCAAGACACACATATACAAACACATTGCCATCTGATCTATCGTACATTTGCATACAATTAACGTTTCTCCTTTTCCATCTGGTGCTGTTTGTAGTCCCTTGGGATGCAAAAGCTTTAATCCAAATTAGACAGTTTTCTCTCCCACACCCAGCTGCCCTGTTTTCAACCTCAAATGAAGCAAAATAAAATCTTTTCCTGCTCTAGCATCCTCCGAGTCGAGCATTTGCGTTAAGCAACCGTAAAACTGTCCGAATCAGGACTTCCTCCAATTCTCCTTTGAAAGGCGTCTTCCTGTTGAATGCCGCTCCCAAACTGAAAGGTAGGAATTCCTGCTGCAGGGAGCCAGCCGGAAACATTGGGGACAGTGGGACCCCACAGACATATGGCACAAATGGAAGATTTCCTCTTCCCACCTGGCCAGCAACTAAACCTATTGTGGGACCAAGCAAATGACTCATCTCCACATGCAGGTTCACAACAAACACTACAAAGAAATTACTAATGTACCATTACTCATTCATATTTTCGCTTGACAAGTGAGGCATAATGACGTTTAGAGTGAACAGATCAAATTGACTTCACTGTGTGGTAGGTAGAAACATGCAGAAATGATGCTTTTTATGCAATGCTGGGACACAAGAGGTTGCAAAGCGGTGAGATGTTGTCTAGAAGTAATCAAGTTCAAGTGCTTCCCCCACTCCCTTTCAGCAGAGTCCAAGTAGTAAATGGGGAATGCTGATTAAATAGGGAAACACAACCAAAAGGCAAAACCACTTGACACTATGGCATGCACATTCACGACATTTCCACAAGGTAAACCAGGGATGAGTGTACACACTGGGTGGTGCACTACAGGATGTGGACAGTGCATGCTCAAGTGGAACAAACCCCCAAGTGTTTGAAAAAAAAAACTTATAATGTGTGTATATATTATATATATATATATTCCATATGCATAGAGAGATGTAAACTCTACAAGCCCCCAGTGATTGCATTTAATAGCGGTGTGCACAACAGTTTATAGGAGCCAAACTACAGTATATGGCTGTCCCTCAGCCACAGCTCGAACGGAAACCCGTAATGAGATTAGTTGCTGTGTGCAGACATGACTGAGCCATGACTAAACGCGCGCCTCTTCCTGCTCACAGTGGAAAAATTCAGCAGGCTGCTCCAAGACAGAAAGAAAGAAAGAGAGAGAGAGAGAGAGAGAGAGAGAGAGATTCAGATCACTCTTTACCCACTCTTCAAGAACACTTATCTCAGAGATTCATGAACATCAGTGCAGTCCAGAACACCTACTCTACTACACCCCAGGTGTACCTACAGTACCATCAGGTGTGTGCGCAGGGAACCCATCTCAGACCTGATAGAACCTGAAACCATGCAATTAGACGGGCCTTGGACGGGCACTTTGTCTGAGTGACCAGAGGAGGAACGTGTGTGCACGAAGAGTGACCCAGACAGTCAGATGGAGCGGGGAGAAGGCAGATCGGCCCTCTACTGCGCACTGAAGTTTCTTTGTTGGTCCCGGTGACTCATTTTCAAGACGCTGTGCGGCTGCCAGTTTCTATCCGGAAGCGCATGGCAATTAGTCTGCCGCTGCTGCTGCTGTTTCCAGACAAACCAGAAACTCCGCTCGTGCTTTTAAAGAGCCAGTCGTACATTTTTTTTCTCCTCCCATAACTTGAAGACTCGCAAAAAAACAACAACAATAACAAAAAACACTGAAACTCGGGAATGAAGCGCGTGCGTTCAATGTTTCCATGCGTAAAAAGGTCGGACACTGAGCGCTCACTGTCAAAGTACAAGCACACACACACACACTCGTCATTTAGCCAGCAAACTTACACTCACCGCTACATAATTAATACACACACACACACACACAAAACACACGACACAAGACACACAACAGAGTACAGAACAGAAGAGAACATTTCATGCGGTTATCTAGAAGGAGACAACATTTTCTGTCTGTTTTGTTTTTTTCATACATTTTCTCACTCTTTCGAATGCTATATAAACATATAATACATATATATATGTATATGTATCTGCTATGTAATTACAGTTATCAATGTGAAAATGTGTGTGACATACCCGGCTGAGTTTTTTTGTCCGTCCTTTTAATGTGTTAAAAAGAATTCCGTAAAATGCCCTGTTTTTCCATGCTGTCGGTCGTCTCGGCAGCACAGTCCGACTGTAATGGGATCCTGAGTGTTGCTCTCTCTCTCTCTCTCTCTCTCTTTCTCTCTGAGCAGGAAGTTGGGGCAGGCAGACAGAGAGCCGGCTCACTTCCTCTCCCGCTCTGTTCCCCAGGCACTCGGCCGTCTGTGTAAACACGCTTTTCCTCCTCTCTCCTCGCGCCCGGCCCACCGAGGGCCAACACACACACACACACGCGCACACACACAGCAATATTGTAACCCGAATCTGTGCCCGTAGTCGCTGCTCCGACTGACGTCACCACCTTCCTGCCAGGACTGCTGGGAGGAGCGCGTGTTCCTTCCTTCGTGTGTGCGTACGTGTGTGTATGTGTGTGTTCTTTATCTGTCTTTGAAAATATCACATCGAAACAACCTTTTTTTTCTTACATAAAATTTATTTATAGTATAACTATAAGTATATAGTATTTTCATAATTATTTCATAAGGTTTAATCTATAAAATTCTATTTGATTAATTTAATATATGAGTGGATTGATCATAACGCATACATATATAACGATATATGCGTCTATTCATTCCATGTTGCATATATGTGATTGCAAAGATTTGTCTTTACCACAAATGTGTGAGTCCAAACCTAAATTTAAACCATAAAAAAAAAAAAAAAAAAATCAGTGTGTGTTTGTGTGTTGTACAGTTTGCTGCTTGTCAGCCAGAGAAATGAACGATCCACGGGGGAGTGGGACAATCTCCTGATTTCCTGGAGGGATATCCTCTAAGTGACGGGAAGCTATATCCCAACACACACACACACACACACTGCCAGCTCCATGCCTCTCTCCTTTTTTACCTCTGCCTCTGTGTGTTCCTTAGTTAGTCCATGTCTGCTCCAGTCTCCTCAGAGAGGCGGTAAGAGAGCGCACTGGACGGTAATGAGTGTCTCCGCCCATGAGGACGTGTTTGTGGGGAAATGTGGAGGACACATGCAAGCAATTAAACCCGACCAATTATGAGCTCGTGTTTATTTCCACTCAACGTGCGACATCTAGAGGAGGATCGAGGCAACATACTGTACTGTACTATATATACAAACCGCAATATTACCACTGCGAGGAGACTGTGAGGACCCAGACTCCACGCTGTGTTTGTCTCTTTCACTGCCAACGTGTTTTGCTTTTTGAGACACACCGTTTTTCTTCATATTTTGCTTCCAAAGGAACAGACTTTCATGTATTCTTTTAATGTAGGCTTGAGGAATAGTTCTCCAGGCTTATTGGCTCTTGGTTTCAGTCCCGTCCCTGTACCTGAGCAGTTTCAGACGAATGTGTTTTGTCTGTTAAGCCACACAGTGACCTATGAATCATTCAAGGCTAAAAAAATAATCTAACTTAAGGCATGATCCAGTGAGAAACAGGTGCAGATGCTGACAGATCAGGCCGGTGATTAGTATACTGGTGATGCTGAATGCTGAGTGGTTGGAATAGATGAGAGGGGAAATGAGGTTGCTGCTGAGGTTGGTACATAAACAACTAATTTTTTAATTGTATCTTTAGGCACTTCACAGCCTGTCACAGTAAAACATTTGTTCCCATTTCTTAATTAAATAAAATTAATTTAAAATAAAATTTAAATGTAATTTAATTTAATATGAAGAAAAGAGGGATGGCTTAAGAGTTTCTATTTATCTATTTATCTATCTATGTATCTACAAGGGTGAGTAAAAAATATATATAAAATATGGTTATATAATATGATCTTTAGGTGTACCTGGTGGCGAAACAATTCACAGAAAAGCATAATCAGAAGCTTTTGGTTACTGCAAACCAATTGTAAATACTTAGAATCTAACCATATTTGAAAGTATGGAGCAGAAACATTCTCAACCGCTGAACAACCATCAGCTGGAAAAATGACGTCTCCAGCAGTTTGGAAAATTATCAGGAAAAAGGTTCAACAATCAACAGTGCTCATTACAGTGAGATGCTTATTCAAGAGTTGAAACCTAAACTTCAGATTAAACGTTTAGGACTGCTGTCCAAGGGTGATCTTGCATGACGATGCATATCCGCACACTTCTGCCCACACTGTCAACACACTGTTTTGAAGTGTTAAAGCCTCTACTATGATGTAACTATGATGTAACGGTATAGTTACTTATATTTTACTTTATATTTTATTTAATTACTATTGTGCTCAATACAAGAAAGAGTAACTCATGTTATGTTATGATTGTTATTTAAGTGTTTCCATGTATTCACAAAGAATGTAATATGATATGTATTACATGTTTGCTAAATGGTTTATGGAATAGTGTGTGTTAAGCTTAGTTAAATAATTTTATTGTATTTGTTTACATTTTATTTAACTAATATTTATTAGAAGTAGTGATTGAACTATTATTTATTAGAAGTAATGATTTACCTATGAATTATCAGAAATAGTGATGTACCTTTTTTTGTGTTTTTTTCATTTAAGGTTATCGACCACTTAGTTGAATCTACTTTGAACAATTGTTGTAACATGCAAAGCTGTCAGACAAGAATTAAAAAGTGATTCCAGAGTTGATCCTCATGTCCCCTGTAGTTGGCTAATGGCTTTTTGCGTGTTTGAAGCAGAAGCTGATGTGCAAATTCCCAGATAACTCGACATTCACTTCTGACGAAAAAGTGAAGACAGTAGTGCATTCTTGGCTCACAGCTCAGCCTGAAACATTTTTTAATGAGGAATACAAAATCTTTCCTAACAGATAGACAAAGTGCATTGAACAGCAAGGAGATTATGTCGAAAAAAAAATTATATATTTGTCTTTTCTAAAAATTAATTACAATTATTTTTTACTCATATCTATATAGTATTACTGATCCGTACAGTATATTATACAGTATATAATTGAGGGATATAAACATAAAGTAGCTGTTGTTTTCTTTGTTTTTTTCCCCCAAGGAACTAAGAGTTTTGCTTTAGGCATTCATAGTAATGGAAGGTTGTTGTCTAACCAGCTGAGTGAGTACAATATTACTCCGCAGTTAAACCTTCTGTTTTCCGTTATTTTGCACCAATTAAGCTGAATATACAGTTCAAGGAGC
>JAQMYJ010000004.1:10570429-10585429 GCA_030014305.1 Clarias laeviceps
GAGGTATTAAGGTAATATATATATATATATATATATATATAATTTATATATATATAAAGTTTCATATAACTATCTTTAATATATTATTTTGTTTATTTTTTAAACAACAATTATTATTTATTTTGTTACCTTTAAATACAGTGTATTAATGCTGAAGCTAACACAATGTAAAGTGACCCTTAATACAAATATAATTATTCATTATATATGTTTTATAGTATTTATATTAAGTGTCCCTTAATTGACATGATTTTAATTTATGCGTTAATTTAACACTTAATTTAACATTAACAAAATAAATAATACTTATGGTTTAAAAAAATTAATAAAATAAGCAACACCTGCGTTAAGTTGAACAGTGAGTAAAATTAAACCCTAAAACACTTTTATCAACACATGTTTGTTGTCAACATCCATCCATCCATCTATCTAATCTGTATAACATATTTCATAATCACTGTGTCTAAATGCACTGATTCTAAGATTGTTTTTCTTTGTGGAACCACAGAATGACACAGCAAAGAAAAGTTTCCAATAAAAGATGCTTCCTCTTTTAGGTGTCATCAGATATTTTGCCCGAAACCCATAAATTCAGGAAACCCATCGTGCTAATCATGGGATTTTGTTTCTATGGAGGGCTGTTAGGAGGACGTGTGTTTTTTTGCACTCATTGCGTGAGAAGGTGCGCAAACATTGAACATTTAAGCTGGGTGCATAAATAAGTGTTACAATCACACATAGGCCATGACAAAAAAGCAACCAGTACTGGGCATGGATAAGATACACAACTCAAAGAATTAACAATTATTGAAAGCAGAGGTTATGGCAAAGGAAACAACTCGAACTTTTTATAATGTGACTCAAGTTGTATTTTTTAGGTTTATTTATTCTTTTTTTTGTGAGTTTTGCTGGAAACCACAGCCATGTGAGGGACAGAGTCTTACAGCAAATGCATTTCATATATTTGTTACGGCAAACAGATTAATTAGTTAATTAAAGGGGATGACAATATGGAAATAATTGGGGAAGGTGTAAGGAATAAGTGAACGGTTTGAAGACGCACTGTGGCGGTAAAAGATCAGCCCCTTTCAGATTGAAGGTAATGAATATTATATCTGAGGCAGGAGTCAGCAGCAGGATATGGGTGAAGTTCTGCTTAATGTAAACACCAAACAGGGAAAACAATCTTTTCCATTTAGTCAAGGCAATTGTTAATTGCTGTATTTGTTGAAATATATTTTTCAATGTTGTAGTTATTCTAAAGTTTTGTAAATTAAGCTCAGGACAGAAACATGCACACAATTTATTTTAATCACACTTACGCACAACAGTATTGTATTCATATTGTAGGCATTACTGGCTCTCCCACATTGGCCATATAGTGTACAGTATATAATACACTGCCCAGGTTAAAAAAAAAAGTCACACACTCTAATATTTCACTGGAGTACCATTTACTAATAAGCTTACTGTATGCAATGTCACAACATTTATATCTGTCCAAATCACATACATTTCTCTCCAAGATTTGTCTTGATGATGGGATGGTCAGACTGATGAGTAAAGCCTTCTCCAGCACATCGCAAAGATTCTCTATGGGGTTAAGGATGTGGATGCCTGTGGTGCACTTAATGTTATAGTTCATCTCAAATGTGTTTATTGGGGTTGAGGTCAGGAATCTGTGCAGGGCATTCAACTTTTCCCACTCCAACCTTGGCAAATTATAACTTAATGGACCATATGCAAAAAAATTAAAAATAAAAGGTCACAGATAAAAACCTTGACAGAGTTACTGCTTTGTTGTTCAATTCAAAATACGAAATATACTAATCATGGCACTTTGAAACTAGTACATGTGTAAATGACATCTAGATTGGACAGTTGTAACTAGTAGGACTAAAGTTGCCTTAGTGCATTTTTAAACTAATGCTTCAGCACATACAGAATGCAGCAGCCTGCATCCCTAGCAGAAAAAGAGTCAAGTAGACGTAGGCTTTATTGCCATTCAATTCCCTTTTTTAAAGTCTGAGGTGTAGTGTGCAGTACAGAAGGGTTGAGTGGAGAGCTGAAGCATGAGTTGTGTGCACTGATGGAGAAGTGTGCTTGTTGTAGTTTGTGTAGGAGGGCGTGAGCCACATTGTGCGTGGGGCTGTGTGCCGTTACAGAAAATCGACATTGATTCAGAATTTGTTGGCTGTGTCATTGCTCAATTTCCTCAAACTTCCCCCTATCCTACCAAAATGTCAAACTCAAATAGAGAACACTTCTTCACAGGGTGATTATGGAAGCCTACACATTGCAGACATCTTGCCTAACTCAAGTGAATCAGATTTGAAGTGTGTGGTAATTAGTTGATGACTTAAAGCAGTCATCGCTCCTCTTATGTTTTCAGCTTTCATGTACATGTGAGTTTCTGTGAGCTTGCTTTGCCACTCAGGGACTAGTAATCATTTCAGATCATTATAACCCGGGCAATAGACCTACAGTAACTGTAAAGTCTGTGAGGCAGAACACCTTTTAAAATAAGTGTTTAGAATTTAGTGACCTCTTGTGGTATGATCAGGGACAGCACTTAAACTTCTACAAGGCCAACATCGAGTCAGGGAACATACACTTCATGCAGCCCGGCAAAGTTCACAAAGGGCATGGGCTGGAAATCTTAGCAATTGCACTCAGAATTCCTATTGCTTAATAACAGGGAGGACTGTGTGAATTGTCTCATTCACAATGATCGGCTCCGCCGTATTGGCGCACTTGTGTGGAGTGGTATCCCAGTAACGTGCTGATGAAGGAGCTCTTCATGCGCTCCATCCCCGAGTGATGGCTTAAGAGTGGGACAGTGTCCCGCTCTCTGGACTGACTTGCCACACACAGAGTTCAGCCACAAGTGAGGCTCGGTTCACTTCGTCCAATCAGTGGCAGCGACAGGGTTCAGCACAAGGTGAGGCGCTGCTCACGCTTTACCAATCAGAAATGACTTTGTAAGGGTTGTCTGTTTGCTATTTGCTGCTCTAAACTGCAGGCAAGTGTCCATGCTCTGTCCTATTTTCTGTCGATGAGGCAGGCTCAAGAGATAGAGACGCTCTCAGAGACACAAATCGCTTAACATTCACCTGCTGTGCTGGAAGCCTGTGGAGATTTTTACTGTCAGAAATAATAATTGCATACAGTATATAAGAACACTGTAGTGTCTGAGTGTGTGCAATTTGCAAGTTCTCCCTGTGTTTGGTGGGTTTCATCCAGGTACTCTGGTTTCCTCCCACTGTCCAGAAACCTGCAGATTAGACTAATTGGCCTTTCATAACTGGAGTCCTGTGATGTACTGGCACCCCATCCAAAGTGTACCCCACCTTGTGCCCTGGGATAAAAATTTTAAATGTTTGATTGGGTTTGTACTGTATGACATTAATGAGTAGAAGTGAATTATGGTGAGTGGATGATGGTGAATTTGTTCACCATCAACATTAAAATCACCAGCTTAACATTGTTTGTTCCACCTCATGCTAACAACTCTGACCTGTTGAACTTCACATGACCTCTTAAGGTGTGCTGTGTTATCTGACACCAAGACGTCAGCAGCAGGTCTTTAACTTGTAAGTTACAAGGTGAGGTCTCCATAGATGGTAAATCAGATTGAGATTTGGGGAATTAGAAAGCCAAGTCATTGTCACCCTTTTTCATTTTCCTGAGCAAATTTTTGTGGTTTGGTGGTGTGCAGTATTCTGATGAAAGAGGTCACTGCCATTTCAGAACAACACTGACATAAAGGGAAGTACTTGGATTGCAGCAATGTTAAGGTTTAGTATACTGTATGTCTATCAACATAGGAACAAAATCTTAACTTATCTTATATAAAACTTCTACAACATCATTTTGCAATCTTCAGAAAGTCATATGGAGGAAAATAGGGCAAAATTGGTCAAATTCTGTTCTGCTTGTCCTTTCAATATCTAACAACCTTCATGGACACAATGGTAAAAGGTGGTATATCAGAGTCACAGTACCATCCATAAGAACAGAAGGATCCATATTTTCCCAGCAGAATATGGACGAGAGCTTTAGACTGCCTCTAAACAGACGAGCTAATCTTCGCTCCCCATTTGCGTCCGAGAGCAATGGGTGTCCATGCTGGGTCAATAGTTGTCCTTCCCTGGACCACTTTTAGTAGGTACTAACCAGTGCATGCAAGGAACACCCCATAGGACCTGCCATTTTGGAAATGCCCTGACCCAATAGTCTAGCCTTTACAAAGTCCTCTCAGGTCCTTCTGCTTGTTAAAATCTTTCTGCCTTAAATACATCATCTTTGAGAACTTCCAAATATATTTGTGTTTGTGTTTCCATATTACTTCTGGGTTTTGTGTCCCCATCTCTAGCTCGGTTTGATTATTTTTTGTCTCAATCTAACTATGTTTTCTATTTAAGCCTCTGTTTTTAGTTGTTCTATGTCTTACAGCTATTGCGTTTCTGGCTGCTGAGATACAGTATGTTGCATTTTGTATGCTCACCAATTAGCAGGCTCACATTTAGCTCCTGTTGTTAGCCATTGCTTAAATTATTGTTTCTACTCTAGCATTAATAATGGACCTGACTGGTGAAGAGGTGCATGTGGGCATAGCCATGAGAATGGGTTCCCACATGATGCTACAAAGAGAGACTGGCAGCTCAGTGCAACTTATTAAGCCTGACTAGACAGGGTCGCAGCTCGGAACGGCCCCTTCAACACATAATGAAAAAGGAGTCCATGGTGAAGTATCCTTATACTGAGCTTCATCCAAAGGCCGACAGCACAGTGAGCAAAGGTGTCCAGAGTGGAGGGGCATCCCATACCATGCTGCAACCAAGGGCCAATGGCACAGAGCACAAAGGTGTCCTGGTTATAAGAATTGCTGTATCATGCACCAATTAATGGTCAACAGCACAGGGCAATGGTTGCTACTACACACCATGAAGCAGAATGCTGCATAGCTTACCGTACAGCTAAACATATGTCAAGCAACACTCCAGGCACACCACACAGTTTAATGGTTGCATGAGTTATAGCAGCAAAAGGCTCTGGTCAATTTCCAGCTTCACATGGAGGTCTACAGCTAGATCTCCAGCCACATTTACAGTAAGTCCTTTTTAAAAAATAAATAAATAAATAAATAAAATCCTGTTAAGCTCTATGGTCTGAAGTCAGAACCATGCCCTGTTCTATGCCTGATATGCTCAAGTCATGCCATGATGTCATAATAACCTATTTCAGCCCATGCTGTGCCAGAATCATGGCCTGCTATATCTGAATCATGCCATGCTCTATCTGACTTATGCTCAGGTTCTGCCCAAGATAAAACCTGATCTGGCTTTTTGAGAACGTCATGCCTGAAACTATCATGCTTGCTCTGTACTCTAGATTTAAGAGCATTATAATGGGACCAATGCTCTAAGAATGTCAAGATTAGTCCTAGCCCAGTTTTCAGGTCATGTCCCAGTTCAAAACCCATGCTAGGTCACAACTCAGTTACCTGGTCCAGTTCGATCTACTATGCTAAGTCCTGGAGAAGGTGTGTGTTAAAATAGTTAACAAGATAGCTTTTCCACTGTTCTTTGAAGAAATATACTGGCACTTTTTTGAACTTTGATGAGCTGTAAGTTATTGCTGGAGTAAAAGTAGACCTGCCTCAGCTGAGTAAAAAGCTAAGAGTAAGCTATACTAGTTCATGAGATCAGCAATATATTACAGAGCTAAACTGTCCAAAACTTCAGGAAGCCAGTAAAGATGGAATAAAACTGCGTTAATGTGCTCTGAATTTATTGCCGTTGTTAGAATGGAATTCAATTATATACTTTTTTTTACTAGTATAGCACTTTTAACAACGGATATTGTATATTTTTGTAAATCTACTTTGTGAAAATTTCAGGATATAAGTTTTTAATATACAAATGTATCCCCATAGAGCCAGAAAACTTTGTGAGATGACATGAGATACAAACCTTATGAGGAACCAGACTCAAAAAGGGGCCCCTCCTCATTTGGGTTACACAAATGCGATTATAAATAATTCCCTTCTATAACTGTTTAGCAGACAGTGTGTGCAGTACAATAGTGTAAACAAGAAATTCATAGTCTATTTCGTTGAAGTTATCACCAAATGGAATCAAATGATAAACCATAGTCTCTGGTTTCACCTGGGTCCTTATAAGCCCTTGACCTCAATGTGTATTCCTTTGGCTCAGTGACTGAATGGTCAGACAAAGGCAGCCAGTGCAGCCATGTTCAGAGCTCTGTGGGGAAAAAGCAAAAAAAAAAAAAAAGAAGACTGGTGAAAAGAGCAAATAAATGAGTGCTTTTATATAAAAGGTCTACAACAAAGAGCTGTGAGTGCCTGACAGACAGGTGAGAGCCAGAGCGAGGCAGAGAGAATGAGTGAGAGGACATGAGTGTGGTGTGCTTTGGCCATGCCTGACGAGAGGAAAGAGCTAAGCTGAAAGGCCGGTGGGTAAGGACTGCGGCATCACACAGAGCTGTTCCTGACGAAAGCCTTTTAATGAGGCTCTTGGGGAAAGAAGAGCTCATCAGACTATAACTCATCCTAAGAGACCACACTCTCTCTTTTTCTTTCTCCCTTTCTCTTTCACACACACACACACACACACACACACACACACGCATACAGCCAGCCAGCATGCTACAACGTTGTGATGTGTGTTCCACTGCTGGTCCTTAAAGCATCCTGAGTTTATTGCTCACGTTATTGTTACCTTTATATAATCAGATACCTGTATGCAGGTGTTTTGAAATCATTTGAAATTTATTGCTGACAGTAAATTGTTACTAGGCCTACTGTACATTTACTCATTTTGGGCCCTGCTTGACTTTAAGATCACCAAGTAATGGAATGTCCATAACAATGATCATCAGTATACAAAAACTGTTACGTTAAGAATATAGAAGAATACAATGCCCAGAAAATACATTACACTGGCCAACAAATAGTGAATAAGAGAGAACAAGTTGCAGTGACAAAATCTATGCACAGTGTCATCATCTTGTCAAGAGACAGGCCTTGTTAGTTGATTACTCATACAAAATGAATCCACTGTTTACGAGAAATACAGAGCCTCTGGTTTATATTAAAAAAAAAAAAACTTCTGTGGAAAATGTGGCCAACACTGGCTCAAGTCAAATGCAGACAGGGACAACTGTCTGAAACAGCACTGACTAAAACAAAGACTGTTACTAGGAATGTAGGAGGACTCCTCCGAGCCATCATCAAATTTGACCAGAATCTAGAATCAGCAATTATGCAGCACCAGCAATCAGCAATGCCGGTGACAGAGCGAAAAAAAAAGAGGATGGACAAGGAAAAATATAACAGTGATTGCATTGATGAAGCAAGGTGAGGCGAGAACATGTGAAACTGCCAATTATCTCATGCATAAGGTAGAGGCAGATGTGAGCGTCCCTCATCTTTGGGCAGCTTCTTGTCAGCCCATTAAGAAGCTCTTTCCTTACTCTTTACTCCTTTCTGATCTTTCTCTGAGGACTGGAGCCCAAGGCCTGGCTCCTCAGATTGGATGAAAAGTGTCTCACTAACACATTGCTCACATAATGGAGAGACATTATAATGATGAAGAAAGAGCTCAGACCTACAGCGCTCCATATCAACAGAACTGCTCATCTGTAACTGGTTATATGTCCATGTATGAAAGGAAGGACGCGATATGACCCCAAAATATTGCCTTTGTTGTTCCAACAAATACTGTAAATTAGCAGATCATAAAACATCCAGGGGGTTATGGCAAATCCATTGCATTAGCTCATAGAATACGGTTATCAAGACCTGTGGGATTTGAAGAGGGTGTGAGGTGTGAGGGTTCCAGTTCACTGTGGTCTGGCTTTGCTGTTTCAAGAGCGTTCTGGCACACTGTCTAAAATTGCCTAGGTTTTCTCTGTCCCTCTTCTATTCTATTTTTTAGCCCTTCCCTATGCTGGACAAGTGGTCTAAAACATACCAATGCTATTAATACAGATTTCAGTTAAGGAAATTATAAGACATGGCGAAATAGCTGAATGGCATGCTCCCAGTCACGCAACTCTCACATAAAGAGGCCGGGAATGCTGTAACACTTAGACTTTCTCTGGCAATGAAATACTGTACATACTGACAAGATACTGCAATCCTGCTCGCTCCAACAGAAAGACTGACCCATGCTGTATGATCTTTCAGACACGCTTGACTATCCAGATACACTTTATACATGCTTATGCATTCAGATGGGTCTCCAATGTGCATGTACAAAAAAAAATTGCATTACCTGCTTTTTGTCCTTTTTCCATTTTTTTTTTGTCTGAAGTTTAAACAAGCTAATTAGATTTTTCCCATAATGTGACATCATAAAAGTAGATCACTTCCCCCCCAGCTTGTAGCTTATTCAAGAGAGTTTGAGGTATGAAAAAAACATTAAATTAGGGGTATTTCAGTGGAGCATGAACATACACATTTTGGAGTAATCTCCAATGTGGCTCAGGAGACTTATATCAAATTGTTAAAAAAATGGCAAAATATGGAACCTTGAACAAATCCTACATGCTCCTGTAGACACTCTTGACCAATTGCATATGTTTTCCCTCACGCTCATGACCTGAGCTGCTCCTGCGGAAACTTAAAAAATCCTGCACCCTCCCATAGTTGTCCTCCCACAGTCTTCGAAATAAAAATTGCATATTATTAATTACTGAATGTCATGCATAACCTTGGTGCTAAAATTATCCTCTGATTGAATTTACTTAGCAAGTGATTGTGTGTGACAGTCTAAAAAGAGGGTTTATTTGTAGAAGGCTGTCTCTTATTTACTTTGCCACAAACTTACAACTTCAAGAAAAATATAAGTCTTTTCCAAGTAGTAATAATTCAGTTTTTTTTTTTTTTTTTTCAGAGAACCGGAAGTCCAGGATGTTCCAGGGCCACTCCAGTGTGCCTGTGTGGGATGCTGGTCCATGGTACTCGTGCTATAACTACCCATCCACCTACCCTCATGATCAGGCTCCATCCTGGAACCAGTGTGTCTCCAACCAGAAGGTACATTTAACTTCGTTCATGCTCCTGCTGTTAGATATAATCGGTCAAAATCCTAAATTAATCTGGCATCATTTTACTTACGGTCAGCATTTAGAGATCTGTATCAAATAAAAAAATAATTCTTGTGTGTAAGCCCTTCATAACAGATGACAAAAACCTGAAAAATTGTAAATAAAATGATATATTGTATTAAAACACTACTGTAGCTTACAATAAGGTTTAAATGATAAACTTATTATAAACAATAACTTAAGGATAATTGTAGGGATTAAACTGTTACATACTGTATTCCGGTGTCTTGACATTTTCTTTCATCATTATTTTACATACAGTATATATTATAGATTATAAATATTATGTTAATATATTTGTTAATATTATGTTAATTGCAATGGTATGATATTATATTAAAATGATATTATTATTACTCATAAAATCTTATACATTTTATAATTATAAGACAATATGTGATTTTAACTGTTACATTACAGTTTCAGGACAGAAACTATTAATTTTTATACCTGTTTTTTTTATTATGATAATATTATTTTATCCATGAGGAAACATACATAACTTTATAATACTATAATAAATAAAACTTTACTATATGCCATTGTTAAACAGGGTTTTACATAGATTATACAGTACTAAATGTCAAGTTCAGGAGACACAGCATGGTTCACTATTGTTCAGGATCTTACTTGGCAAGATATTCAATATTATCACTGTCATGTAACTCTACATATCAGAATTAAAATGACTAAGATAAGTAATGTACAACTGCTGGAAGATGTTTTTGTCAGTTTTTGACACTGACACTTGAATAAAAAGGTACTGCAATTAGTACAGACATGACATGGTTATTATACATGGTTATTATAATAAAGGTAAAGGAAATTCCCAGAGAACAAAATAGTAAATGAATAGTAAATAGGTGCATCATTTAAAGTGTTTGCGTAAGTACAGGTGTGAAATAACAGAGAGACCATATTCACTGTGACGGAGACAGGGCTCTACTGTATGTAAGCATGAACCAGCAGGTTTCAGTTTAAAATCTTTAAAGTCTTACACTTCCTCTATCAACTTCCCTTTTGGAAAATACATAATGCATTTTATAATTTTACAGTTCTCATTAAATTTTTCCAGATGTTTATTCCCCCCCCCCCCACACACACACAGATCAAACATCTCTTCATATTTATATACATCGATATATACAGACAATCTGATGGTTATGATTTATACATATTTTCTCACACATTTCTTTCTCATTACCCTAAGTTCCTTTTGATCTTGTCAATAGCGATATATAAATAAAATTTAATTGAAATGAATTGAATCTCTATATCTACTGTATGTACAGTATTTATATATAACATGTTTACTTAGGACTACAAGTTTACAAGTTTACAATTCTCAGTTAACCTCACATTTACTGGCATTAAAAGTTGTACACACGTAAGGGTGGGTAGAAATGCAAAACCCGATGCCGCAGTGCATGTGTATATATCTGTGACCTTTCACATGGGCACAAGCGACAGAACGTGCAAGCTGAATCTTTTCTCTTGCCTGCTACTCTGGTATTTAAGCCCGTAATGTGATTACAGATGAATGCAGATATCCGCAAACTGATGCAGAAACCACCCAAATGGCTCTTTGTGTTATGGGAGACATTTTTTCAGGAATTTTTACCCAGAGGATTTTGTGGCTGCATTGTTTGAGCTATAAGTCCCTGCTAAGCGCTGACAGATTGGGTCAGCGTAATAATGCTCTTTGGATCTGATGTGTATGTGTGTGGGCATTTCCATCTATAATGCACATTTAGAATAAGGGCAAATGTACAAGTGTTTTTTTTATTTATTTATCTTACTGTGGACTTTCTTTTACTTCCAACTGAGACAAAAGAGAAGACAATAAAAAAAACCTTCCTATTGCAGTTTTCCTTTAAAAATTTCAAACATAGAAAAAAAAGCAGCAGTTAGTTTTGTTGGTCGAGGGGAGAGAGTGAGAGAGAGGTGTTGAGGTGGGTTGAGTTGGACACATCAAAGTAGGCTTGAGTTTGGTCTGTTTCACAGGAAGCCTTTCATGTTTAAAGTCTATATAAGAGTGTGTGTGTGTGTGTGTGTGTGTGTGTGTGTGTGTGTGAGAGAGAGAGAGAGAGAGAGAGACTGTGTGGATGAGAGTGCAGCACAAACTGTGTCTAGGAAAAGATACTTGTCTTTCAGGAAGGGGCATCCCCTGAGGCGGTTGTGTGCACACACACACACACACGCACACACACACACACACACACACACACACACACAGACACACAGACACATGGCAACAGACAAAGACAGATCCATAGGCATGTACGTACAAGAAGGCCCTGCTGTGAGGCCAATGTTGGGTCAAGGCAGGTGGAGAGATGTGTAGTGGAAGGGAGAACAGAAAAGGGGCGCAGAACTTCAACAGGGGAGCATGAGGAGGAGGACTGGCCTCTGGCTGCCTGAGCCACTCGGCATGAACTGTGATTGGAGACCACCCATCCCTCCTGGCGAACGGCCAACTGTGACTAGCCATGTCATGCTGCGGCACACTGGACTGCTGGTTAGCAAAGCAGAACCAATAAGGAATAAAACATTTGGTGGGTGCTTTTGTGGGAAATGGGGTGTGATCCCATTTTCACACGAGAATTTTCGCAATATTTAGCTTCAATTAAGTTAAACAATAAACATTTACAAAGCACTGATACTGGAGGCTTTGTCTATAAATGTTAAATAATTACACATTTATGCTCAGAGGTTTTTATACACTTATTACGAACACAAATTATATGGCAACAATGGACTTTCAATTAATTAGAATCAATTTACAGCAATATCATTTTAATGTCTGTTTTGCTGCAAGTGGAACTTGTGCATTGGACAAAGGGGGAAGAATAATGAAGAATTATTTAGCATAACCTCAACTCATTAGCTGGACAGTTGAAACTTGGACAAAGGGCCTCCAAACATACATCAAAGCTGGTTGTGAAATAGATAAAGCAGGCTCGTTAAGCTTTTGATCCCATCAAAAATCCTAAGCTTGGTGATAGTTACCAAAAGCATCTTCTTCTCAAATATTATGCTTGTACTGTATGTAAAATTTGGACTCTGTGTTGATTTCAGAAAATCCAAAATAATCCATAACATTCTTGAATGTTACAAATATTTAAAAAATGAACAATACATGGAAAATAAGCTGCAAATATTTTGATAAAAAAATTGAAAAAGTATAAAGAGGAAGTAATGAAACGGATTACTGCAAAAATTACCGTTAGATATTAATGCAGAAATCAGATTTCTCAACAGTGTGACACAATAAGGTATGATGGAATCAAATAAGCTCCATCTTTTATCAGACACCAGATAATCCAAATTTTCTTTTTTGTTTGTTTATCAGATTTAAGTTTTTCACCAAACATTTCAGTAAGAAGACTGAAGGATATGACAGATATGGGACGTTCCTGTTCGTTTATTAGCGTGGCAGTACCCTACTGTTTAGTGCTTGTTGTCTCAAACTTTGATCTATGATGGTTACTTCCCTCTAATAGGATTAAGGCTGAGTCCCTTTATGTGCTCTTTACTTAAGTATTGTGTGCACTGTGGATCAGAGCCTGACCTGCCCTGCATCACCCTGTCTTTCCACAGCCGAGACAAAACAAGGAGGAATTTAGGAAAAAAACTTCAAATAATCCTATCACTATAGCCATAGGCGGACAGCACCATGTCCATGTGAGAAGACAGAGAAGCTCATTCTGAAGTGGTGAACACAGTTGCGTGTCAGGAAAGGGTCAGGTGATATAGAGAACGACCAGCAACTAGTGACCATCAGCTGAATGACAAACAATACCGACTTTTATTATGTCACCGTCACATAAAGACAAAGGTACAAAATGATTATATAATGTAGTAAAAATTATATGAAAGTATAAGCAAAAATGCTATGTGTACTATTAAATGAAGCATCTTAAACATCACATAAATATATAACAGTAATTAGTTACGTAACTCTTTAAAAATTAAGTAGTTAACCGCAAATCCGAAAAACACACTCATCAGTGTGGGAAATTGGTTGTCTGATTTACAGAAAATAGGCTGGCATTTGTACTAGGTTCCTTTTGAGATTTATTTTTCCTCAGATTTCAATACATGACAAATGAAAGGTTGGTAAATGACGAAACAAGATGAAGCAATGGTTACAAGTTTTATTCCAGTTTTGTGTGTCAGTCTGTAGATGGGAAGTAAATGCCGATTCTGAAGTTGTGAGTAGGAACTGAGGAAATGTTGTACCACACAGTATCACAAAGTCGTACCAAATTTGGGTGGGGTATGTCGAAAATAAAATAATTTTATTTTGTCCTTTGCTAGTAGTAAAGTCTTTTGCACAGTACTCTAACATCAACCGAATTATAAATACTTACTTTCTCAGTGAGTTTGAGCGCAGGCAGGCAGTAGACCAGTGATTAGCACAAGGAGATTAAGACCTATTTAATAGAAACTAAATAGACTGAGATTGGCACTTTGCCACATAGGGAGTACGATGTTTCACCACATCCTGCACCAAAAGAACCTCACAGCATCAGCAGGTTTACCCTCGATGTCTCCAGCAAACTCCCGCTCTACGCTCTCCACCCTGGCATTGGTGGGTCCCACTAATGAGCCTACATACTCTCCTTTATGAGATTAATGCAGTACATGTAGCAGGTGTCTGCCAAAATTCCAGCCCTATTTAAACCTCCCGGTCCATACCAGTCCAGTAATCCTATTAGCTCTAATTGAGTGAAGTCTGCAGTCTTTTTCAGTTTAACCAAGTTCAGCCTCTAATAGGATTCAAAAAGAAAAAGGCTCAATGCATGGAATATGTGCGGGTTTAGTAGGGAGACAAGGGCATCTCTATGTCCAAGGGTTCCTGAGGGGGTAAACTAGCCGAAGATACTGAAAGAGATATATTAACGCCACGTTTTACTGGTTTTCACTAAGTCTTATGAAGTTTTATGTGTCCAATACTTTTTTAGTTTTTCTGACAGCGTGAGACAATCCTGATAGTTCATGATCATGTACATAACATATTTATAATACAGAATCAAGTCAATTTTGCAGAACATACTGTATGAGATATTTATACCAACCTTAATAATAAACACACTTTGTCTCTCGTACCTTTTGCATCATTGTATCTTTCCTTTTTGTTTCTGTTTAACCTTTGGCCGCTGATCAGCATGATAGGATGTGTGTCCAGTCAGCTGTGTGTCCAGACAGCAATTAGCCCCAGGCAGTGCTTTGACACGGTAGCTATAACAACTGTCATTTGCAGAAAAGAGCTTTTTTGGGGTGAAGAGGGTTCTTGTGAATATAATTATCCAGAAAGATTCATATCTTAATTTTGTCTACCAAATGACATATCCTGCTTATGATGAGTGAGGGATAATTGCTTAGCCTACGAACATTGCCTCTGTGATTGCTGATATTAAAAATGGCGATTTAGATTTTACATTGCTGATATCTTAAAATACATTTTTGGCCATTAGTAATAACGCACAGGTTCAGTTTGCATGTTTACCCTGTGCTTTGTGTTTCTCTTAACACTCTGCTTTTTTCCAAAAAAGTTCAAAGACTTGTGTTGGAGACGTTTACAATTTGCCCACAGTGTATGATTTGAGTGTGTGAGTATGTGTGACTGTCACTTGCGATGGGTTGGCGCCCCAACCAGGATATCTCCTGCGTTATGCCCAGAGCTCCCTGAGATACAGTAGCACCTCCTGCTACCCTACATATGTAGGGAATATATGATATATGAGAGGTAAGGAAAGTGAGTCAATGAAATAACACAGAAACATCTGTAAACAATAACAGAATGTTTTGTTGCTGAAAATTACATTTCTTTGTCTTGGTCATTTTGTCTGCAGGCTATAC
>JAQMYJ010000004.1:10587794-10622405 GCA_030014305.1 Clarias laeviceps
TTATTTATTTTATTATTTTTTTTTTTTGCAACGTGAGAGATGCAAACTGTACAAGACCATTATGGATGAATCATGTTTCAGAAAAAAGAACATGTTTATGCATACACAACTTTGTATGGTGCTTTGGTGCTTGTACATTATGAACTTCCATTTGTCATTCACCCCCTCCATGTTCACTTGAAAGCTTGCAAATGGCTCTGAGGTTAAAGAGCGCAATTCAGGACTTGGCCCACCACATAAAGTGCAATTAGCTATGCTCATTCATGCAATTCCACCTCTCCATGCTTAATTCAATTGCTGGAACGCGAGTGATCAATCTTATCTCACGTGATGAGGCCGAGATTTAGCAGACAGTCCGTGCTCACAATCCAACCTTGATCTTACTTAAACTTCAGAGATTTTCCAAACCTGGGAGTCATGTCAAGTAACTAACAGTCTAATATGTCTGAAGTTTGATTTTTGGTCTGAGGGGCATCCTGTGGGGATGAAAAGAGAGGTGTCATGCCATGTTAGCGTCACCCAGGAGCAAAGCTCCGAGTAACCTTTAGAGAGATATTCGGTCTGGAATGTGGGATCTCCTCCAACTGATTGACATATCAATGCGAAACAGTGAGAGAGACATCATTGTAGAACTAGCACTGCTGTGAGCCCCGATTTATTAAGTTGAACAATGACAAACCTCATCCCAAAATAAAGCAATAGAGAATTCATGGGACATACAGTATGAATAAATTTAATCTGAGCATATTTAAGGCAAAAGGAAGTACATTAGTAGGTTTTACTGTATCCCTGCTATGCGTCAATCTTCCACTGTATTTCCACTGTATTGTCTCAACATAAAAAATCCCCCTGTATAGAATAGTGTTTTGTATCTTATGCACTTTCAAATCTACAGTAGGAAAACTTCCAGTGTGACATGTGAACAGGGAAACAGGAAGTCAGGCGCAGCACACCTTCAAATGAAACTCAGTCCCAGTTGATTAATCACTTTAGAAAAAAGGGAGCCAGGTCGACACATGGCGCTCAATTTCCATTTCAGATTCTGTTTTCAAGACTCAAACTTCATTTTTAAAGTCACATTGGACAGTTTACAGGTTTTAAAAAATCTATGCAGTTTGAAAAGTCTCAATATATTTCTGACTACTGTATATTTAAAAAACAACAACGATGTTTTAGGTTTAGATAAAAATAGGCTAGCAAGTTGAGAATGAGTCAAAGTTCAGGAAGTCAAAGGAACCCAGGAGTCGTTCAGTAGTGCTGAAAATGACTTTCTGTGACACCAGAATGTAGCTGTGCATAAACACATTACTGTTGTGTGTGTCTGTGCATAGAGATATAAGTTCACTGTAAATGAAGAGTCACAAGCATATGAATGGCTTTTGTTGCACACTTGACTACAAGAAAATAAGGGCATGACCTCAGAGTAGGGGGACACTTTCACACACATACATACACACACACATATCCATGGAGAGAGAGAGAGAGAGAGACAGAGAGAGAGAGTCTTGAAAAGCTACAGCACAAGCAGTTCTTTGTCCTAACCCAAACAGTGTATTATTAGTTCGGGTAAGGTCAAGGTTGATTTAATTTTCTGCTTAGTTCTCATGCAGCGGCTACTACATTATTTAATTTGTTAATTTCCTCCCATTTAATTACAGCTGTAACAATTACTTGTCCAGCCAAAACTTTTGAACAGCACATCAAAAAATAAATTCATTTAGCAAATAGATGCACTTTGCACACATACAAAGCTGTATATATTTAACTTTACCCTGGAACAAAGGTCAAATGAACAATCAGGATTGAATGGTGCCTTGTTTTTACCATTTTCAACATAATTTCAGCATGGCTTGTGACTTTGTTGAAATCTATTTGGATGCTATTAGGAATAGACCTCCTTTTTAATTCCTTTTCAAACAGCTCTCTCATCCAAGATACATCACCATCCAATGCACACAGTATAGCGAGATGAACTGTTGGTCCCGTTTGCTCCTCTTATTTAATTTTACTAGATATATACAATACAATGAAGTAAAATAATTACATTGAAGCTTTTAAATTATGATTACAGACTCACATACAGTACATGCCTGGAGTTTGAATGTTCTCCCCGTGCTTGGTGGGTTTCCTTCAGGTACTCCGGTTTCGTCCCGCAGTACAAAGACCTGCGGATTAGGCTAATTGCCTGTAGTGTGTGAATGAGTGTGTTAGTGTGTGTATGTATTGCGATGGATTGGCTCCCTGTCCAGGGTGTACGCTGCTTCGTGGCCTAAGTCTCCTGGGATAGGCTCCAGGCCCCCCGTGACCCTGAATACAGGATAAATAGACGACGATTGAATGAGAGATTCATATACAGTATGTGCTGTTTTTATTTTTATTTTAATTAGTGTAAATACGATGTACTTTTCCTGAAGGAGTCAATGCATCTACAGTATGCATGATGCTGCACTCAGCTAGAATAACATTTTTTTTTCCAAACAATCTAGTTCCAAAGTGCCATAAAACCTGATGATAAACCATCTAAACCTTTTCCTGTACCGAGCCTTGACATTCATATTCTTATCGACCACACTAAATCTCTCCACATTAGTATGAGAAGCACAGACTGTAGCAAACCATTTTGGTGTTAGAAACCATACTTTTGGCTAAGCCCAAATAAAGTGCTTCTTTAATTTAAAAAGCTTACCCATCAGCCTTTGCACTCAGTGTTGTTTATGGACCTGGGTTATGACAGGAAGTCTTATGACACAGTTTGGTCACTTTGTAAATTTTGAAGTGGTACTAGTACACAGAGGAGGGTCTGAATAGAGGAACTGTTAGAATTCTGGACGAGACTGAGGTCTTATGATATAGACTTCACATGACAAGAAACCAAACCAAACTTCAGTCTGACATTCTTTCTTATGGTTTTGGGATCAATGCGGAGATCTGGACTTCTCTATCAAGGATAGAGAAGAAGGTGCAAGGCCATTTATAATCACTTTCTATCTGGGGCATCAGGATGAGGGTGTGTTGGTCTGTTTGTACTCTTTCTTGTACAACACTACAATTAATCTGTGTTATGTTCAGTTAGAAATTATTTCGGCTTTGTGACATTGCACGTTATGCTGTGGTCATAAAGAGAAGCACATGCTTGCCAAAGTACTCATTTAACTAGTGCTCAATTGGTACTAAACGACCCAAAGAGTTAATAAAAAAATCCCCCAAATCATGAAACCACCACCACCCGGCTGAACCACTGATAAAAGCCAGCATGTATCCATGCTTTCATGTTGTTTATGCCAAACTCTGACCCTAATATCCCAATGTTGCATAAATCAAGACTCATCAGACCAGGCAACGTTTTTCTAATCTTCCAAATTTGTTGAGCCCATGCAAACTATACTGTAGCCTCAGTTTCCTGTTGTTAGCTGACAGGCGTGGTACCCGGTGTGATCTTCTGTTGCTGTAGCCTCTATCTGCTTCAAGATTTGACATGTTGTGCTTTCAGAGAAGCTCTTCGGCATACCTCGGCTGCAAAAAGATTTTACTCGAGTAACTGTTGCCTTTCTCTCAGCTTGAAGCAGTCTGGCCATTCTCCTCTGACCTCTGGCATCAATAAAACATTTTCACCAAAAGAACTGCTGCTCCGTGGATAGTTTCTCTTTTTCAGACTGTTCTCTGTAAACCTTAGAGATGGTTGTGTATGAAAAGACCAGTAGATCAGCCATTTCAGAAATACTCAGAAATAGACCAGCCATCTGGCAGCAACAACCATGCCACATTCAAAGTCACTTAAATCACCTTCCTTCCCCTTTCTGAAGCTCGATTTAAACTTTAACAGATTGTCACGACTATGTCTACACGCCCAAATGCACTGATGTGATTGTCTGAGCAGCTATTTGCATTAATGAGTAGTTAAACATGTAAATGAAGTGGCTGATCATGCAGCTTTGGACTACTTATCTAATGGACACAAGTTCAAATAGCATGGTCCTTAACCTTCACCTGCTGAAGCTGTAAGCTGACCTTATTCTTAGAAAAGTGTTTCCCATGTGTTCGAGGTTACTGCTCTGAACCTGAAAGAGAAAACTTCTTGTTTTTGCACTTTCCCTTTGTACTTCTTCTATTAGGTCTTCCTGAGTTATGGGAATTTAAAAATGCACTGCTTTGGGATGCAGCAAACTCTCAAAATATTGCAACATGTTGTAAACAGAAACCCCTTCAACAGATTCCCAAGAGGAAAAAACAAAAAAACTAAGAAAACATGCTCACACATCCATGCTGACAGATAAAACCCTTGGTTTTCCAAGAGTCCAAGACGTAATTCTATATACAAATTTGTACATAAAATGGTCAGGCATGATCACTTTGGACAAACGCTTGATCACATCATTACAAACACTAAACTGTACTAATAGTAACTTTTTCACTAAAAGTAATACATTTTTAGTAACTTTGAGCTTGTAATGTGATACTTTTAAAGCATTAAAAAACAACTCTTACTGTATATTGATTCTTCGAGTATGAAATCAATTGCAATTCCAACCCTAATTACAAACTTTTTAATTTTAAAGAGAACCAATTCATATTAGTAGCAAACTAAAATAAAGAAAATTTCACCTTTAGGAAAAAAAAGAAGAAAATAAGATTTTTAGATTTCAACTCATCTTATTATGCAACTTAACTTGTTGGCAGGGGCAGGTGATTGAGGCTCTTTTAGGCCGTGTTGGGCCCTTGAGCAGGGCCCTAAGTCCTACAGAATGAGCAAAGAAAATACCCAGCCTCTAGAGATGCACTGTGCCAACAACTTGCCAACTGAATGATCCAATGTGATGCCCCTGAGAAAGGAAAAACAATAAGGTGTATAAAGTACTGTGGACAAATCATGCAGGCTACAGTGAATGTGTTAGTGAAGCTAAATCTTGAATGAAAAACAAATGGGGATGTGGGAGATGTGTATGTTCACATGTGCTGAGTGTGCATGTCTGAAAACGGATTTGAATCATTTTTGCTGGTACTGTTTTTTTTATTTATTTATTTAGAATATTAGATGATAATTTAAATGTTGCAGCTAATTGATTCTATACAGAAAGTGGATCTTGCTGTGACCTTTCCTTTTTTTTTTTGGGGGGGGGGGGGGGGGTACCTGTATGACTATGAGCATGTACAGTATTTGAGTTGGCAGCAGCAGTAGTCTTGATATGCTCGTATCTGATCATGAACATGCATGTCCTAAGGCTAAAATTAGACCTGGTTATGTTGCTGGGAAAGAAGATACACATTCATCTAAGGTGTTGTGCCTGTGAACTGCTTGCTTTGTTGGCTATGAAATGGGAACAGTTTAATTGATTTAAGGAAAAAAATCACATTAGTGCTAATTGCATCATATCAGAAAAGTCTGGCTGGACTGAGTTCCCGTTTTCTGCCCAAGTGTCCAATCCTCTTAGCCTCCTATGTACTGTAATGTTCTTTAGTTCTGTTCTAATTATCTGAAAACGACTGGACCTTGTAAAGGCTGATTAAGGGTACAAATAAAAAATTACACCATGTCATATTCTATACACCAAAATATGTTTATTCAAGCAATTTGTATACGTATCTGACTCTTTGTTGATAAACGCAACGGAAGGAACGGACCGGCATTCGCATAATAAAGCGAAAATTGGTGTAATATTTAATTTATATATAAATCATTAAAGTGCACCTGCTATTATGCATTCCTTTTCTACTCGGATAAAACAGACCTCAGATGTGTGAGCCGGACTTTGAAGTCTTGTCTTAGAAGCAGACCAACTTTTACAGGAAGTAGTTCATGTTTTATGCATGCTGTGTGCGCGACTAACAAAGGTGAGCCGTCATGCTGGGACACGAGAGAGCGAGAGAGAAAATGGCTAACTAGTACTTTTGGCAGGGCTAAACATCTACAAACACAACACAACACACACACACACACACACACACACACATACAGTACAGTACAGTACTATGAATGTTCAAAGCCTTTCTTATGTATTTCCAGAAACCTTCAGCATTTCTGCCACTTCTGCAAAAAAAAAAGCAGAAAGATTAAATTTTATCAGCAGAAATCTGTCAATAATCAAACTTTTACATGCTGAGGAGAGATCACGATACTTTATCTGCCATCTGAACTGCAATGTCGTCCATCACACTGTTGATTGCGTAATGCAATTACTGCCTTTCCGTGACTGTTATCATCACCCGAGTCTCATCAGCCGTGCACTGATAAAATCCAGTATAACTCCCTGATTAAAATACAGCACAGTAATCTGTCTTGAATGCTTTCAATGCTGTGATGCACTGATAATCCCAAACCAGCTAGATTACTTAGCATTATGTGCTCAAATACAGTACCATACTCAACCATATCCTCCTTTTGTTTTCTGCATCCAGAGATGCTAATTTACAAAATCAGGCATGAAGTGACCTCATGTGTGCCAGGAAATTTGACTTTTTGCTAACGTGTTTATGTGACTTGCTATATAGTGCATGTGTGGGCTTTCTGTACAGAGGTGTGTGTCAGGGAGATAACCTATGACTGGAATGTGCTGAGTAAGAAAATGTGCACAGGCAGAAAGGAAAAGATCCTAGAACATAACACCCCCCACCATTTCCCAACCGGTTCGTCCCTCTGCTTTCAACTGTCGAATTTTTTTGCCTCTGTCAGGCCTTTGGCTAATGGCTAGTGGTGGAGTAAAGCCTCACAGAGGAAGCCTGGGTGCTGAGAACGCTGATGTGTCATGTCTTCCTTCCCTGGCTGGGCTTTTAACATACAATGTTCAGGAAAATAACACACACACTCGCACGCCAACTCATCCTTCTCCTTTCCGTGCCTGACTGCACACCCAGCAGGCTGACTCACAGCAACTCCTTCTTCTTTGAGGTTTCATGTTATGGACATTGGGATTGTGTGTTAATGACAGAGGGTGTGTTGCTGAAAACTTCTGCCACTGGAACCATGAGCCACCGCTGTGTAGTCAAAGTCATCTCCCTCACTGAGGTCCAGCTGCTGCCGGTAGGTACAGTAGCTACAGATACGGACAGGAGAGACAGACAGAGCTATATGCTATTTGCAATGCTTGGTTATTATAAAGGCTGCACCTCAATGAGAAAAATTGATGTGTATGTGTGTGTGTGCGTGCGTGCATGTGTGCGTGTGAGTGTGTGTGTTATCAACGAGGAACTAGCTGCAGAGATTTTGAAGAAATTTCAAGCTATTTGAGTTCACCTGATGATAAATTGCAGAACAAAAACACACTGAATGCAATATTTCCTCAATTCAGTCAATTTCTGTACATAAATAATGTACAATAATTATTAAACTGACATGATATTTATTAATACCAATAGTAACTTTTTCACTAAAAGTAATACATTTTTAGTAACTTTGAGCTTGTAAGGTGATACTGTTGTCACTCTGGGCTGCTGAATAGACTCCTAATATTAATACAACTAGTATTTATTTGGATGTATAACATGACACCAGACCATTTCCCCCGATATTAATAAAGATGATATTATTGTAAATCCGACTATGCTTTAAAATGAGTGTAACCTAAACACTACAAAAGAATGAGATCTACACACTTAAAACAAAACCATAGCTTTCAGAGAAAAATCATTTATGCTGCAAAAATATTAAAGCTTTAAAAAAAACAACTCTTACTGTATATCGAGTCTCTGAATATGAAATCAGTTGCAATTCCAAACCTAATTCCAAACTTTTTCATTTTAAAGAGAACCAATTCATACTAGTAGCAAACTAAAAGAAAGAAAATTTCACCTGTAGGAAAAAAAAAGATGAAAATACAGTAAGATTTCAACTCATCTTATTATGCAACTTAACTTGTTGGCAGGGGTGTTTCAGGCGATTGAAGCTCTTTTAGGCCGTGTTGACCCTGAGAAAGGAAAAAAAATAAGGTGTATACAGTACTGAACAAATGTTTTGAGCCAACCCTCGTTTCTTCATATTTTGCTTCCAAAGAGCCAGACTGTCTTGTATTTTAATATACTGTTGAGAAATAGTTCTCTAGGCCGCCTAAAGGACTTTTCTTGGGTCTTGTTTTCAACCCAATCCCTGTACCTGACCAGTTACAGATGATCAGAGCGGTGATTAGTACACTGGTGATGCTGAATGCTGAGTGGTTGGAACAGACGAGAGGGGAAATGAGGTTGCTGCTGAGGTTGTTATGTAAACTTTGGTACAAGGCACTTTGCAGTAAACATTTTCTCGCATGTCTTTAATGTAATCTTATTTAGTTTAATACGAAGAAATAAGGAGTGGCCCAACTCTTTTGCACAGTACTTTATATTCAAAAAAATAAATAGGAAGAAAAACTAAAAAAAAAAAAAATTGGGTTAATAAATTTCACAAATTTTTTCATCTTGCTGTACTTTCTCTTCCCTTTAGGAAACTTTGTGGTGCAACGATTCAGCATGTCCCTCTGCCTGAACATGATGTACCTCATGCACGTCTTGAGCACAAACCCTTTTATTAATTGTGTTAATTCTATAGAAATTATATATATTTAGCTGATGTGCATAACGTTCCATAAAATCTGTATTCAGGCTGAGAAAAGGTCATTTGGTGACCCGTGGACAATAAGGTTTTTGTCCATGATTTCTACAGTTAGTGATAATCATCCACCCCAGTGTTTCATAACTTGACCTGAAGTGAAACAAGAACTTGGCTAACACTGAAAGAGAATTGAGCAACGTCTGCACCATAATATAGATTACAGTCCTACTTCCAGTTCACAGTCAGTACCTGTCTGGAAGCCTGATGTATGGACTAACATTTCTAGAAGCCACAAATCAATAAGGTAAAGCAAATACTCATTTATTTGCGTCTGGTGCTCGAGTTTAGTGATACCATGGTAAAGAACAAACTCCTGGATTGAACTGAGCAAGACAAGAAATAAAATTACATTGTGGATGCAGTTTAAGCAAGAGATCGTGTTAACATTTTAAGTTTACAGCGTGCCATTTCTTTTAACCACAATAAAATTTAACTACAGCTTGTAAGCATGACTTGTTTAGTGTCCTAAATCTTAGGGCACAAAATGAGACATAATTTTAACAAGCTATTCTATTACACTGTGTGTGTGTTTGTATGTGTGTGTCCAATCAGACTAGCCAGGTTAAAATGAAGTTATGAAGCTACAGCTGTGCTTTTCTTTAAAAAAAAAAAAAATTATTAAAAAAATAATAAAATCCCCAGCACCGTCACACAGTTACCATAAAGTTATTGAGAATGAAAAAAAAAAACTCACCGCAGCTAACTTACTCTTCAATAACGATTCTTTATTAAAAGTATGATCGTGGATGTGTTAATGTAAATGAGTGCAGAATTTTTTTTTTTTTATCAGATTATGTGAAAAAGCTAATAAAATAATTTCTTTGCAATATTTATATATTAATATAAGTAATATTTGCAATACATGTCTTGTCATTGACCCTCTCTGGACTGTTATCATATTTTTGCACATTTACACACGTCATGCCACTGCTACATCCCCTACATTTATGGAAAAAAAAGAAAGGATTCACTCCCTCTAAAGTGACTAAAGTGCCCTAACACAAAGTTTACTAGACACATCATATTTAAATGCTGGAGACCTTTTTTCCCCCATGAGAATAATCTGATTCTTAAAACAAATCTGACTGATGTTATTAAAATGAAAAAGAAGAGATGTAGTAAATTCTTATAAAAAAAATTCAATATGATTTAATTTAATGAGCAGGTCATTATTGATTAATTGGGCTATGTAAATGTGCAGAAAAACAAACAAACAAACAAACAAACAAACAAATAAAAGTCTGTAACAATTTTTTACATTTAATTCCACCAGTTTTAGATAAAATCCTGAGACACAGTACGATATGGATTTAATTAAATGTTAACAAATCCTAAACATATACAAATAATTATGATTATGAAGAAATATTGAGGAAATTAATGTCTTCAGACAAGCGTATGAAATTAGGCAAAATAAGCTTGACATTGACTCAGTATATTTTTAGACACATGGCAATAAAAGTTATTTTTGGATGTTCTTGAAATACCCTCAGACGCCATGGAGTTCATAACTTCACAGCTGGCCCTTTGTGAACTCAGACAACACAACAACAAAACGGGGCCATTCTGGTCTCCTAAAAAGTGAATAGGTCCATCCTATATATAGCTTTACGATGTGTTATGGACTAAAATAAGATACGGGTCCAGTTCTTGACAGTTAGTTTTTGAGAGCCGACAGTGGACAATGGTCTTCAGAGTGCTATATCTGAGATGAGCCCTTGGGGTTATTGAGAAACCACATGCAACAAGCAGCATTTGTTTTCGAGCCCCTGAAGCAGAAGTGGATGAGGGTTTGGAGGGGGCGCTATGGGGAAGGGAGCAGCATGGGGACAGGCTACGTCGCACAAACAGAATAGGGCGGTCGTCTTGAATTGGTGATATAGGCAAATCACAGGAATCCCCTGGTGATCAAACCAACCAGATCAGTGTTCTGATGGCTCTTTGTTTGAGGTGATCATGACACTAGGTCATAAAAGGGCAAGCCAGCCTCCCTGTTAATTAGGTCTTTTACTACACCCAGTCAGTTTATAAAGAGTGCCGGATAGGAGGGGAAAGTCACAATCTCACTCAACACATAACTTCATCTTGGGATCCTACTAGAGTTCCTTGTCAGAGCTGAAGAGGACACACGTGTTCTGAGGATGCCACATTTATCTGATTGTAGCTACTACATGATGCGAGACGGAGCCCAGGTTGCCAGTGTAAGGACTTGCTTTGCCTTGTGATTTTGTTTTTTCATGTTGTTTGTCGGCTGAAGGTCAGGTATGAAGTTCAGCTTGAGAAATGGTCTCAGCTTATCAGGTTAAAGGGAGACTATTTACAGCATGAGTTAGGTCTGTAATTGGTCGGGGAAAAAACGAGACAATAGGGAACTTTTAGTCATTTGGTTCTTTTGTACCCTTACATGGTGTTTTTTCATAAAATGAATATTACATGTTATAGTTGCAAAATTAAAACTTCATAGGTCTGCAATTACTGACCATTTCTCTCAATCCTTAGGTTCAGAACCACCTGGAGACTTCCAAGTACCTCCATCAAGCCCAGACCCAGCAGGTCAAGCAGTACCTGACTCTAGGTACGAAGGTTGCTGGTCAGACCCACCCACACCCGGGCCAGGCCCTTGGCACGATGCCCGTCATGCACAATGGGCATATGACACCTGTCAGCGACACCAGCATGCCTGGCAGCCCAGTCACCCTGTTACCTCTCCCCAACAACCATGACACTGAGGTGAGTACCATGTCCCATCCCCCATTCTCCTCCACACTGCTCATCAGTAACATCAAACAGGTAGCACTGATCAATACCAAAGTAAAAGGGCTCACTAATCTGATAAGAGACATTTCCATCACGCTGCAGTCTTCTTGTGTAGAAATGATGAAACGCTTGTTATCGGATTAGGAAGCAGCTTGTCCTTCTCTCTGCACTGTTCTACTCTATATTGATTTAATGACTATTAACCATTGTAGATAAAGATAAACAGGAACATCTGAGCATGGTAAATGCACTACAGTGTAATCATTGTTTTCTTTTAGTTTCCAGTGGATGAAGTTATCGATGATTTATTTGGCTATATGGAGCCTGGAATCATAATGCAAAATAATGTGAGTATAAATTATGTTTAATCTTTAAGTGATCAGGGACCTTCTGAAAATGTTACAGTATATAACCACTGTTGTTTTTAATTATCGTTAACATTTTCCGAATAGAAATTATGCTACGGAATAAGAATGAAGAAACGATAAGACTCTAATTACTTTAATTACATCAACACAAATCTGTGGAGGGTTTAGACTAGTCTGCTTTGATAAATCCCTTTAAAAAAGATCAGAAGCACATAGTGAAATGTTGATTCTTGACGTGCTTGGGAAAAAGAAAAAAAAAGTTTATCTTTTGTGAGGTCAGATTAAGCCCAACCAACTTCGAGTTCATGATGTGTGTGGGGAAAAGGATTAAACGGCACTGCTTTCTTTGTGTGTAACAATACAGATTAGTCACTTAATACAATCAGGGGAATGAGTGGTATGCAGAAAATGAGCTATAATGAGTGAAAGCCTCATATACATATACTGTGAGGACTCGCATAGGGTCGAAATTTAAGTACAGGTGGGAGAAAGTGAGTAATGTGACTAGATAACAAAAAGAGAAAAATCCTTATATATGCAAATGTGGAAGAAGTTCATCTTCATCCAATGAAGTGCAATTTAGCTAAGAAATAAAAAATGCACACACAGGTGTCTAGGGATACGAGTGATCCCTGCGTTTCTTTGACTGGGCAGAAATTCAGTAGCATTTTGCTGATGCTTAGCCTGGACAAAGAGCTGCTTGAGCGATGAATTTAATGACACCTCAACTCACAAGAGAGGAATGCATCACTGAAGGAGAAAGTATAACATTGCATTCCATCACACACACACACACACACACACACACACACACACACACACACACACACACACAAACACAAACACAAACAAAAAAAGGGATAGAGAAGACTTCAGTGTTACACATGGCATGATAGGAAAAGAGAGGGAGTGTGCATGTTGAAGATACATAGAGAGAGAGAGAGAGAGAGAGAGAGAGAAAATCCAAGACAGATTATATTTCAGCATATGCAGTGAGGCATCAGATTGGGCTAATGCCTCGTCTCCCAGTGGGCTTGTTCAGAGATGATACCATGCTTAAACGGATCAATTGATTTTAATTAGTCGTACAGTGCGACGCATCATGCCGCTTCATGTGCATGTCACATATCCGTGAAAACAGATGGGAATGGATTGAAGTGATTACGATGCCAGGTGTCAAGGGACTGTAGCAATCTTACATTTTTTGCTGAGCATGATTTTCCTCTACTGAGATAACGGTGTACATGCACCGCGAAGCTAGCAGTCAAACATCCTATCTGTCCATCTCCTCATCTACTACTGATTGCGCACAATCTTTTTTTTTTTTTTTTTATACTTCAGCGTGTAATCCACAGTGTGAGAGGAGTGTGTTGACTGCACTCAGCTGTATCGGCAGTGTATTGAGCAGATGCCGCACAAGCCTAACCTTGACAGATGGCGCTTTCTCTATTGCATCTGGTAAAGATCCAGGTCTTATATAATGACAGCGAGTGACAGGGATTTCTGAGATTTCTAGATAGCATGCATAACCACATGTTCTTCCTCACATACTGTACATTCATAGTGTATGTTCCGTCCTGAGACCTGAGCTGAGAACATGGCAGGAGAGAATAGAAGCGAATCTGTTCCGTGCTGAAAATGAATGCTGATACCACTATTTTCTGAAACGTGTTCCAAGAGTTCTGACCTCATTTTCCTGTTTATTTCAAAGGTGCCCCCGAACTGCAGCATGCTGGATGGCTACGGCGGTGACCAAGGTATGACCGCCTCTCATGGTGGATTGAAACACCCCACATGCCCCACAAAGCTCTCTGTTAAAATGGAAGTCACAGGTACGGAGCACAGCTGCAGAAAGAGTTCTGTAGATCGATTATCGCTTTAAGGCCCCTCTAATAATTTCAGAATAAATACAGTCATCGAGTCTAGGATTGTGAGTCCGTGACCGGTGCCTTAGCATAACAAGGTTGGATTTGCAAGGAAAACACACGGGCATGTTTCATGTCAGTGTCTGCTTGCTTTATTACTCAAAGTGCACATTGTTCGACTTCCTCTTTTACTACGCGCATTTCTCATTTTCAATGCTCCAGTTAACCGAATATGATGGGACGTAGCTCTTGGGTTGTACATATAGCACAAAGAGCTCCTTGAAAGAGACCACATACACACACACAGACACAGACACACAGTGAATGTCATGCATCAACTAAAGCTAATTGATTTAGGAAATGTTAAGGATGCCTCAAGAACTCTTCACTCCGATGAGGGAAAGAAGTCACTTACTATCTCTTTCACATAAGTGTGCTGCAGGACACAGAGCGGTTACACACAGCTTAATCGTTCCTATCGAATCAGCAAAAACTAATCAAGAAATCTAATCACGGCCTGCAATTAGATAATGCGAAAGAATGCGAGTGCGATTCAGTACGGCGGAGTATTTTTGCTTTGCGAAGCTCAGTTAATTGTCAGCGAGGGTGTTTTAGACGTGGTGTTAAGGAAGAATGGGGACGGGGACGAGGACAGGACTCATCCTGCTGTGTGTACGTGTACAGAGCTTAATAGGATCATGACAAACAGACTGAGTTTAGCATTAAGTCATTTGAGATCTACCATAATGTAATTCCATTTAAATGTTTTTTTTTGTGGTTTATGAAAATGCTGAATTAGTGCTTTTTGTTTTTAAGCCTGTCTTCTTCTTTCCTCTTCTTTCTTACTCAGCAGAACACGACACCAGAGTCTTAGCAAAAGAGAGACAGAAGAAAGACAATCATAATCTGAGTAAGATACTTTGATTGTACATTTGTGTGTTTACGTTTGTGTGTGTGTGTGTGTGTGTGTGTGTGTGTGTGTGTGTGGCACTTATACTAATCATTGTTCCGTTCTCATTTGACAGTTGAAAGAAGGCGGAGATACAACATCAACTACAGAATCAAAGAGCTTGGAACTCTGATACCGAAGTCCAACGACCCGTAAGTGGCACCTTTCCACATGATTATATCAATCTAATTGGTTCATCTTCAAATAACCATCTAAAAGTTTACAAAATAGGGACAATATAAAAACATCTTATCTTCTTAGCAGCACCCAAGGCTGATTGGACTCTCTTTACCTGGCCAGTGTGAAGTACCATCAGTAGTTCAGTGTAAAACCCATCTGAATAATGAAAAATGGGGTGACAAACAGTTTTACAGGAACTTTTGATAATATGTTAAATGGAAGGTTCCCTTTATCACCGTGCTATTAATATAAGGTGAAGAAGATTAGCTCTGATCAGACCAACATCTTAATCCAAAGAAAGACATCATTTTAACACACTTCCTTCCTTTTAACAAGTGATGGAATTGGCTGTGGCTCTACTTAGCTTGAGCTCTCAAAATTCCTTTTTTCCCCCTATGGAGATGGGGGCTTGTGGGTGCTCAGGTGACACCTTTTTTTTGACTCGAGGATTAATTTTTACCATTGAAGGACCATGGAATAGACTTCTGCAGACACACTTAACTATTCTATTAAAAATTCCCATTCAAAGCCAACGTAATGTCTGAGAATGAATAATTGGCCATGTAAATCACCATTTCTTAGTCCTATAAAATAGTTTTTTTTTTGTGAAGGTATTTTTCCTGTGCGCGAAGGTTCTGCTGACGCGACGCATGTGTGAAAAAGGTTATCTTTTCTGTTCTTTGGCAGTGATATGCGCTGGAACAAAGGGACCATCCTCAAGGCCTCAGTGGAGTACATTAAGTGGCTGCAAAAAGAGCAGCAACATGCACGGGAGCTGGAGAGCCGCCAGAAGAAGCTGGAGCAGATGAACAGGAGACTGCTGCTCAGGATTCAGGTATAGAGGAAGCGCATAATCGTGTTCATGTGAAATGGTAACAAAGAGCCATGAAGAGCGGATGAAACGAGTATGCTAGAACAAAAGAAGCCATCATAACACATTCGCAGAAATTGCTCCATGTCTTACTGATGTATGTAACTGAGCTCTGATTGAAAACCCTGGGAGTTGAAGGAAATTGCCTGATTAATAGCTAGGGAGCTAAGAATGAATGCACCTGGAATTAGATTATGAGGCCTTAATAATGCAGGACAGCCAATCCTCCCTGCTTGTCGGAAATTATGCATTACAATCCAGGAGGAGTGAGATACTCGCAGAGCAGGCGGCAGAGACATTACACAAGTCCTCACACACAAAGATATCCCAATTAGCCTCCAATGTAATTACCCAGAGTTCCCCTATCTAGCAGCTACTGATCTTGCACATGTACTGAACATCAAGATAATGTCTTTCACAAATACTGTGCAAATGTCATGAGCCACCCTCATCTCTTCCTATTAAATTCAATTAAATGATGTAGATTAAATTAAAGAAATGCGTTTTAATGTAACAGGCTGCAAAATACCTAAAGATGCAGTTTAAAAAGCGATTGTTTACTGTACTGTATGTAACAACCTCAGCAGCAACCTCATTTTCCCTCTTTTCCGTTGCAACCACTCAGCATTCAGCATCACCGGTATACTAATCACCGGTCTGATCATCTGTCATAATCTGCACCTGTTTCTCGCTGGTTCATACCTTAAGATGGTTTCATGCTTGAATGATTCATAGGTCACTGTGTGGCTTAACAAAGAAAAGCATGACTCTGAAACTGGTCATGAACAAAAACTTGTCGGAAACGAGAGCCAAAAAAGTCCTTCAGGAAGCCTGGAGAAGTATTCCTCAAGACTACATTAAAAATACAACAAAGCCTGGCTCTCTGGAGGCAAAATATGAAGAAGCGCAGGGTGGCTCAAGACTTTTGCACAGTATAAATGGAAGAGCTTTGCTTTCCAGCACTTAACTTACTGCAATAAATATTTATTTCTTCATATATACTTAATCCTGGTTGGCTGGATATTGAAGGATCATATGTTCTGCGGAAGCTAAACAGATCAAAGATGTTTTGTTTTTTTTAACAGATGTCACGTTATATATTTTAAAAAAAAGTGCTCTCACACACAAGTAAATGACACCAGCTTACCTACAGTACATACAGTTCAATGACAGGTAGCATTGTCCTAGGGATCCCTAGTGATCTTCTTGGTGGAGCGTATAGAACAATTCTGCATCTTGTCATATTTTGTATGGATTAAAAAAAGTATGTGAAAAGTAATGAGCTCAATGACCTCATTAGAGTTCTGATTAAGCTTCATTGATCAGGGTAAATACTAGTACCCCTAGAGACATTTGCATTCAGATTCAACAATTTTAAATAAAGAGACAATGATTTGATATCTCGTGCTTGTGTGTGTTCAACAGGAGTTAGAGATCCAGGCTCGTGCTCACGGTCTGGGAGCAGCGGAGATCTCATCTCACCTCGTCAAGCAGCAGGCACTTCCAGCTCCTGCGGTCACTCCTGGTGCACAGCCTTCTCTCTACCCACAGGATGAGCTCAACGGCCCCGAGTACCTACAGAGGAACCCCCTATCCGCGCTCCATGTTGGAAATGAAGGCAGCAGCAGCTCCTCGGGCGAGCTTGCGGACACCACTTCGACGACCTTTTCGGATCCGCTGTCACACTTCACGGACTTCTTCAGCGCCACAATGAAGGAGGAGCATCGGCTGGAAGATCTCCTCTTGGACGAGGCGCTGTCTCCGTTCGGAACAGACCCGCTGCTTTCAGCTGCTTCACCCGATGCCTCTAAAGGAAGCAGCCGCAGGAGCAGCTTTAGCACAGATGACAACGACGACCTTTGACCGCTGTTTTCGTACACGTTTTCCAGCATCTGATGTATCTGACTGACCTCCAGATTTTTTTGCTCGACAGAGACATCTTGTACTGTATGTCTCCTGAAAAGATAGAAACGTCAAAAATGGGAGATGAACTGCTATTTTGAAATGTCTGACAGACAGCCTTTGAAGTGATTACGATGCCAGGTGTCAAGGGGCTGTGTCTGACAGAAAGCCTTTCCTGTAGATGCTCATAACTCTGGTCACACATATCACTGGATTATTAAAAACGCTTATTTCTGAAGTGTAACATTATGGCATTATGTTTCAGGACTACTAAAGGAAGAAGACTGAGATTTTTTTCCTCTGCTCTGTCATGCCTTACCTAAAACAGGGTTAGCTTTATCAACATATGTAAGAATAAGTGATGTAAATGTAATTTAATAGCAATAAAATTAACCTGCCTATTTCTTTTGAAAGTATTTTAAGGAAGATATCACTTTTCTGTATTTATACATCCTAACCCCTGTGTTGTTTTAAAAAATCCTTGACAATCTAACAAGTTTCTTTTTTATAACTTTGGGGTGGGGAAAATACATTAAACCCCTTTTTTTTTTGATAAACCAAGTGTGCTTGTCTTTCATTCCTTCTAAACACAATGATATTCCATCTCGGTACTACAGGGGTGGAATATATAAATTCCAAAATCGGAAACATTTTTCAACATATGCTTACACACACACTCACACACACTCACACAGGCCTGATTGTGGTTTCTTCGCTTCTCTACACTGCTGTGCGACTGATGAGGTCTTGGCCTGTCTGAAGATCTAGCTGCTGAGAGGTTTGGCGTTTAAGTGACATCCTGATGAGGACGTCTCCCTGTCACAGAACACTAATGACACACAATATACCCGTAATTACACACAAGCTTAGCGGCCATTAAAACACAGCTGCATCCCTCCACCACACTGAGTTCGGGTCAGCCCTTCATGGCTCTCCAGACTGTCCGCATTTTATCCACATCCAAACTCACACAACACAGCGATAGAGGAAAAACACATGGAGCGCCAGAGAGGTCCCGAGGACTGGTTTGTGGATCACTGGGGTGCAGGACTGATTAGGACGACTTGGCAGATTTCCTCTTAGAAACAATACGTAAAAAGGAAATAACCAGAAATAAAAAGATGTGTGATTGTATTAAATATATACCTTTTTAGAAATAAAATATTTTACATTTAAAGCAAACAGTTCATTATTAATTCACACATGTTTAGTGTGACTCATATGGCATATAAAAGTATAAGATATTGAATGTTTTATTTTTAATTTGGTTATTTTTAAGCTTTTGATATTGCCTGCTTTATTTCAATGCATTCAGAATTTATAATCTTTTTAAAATTATTATTATTTTTTTTTAAGAAAACATATTTAACCTTTTAAGACCTCATCTAAGGACAAGAAATTTACTCCCAACTATCTTTTGTATATTCTTGCATTAAATCCATTAGGTACAGTATAATTATTTTGCCAAACTACTTTCTGTCTAAAAACGTAAATTAAAATTCCTAGTTATTTCTACTGTATGTGCTAACAAATAAAAAAAAGGGAGGAGAAAACACACTACATATACCAGCAGAGTCCGAATTGCAGGAAGGTTAAAAAAATATAAAACATTAATACCCACCAGTAAAGCTTCGACACTGGTTAGTCAAGCAGTTTTTAGCTTATTTAAGTTTTATTTCAATTCTGTCTTTTAAATTAATGTCTCATTAGCTGAGATTTTTAAGCAGATGAAGTAATGCATGAATAATACAACAAACAGCCGAGAGAGAGAGAGAGAAACATGTAATTGCGTTGCAGTGGAGAGCTGCGTGTTCATCAAAGCCTGGCTAAATTAATGTTTTACAATGCTCCTAGATATTACATACATGTTACTACATAATAAAGTTGAAAGCGTCAGCATTTCTCTGACCATATTGTTATCAAATATGGATACTCACTACAAGTTAAAACCATGATTACATAAGTTTATGTCCGTTTTCATTAAAGATTAAAGATGAATTCCTTGCATAATTAATTTTCATGAATGCAGATCTGCTAGTCCTACTTTTTTCAGAAGTCTTTTTTTAACCCGTCCAAATTACAAGGTGATTACTCTGCTTCACATAAACAACCAGATGAGTAAGTTTAGGATGACAGGGAGTCTCTGCATTACTGAATTTATTATAGTAGATTCAGGAAAATTTGACACATATCATATATTAAGAGCAACAGTTTTTACATTATAGAAATACAGAAAGAGTTTCATGTAGAAACCAAATGTAAATATATATGTGAGTTGTTTTTTTTTAAATTCCTTTTGTGCCCATTGTAAAAATGTTTATCACTATATAAATACAATATACTTGAATTAAGCTGAATGAACCTCTGCATCCACTGTACTGAAGACTCATCACCAACTTTTAGCAGCAGTAAATTATAATTATGCGGCACGGTGGCGTAGTGGTTACCGCTGTGGCTTCACACCTTCAGGGTTCAGGGGTTTGATTCCTGCCTCAGGTCTGTGTGTGTGGAGTTGCATGTTCTCCCTGGGCTTGGTTGGTTTCTTCCACTCAGGAGTGTATGAGTGTGTGTGCATGCGATGGATAGATACTCTGCCTTGTACCGTGATGCCTTGGAATAGACTCCAGGCTTCCCGTGAACCTGAACAGGATATGCTGCCTAGAGAATGAGTGAGTGTGTCATTGTTATTGTTATTGTTATTATTATTATTATTATTATTATTGAATATTAAAGTGGCCATTTTAATTTCATTAGCCTTTCTCCTTTCACTGCCCTATTTCACCAGTAGATGGAGATAATGCACTGTGTCCTCACTCTCCACACACAACACACTCAGTTTCCATTATTAATACTGGATATAGGCTTCAAAACTCAGTTCAGCCTGGTTTAGCCGTTTCTACAGAGTTGCAATATGGCTAAAAAATTAGCCAAATGGAGCAGCTAGGGTACAATGTATACTCCTTTTTTTTGTAATTCAGACTTTTAGCTACGGAACATCTAACCTTGACCTCAAACTCAGAAACCAAAAGAAAATGTTTTATTTACTAAATTTGTTGTTGTTTTTCAATAAAATCTGCAGTTTTTAAGGTAATTTTCATTCTGAAAACCAACGGAATGTCTCTACATGGTCAAAACTCCTATGGAAGACCTACAGTATGCTTGTGAGGACACTTCTAAATACAGATAGGAAGACAGATATATGAACGTTACCACACAGACACACACACACACACACACACCGACACAAACACATACACACACACACACACACACAATCCTAAAGCTATCACTCTTTCCCATGACGCACCTCTCCTGTGCATATATAAGTGCATAGTCTACAGCTAGGTTATGAAGTGGCATTAACATTATACGCATCAAACAACAATAAATCATTCAGAATCAGTTAGTGAGTCTTTAGAGACAGCACATGAACTTGATGTAATGGCATAATGCGCTGGATTTAAGGGTTCATTAGTGAGATTTTGTGTGTATGTGTGTGAGTGTGTGTGTGTGTTGTGGTGCCTGGTCACTCCACAGGCATCCTTTGGGGCTCTGAATCTCTTCAGTGTTTATGGCGGCCGCGCCCAGCCGTACTTTAGCGACTCCCACGTCACTGGCTGGTGAACGGCGCATTAACAACGGAATACAAAGAGATGAAAACCTTCCAGCTGCGGTCAGCATTATAAAAGCCACCGATGCGATTTCCAGACAGTCCAATTGAATCAAACCAGATGCCAAAAACATAACTTCAAACAAATTGACTTCCAATTATCGGAGTGCACACTTCCAGATGTGCTACAGATGGAGATGGGGGAAGGAGACAAAAAGGTGTCTCAGGCCACGCAGCGCTGCACTCCACAATAAAGCCAGGGCAAAGCGCCGTGTGTTTTAAATCACCTAGAGAGGGACAGGATGTGAGAGGACAAATACGGCTAAGGAGAGTAGAAGGTATCATTAGTAGGATATAACACACACACACATACAAGCACGCACACACACCATGATCCAGCCAGGAGGGTTCTTTAATGCTAATTTAGAGGTGATACCCAGCAAAACCTTCATCCTGTAAATGAAAGCCCAGTCAGAGCTCCCACTCTCATGTCCACATGTGCACACACACACACACACACACACACACACACACACATCCTACACTCTACAGCTGCAGACTTATTTGTAGGATTGATAAATAGTACCATTTTATTAATCTAACAAGGAATACCCCATCCTCTATTCCTTATACAATTGCTGTTTTTATTTAAGGTAATAAAATGAACAATTACAAAGATAGCCTAGTGCTTTGCTACTGCGTAAAATAGAAGATCAGTATATCTGAATATATATTTTAACATCAGAATATATCTGAAATTATATTTTTACAGTTATAAATACAAATATAAGTGATTTACTCAAATGGTACAAATGAAAATCTTTACAAAATTATATAAACTTATTACATATTTAAACAGAATTTCTGACTTTAGTCACTTGAGCACACTAACAAATTTTTTTGAAATGTACATGAAGAAAATGGACAAATTTAATACGTGAGAGCACAATTAATTGCATAAAAAAAATCCAATATGGACCTGTGCAATTATTTAATCGCAGAAGGCTGTAATTTATTACAGGTAATATATATGTGGTCTGAAATGTATATATTTATGTAGAGTTTGTCAATAATGTAATTCCCCTTTTTTTTTTTTTTTTTTAGAATTTTGAGTTGATAAACAAATATTGGTAAAAAAATCCTTTTAATAAGATCATTTGTGATATTATTCACTGTACGCCTAGATAAATTATTTTAAATATTAATTGTTGCATTTAATATCACAATATGTTTTTATTTTATTTTATTTTTTTATGAAATTTTTCTGTGAGAATGGATTTTTTTAAAACTGTATAATCACTGGGCTTTAAATGAATTGAAACAGTAGTAGGGAAACAATTTAATGTAATTAATACATATATTATGGATTAATTTGCATGTGTGTGTCTGTGTGCATCAAATTGTTTGTGTGTACTACAGTTTGTGTATATGTATATTTTACTTTCTAAAAAATTAGAAAAGCAGAAGATATAAATGCCTTTAATTTTTTGAAACTAAATAAAATTTCGACACACGGTTAACTACAAAATCAGAAAATGGGATAAGGTGATAAATACCTACTAATGTGATTGGACTCATTCACAAATTATTTAGACAAAGACAAACCCATTACTGAGGCATTGTTCTGCTCAGGGAGACCTTTGTTGCTCCCGTGTGTAATATCTTCAGTACCGGTACTATGTGCAAAGGGCTAGGTGCTTATCTCATTAAAAGCAGTAAGTGGGGGTCTGTAGGGGGCTTTTGGAGCACTGTTGTCCCACAGGGGCACGGGTCCAGTATGGCTAACAGGCTCGTTTAACTACATTCATTCCCATTTGATCCACAGAGCCAGAGCTCCAATTCCCTGAGTCTGTCTATCTCTGCCCCTGGATTCAGATACAGAGGAGGAGCAGTGTGTGTGTGTGTGTGTGTGTGTATGTGTGTTTCATTCAAGCAGCTATATGGGACTATGCTAATCCACGGCCAGTCCTTCACTGTTACCTCAGCTAATCTGAGTGACCTTGGCAGAGTGGTGGACGGGACCTGCGATTGATTTGTAATTCAAAACGGGAGCGACAGGTCTGGAGCCGTGGACCACTAGAACACGGCCGGGTTTCCTCTAAGCACTGCCGGGAAATCAGACAAATAAAATAAGCTGCAGTAAAAGGTTAATCCGTATGTGTGTATGTGTGTATGTGTGTATGTGTGAGTGTGGATGCGAGGTGTGTAGCTGTTCATTGCTCTTCTGGGTGCATCTAGGAGAGTGCATGGCTAGTGTGTCAGGTTTGGGAGGCTCGTTAGCACACAGAGATAATTGGCGCCGCGTGGCTCGGCCCATTTGACCATGGCTCTGTGCATTATTCATCCGACAGCAGGCCGCTTCCCGGCCCTTTGGAGACGGATTCATTCAATATTTATGGGTAATTGTTTATTAAATGCAGAGCCTTGACCCTATTACGCCTATTACAGGCTGCACAGTAGAGCAGCACCATTTTATCATATTCCAAAGATCTACAGTCACACGAGGAGCACCAGGGTTACATGGAGGGATGGAAGAAGATGCTGCTGGAGAGAATGATGATGAGAGAGGAAGACAGCGCTGAAACAGGTGAAGACGCAAACCAAAAAATTCATGAGTCAAAAGCGAAATTATATATTGATGCTTTTTTTTTTAAAAACATAAATTATTTTTGAAATTAAATACAGAATAAAAACATTGCATTTTTATTCTGAGTTTCTTTACCAAGATGTGTTGTGGTGATCATCTTTAAAAAGCAGACTATATAGAACCTGTTTAAAGGCAGCTTGATGCTTCAGTTTCACTCAGTTCTGTATCCCTGAGAGACTTGATTATAAGAGGAGCAAACTCTTGAAATTCCAATTACACGAATTATTCAGTGCCAGTATGGCAAGTGGGCAATTGTAAGATCATTAGTGAAGGAGTGGAAGCTTGAACATGACAACTGGAGTAGTTCTAGGTGTGTGTGTGTGTAAGGCGTTGGATGGATAAAAGGTCATTTCTTTCCCCTGTGCGGTCAAAAGCCGAAGGCCACTAGAGGACAGTGTTGGAGCAGAATTGGAGTTATGTCTTCGCACCGGTTGTTCTGCACTAAAAACATACCTCTCAGAAAGATTCAAATATTGCACAGCAAAAACAAAACACAACTACACAATGCCTATAAAGCTAGTTTGTTCATTCTATGACAGCAACTATGATAGTACTTTTTTTCCCCCAAAAAACATTCTAAAAATAATAATTTACTGGTTCATTTAAAAAATGCAATACATTTTTATTTAACAGATTTTAAAAATAATTTATGTAAAAGACAATTTTGTGTAAAATATCTGCTACAAGCTGTAATGACGTTCAGCACAGTGTAAGAACCAGAGCTTTATCGATGCATCGAATGAAACACAAATCAGCGACAGAATATCTGCATATGGATCTGTTCGGAAGGCTGAACTTAAGTCTTGTATTGTGTTTAGTTTTGCTGAAGGGGAAACTACTGTTTTATTATCTCTTTTAACGGCATGAATAATTCAGCCTGACTTCCACACATATTTAACAAATACACATACAACATAATGTGAGAGCGAGGCTCATCTCCTTTTCCATATTTGGTAACAAAAGGCAGGAATGTTGTGGGAGGCATTAGAAGCACTGGAATATTTCATTACCTTTGTGCTGCTGAGGCTGATTAATCTGAAGTGTGAGTTAGAGGGCTGGAGAGTGGGTGTGGAACTAATGACACTATTCTGAAGAGCTTTCCAGCTCACAAACACAGCCAAGATTCAGTCTCGTTAAAGAACAATTAATTAGTCCCGTAATTATGAGGATGATAGTCCAAATTAAAATGATCCCAGATTAATTAAATCACAGGAAACAAATGTAAGAAAATATTACCTTTGCAAGGAGACAAATACAATTAGAAAAAGAAAAATTCGTACTCTGTGGGATTTGTACATATACATGATATGTTAGAGAAAAAAAGAAATATATATATATATATAGCATGTAATATTTTCCATAGATGGCAATTGAATTAGATATACCTTGCTAATTTGCTAATTTAACATATTACAAACTATAATAACAATTAAATAAATAATATACGAATACTACTACTAATACTACCACTACCACTAGCAACAATAAAGACATAAATAAAATATTGCTACTAATAATTACCAATTCTACCAATAATACAAGTACTAATAGTAATACTACTACTTATAAAAATATAATCAATACTAGTAATAATTATTATTATTAGAAATACTGCCTCTTACTACTACTAACAAAAATGATAATTCATATTATAATAATATTATTAGTAGTAGTACTTATTACAATAATAAGTACTAATTTTAGTACCACTTCTAATTAGTAATAGCCTACTATTCCTAGCATTATAACTACAACTACTAACAACAACAACAATAATCATCATCATCATCATAATTATTATTATTTTAATTTTTATTATTATTATTACTATTATTATTATTATTATTATTTGTTGTAGTTGTAGTACTGTTATATTACAATAATGATTTCTTTATTTTTGTTTTATAACAATACTACAAATAATAATAATAATAATAATAATAATAATAATAATAATATGTTACTACTAAGACGTAGCAATACTACTACTATTAATTGTAATGGTAATAATACTATGTATTGATATTACATTACTGCTACTACTACTACTAATAAAAACAATACTATTACTACTACTACTACTAAAAATAATACAACTACACCTACTACTACTACTAATAATAATAATATAAACAAGAACAACATTGACAATAACATGTTACTACTAAAGAGTAGCAATACTAATAAAAATACTAGTACTACTACTACTACTACTAATAATAATAATAATAATAATAACAATAACAATAACAATAACAATAACAACAGAAATAGTAAATAAATAGATTAATAATAATAGTACTGTCCCATCACTTCTAATAATAATACTAATATATAGCACTACTACTACTACAATTGTTATTACCAATACTACTACTACTACTACTACTACTACTACTACTAATAATAATAATAAAAGACAGTAAATACAATAAAACAGTAATAAATTAAAATGTCTTACTGCAACTAATAATACTAATATGTAGCAATACTACTATTACTATTACTAACATAATAATAATAATAATAATAATAATAATAATAATAATAATACTACTACTAATAATAAATAATTATTTGCAAATGTAATGGTCCATCCAAAAAAAAATAAAACCCATACTGCATAATGTAAGTTGTGCATGGTGCATAAGGCTATTGTGTATATAACAGTCATATTTAATGGATTACAAATGTTGTGCTGATTTCAATGGCATTATGAAGCCGAGGCAACAGCACAGCAAATCAGGGACAAATAAAAGCTTGTTCCACTTGGAGAGGCAGAAATGGAGCTCGCTTTCAAATGCTGCTTTGTTACTTGGCATGAATTCTAACATCCTGAGAATAAAGTAGCATTTTTATCCCCCCCCCCCACTTCTCACATGATGGAATTTTTCATGTTTGGTTAGCACTGTCAGATTTAAACCGTTGTGTGCTAATGTGTGTAATCTGCTTTGCAACACATCCATTATGATGGATCTTCCTCTAGCGCCGGTGTTTTTATTGCATTCCTCATGGTAATCACTCTTCACTAGTTTAGTAAATAACGTTCTGCGCAGTAGCACACGGTGAGCCTGGCTCTGACAGCGTCTATCTCAGCGAGCGGAGAACGTTATGCATTCACTTATGATGTTATATCTGCATATGCGTTTACAAATTACATGATCAAAAGTAAATAGCTCTCACTGTGCGTTATCTCTTTCTGCAACATTTCTCACAGCATGCAGTCATTTACTAAAGGTGAGTGAGGGTGGAGGTGCACATTGTGCAGCTCCCCTTATGGAAGATTCACATGGATTACAGTATGAGTAAGATGTGGGCAGATGAGGGAAAAACTGTTAAGCTGCATTTTACCACGTTATTCTGAGAAATTGTTCAGGTGAGTTCAGGTAGATCACGTAACATCATGTGAATGTTGTGAAGCATTTGTGAAACATAACATGTGACTGTCTAGAATCATGTTTAAAATTCTCGTGTGAAGTTAATGTGACTTGTGTCTGGTGGGACTGTTTACATACTGTTAGGAAAACACCTTGACTGAACTACTTACTACTGGCACAATTTTGCTTGAAATATAATTTAATGAAATAGTGAATAAAATAGGATGGGTGAGTGCGGTTGGAAAAATAATCAACAATGGTACCATAAAGTTCATTACTTTCCTATCACAGCATGTCTTAAAGTGCTTCGTTCCTCTTAAACCAAAAGAATGTCACTGGGGTCGGCTGAGTTTAGGTAGTTAAGTTAAAAACAGTGGGGAAAAAAAAACGGTGAAATTATTTTCTTTGCGTATCCCAGCTTGTGGGCTGGATCAGAGCGCAGGGTCAGCACCCCTGGAGCAGACACGGTTGCAATGGCAGCCTGGCAGAGCTGGGGCATGAACCGCCAACCTTCTGATCAATAACCCAGATCTTTAAACTGCTGCACTACCTGTACCAAGGCCAGGGGAAGCACTTGATAGCCTTCACCCTCCCTGGTTGGTAGTTGTTGGATGATAGACTTGGAATTGGGCAAAACTAAATGAGCGAGAAAAACGACTATTTGTTTTTAAAAGATAAAAGAATATTTCATAATACTCCTGTCAGTTCATAGTTACAATTAATTGTGTGGAACAAGTCTGATAACAGTTATAACAGTTGTTTTCTCACCAGCCTCTATTCTCTCTCTCTCTCTTTCTCTCTCTCTGTAGGCAAGACACCATAAAAAATTCCAATACGTCCTAAAAACTTTTTCTATAGGACAAAACCTACAGGGACATTTCTATTAAGTAAGTGCTGACACTGACTGAAGTCTTTCTTAAATGCTAAACTTCTACCTGCAAAAAGCATTACCAGAGCAACAGCTTTACCTTTTTCCATTATTATCTTTCTTAAAAAAAGAAGAAAAGGAAAAAAAAGATTGATGTCATGCTGTTAAATCAGAACGAATCAACAGATGACTGTATATTTCAACAGCGCTCTGATGTAATAATAAATATTTTGATATACTTTAAATGAAAATATACTTCACACAATACTACTACACAAATTTAAAGCACTTTAGAATAGGTCCAGATTTGAAACAACATTTTTAAAAATGGAAGGAAAATTTCTGAGAATGACTCTGTGATTATAGTTGAACCTTTTTGGTAACTGTGTCATTCCCTCAAGAAAAAAAAAACGCTTGTAGAATATATATGAAAAAGCATTACCCATCTAATAATGTTTTCCAAAATCATGGATGATGAACTATATATAACTTCCTATGTAATCATATGTAACTTCACTGACATTGATCTGCAACATAAAAGTGACAACAAAGAAAACATCAAAACAGTAAAAACAAACAAACAAAAAAGTCTTTAAAAAAGTCTGGAATTTTTTCTTTGAAAAGGTCTTGACAAAAAGAGTTAACAGAAGATAGAGAACACTGCTTCAGATGACACATCCATATGTTTTTGCAGCACTTTGAAGAATAGAATGAGAGAGAGAGTTTGATTTGTAGTGTCAGCTCTAATCCGTTCTCTCTACAGCAGAAGTGATAACAGTGAGCTTAAGACCAGCTTCATCCGTCTCACCACACAACAAAGCCCCGTTTGTTCAACAGCACACCTGAGACTGGAGTATCATCCACAACCTCACTGACTCTGCACACACACACACACACACACACACACACACACATGCCTCACACGCACTTCATCAGGGCTCTTGTCTTGTCCAGGCCGAGGAAAGCTGAGGAGAGCAGAGGTAGTTCGCTCAGCAGGGTTACAATCTGCTCTGAGCTCAGGGTCATGAGCTGCCAGGTAATATTAGTATCTTCTTTAGCATTTATGAAAATCAGACCCTGAATATACAGTATGTATTAATACATGAAGCATCATAACAGACATGAAGGCATCACAGTATCTCATAGACACAGGATGAGTTGAATCTTTATGCTAATAAAGAATTTTTTTATTTCGTAACTATAAATATAAAATGCTAGATGTTCTGGCAATCTAATGATAAAACCATCTGACCGAAGAAAGACTTGCTGACCGGATATAAAGAGTGTCAAAAATTCCACAGAGAGACAATGAAAAAGAGGAAAAAAACCCTGTAATAACTTTTTCAATCCTTTCTGTTTTGCACAAGAGTACTGCTTAAGCAAAATATATACATTGGATTACTTCTACACATTTAATATGTTTAATGGATGTATAAATGATACGTTAAAAATAAAACAGTTGGTACAGTTATAGAAAAATGATTAATATAGGGTCCAATATAAACACAGAGCAACTGTTCTGACCTTCACATCGATTATTTTCCTATAACAATGTGTCCATATGTACATTGCCTGCCTAAAAATCAAACACACAACAGCAAGATTTTGTTGGACTGCCGTTTGCTTTCGATGAGGGCACACATTCATCATGGCATAGTTTCACCAACCTCATGCAAAACATTTATTGCTGTCCAGAGTTGCATAAAATTTTTGGCTGAGATCTTGTTTTGATGATGGGAGAGTCGACTTCGTAAAAGTCTTCTCTGGCATGTCCCAAAGACTTTCAATGGGGCTTAAGGTCAGGAATTTGTGGTGGCCAATTCATGTGTGCAAATGATTCCTCATGCTGCCAGAAACACGCAGGGAAGATAAAATGTGTAGCTGGGATAACCTGGTCATTCCGTGCATGCAGGTCATCAGCTGACTTAATTACATTGGTGAGCCTAGACCTGACCAACTGAAGCAACTCCAGATCATAACACTGACTCCAGAGACTTGTACGACCATGGGATACATTTTCCGACATTGTTGTTTAAGAAGTGGGAAAGTAAACATTGTATCAGAAAGGGTTAAAACATAAAACATATTACTCATATTGTAGTAATTAATAATCAATCAAAGCCTCTTGCGTATTTGCTTATTTAAATCCAAACGTTGACTTTTTAATTGACCGGGCCGTGTTATTTTATTCCTCTTTTCTCTTGACTTTTATTCATTCAAGCATGTTGCATGATATATAAATGTAATTTTTTAAAGTTTCTGTTTCTTGTTTGTGTCAACTGTGTGTGACACTAATTTGTACCTATTATCATGCACATTATAAGATGTAAGAAATAACAAACAGAACTGTTATACATACAGTAGATAATACATATTTATCAATAAACATGGATTTTAAAAGTTTACAGTTAGATTTAATGATTTAATGCTGTCTAACATCCAAGAGACAGCATTAAATCTCATCTATAGTACAGCTACAGTACAATAGCCATTTTTCACCACACATCTCTCTCTAAATACATCTCTCATATCATTTTAAAGAAAAAAAAACCCATAAACTTCCCCGTCTCATCACAAAGGACAGTTACTGTTACTGAGTTTTTACAATCGAGTCTCCATCCATCGTTGAATAAACTTACATTTTAAATAAATGTGCTTTTAAAAAAATGTCACCATATTAATGATTAAAGATTTTTGTTTAAAGATTTTAATCTTTCTTTGTAATGTTCTTAAAACTAACTTCATAGCATGTACTTTACCATTCTATGTGTATAAGCTGTTAACAATAACATATTAGAGCAATATAACATATTAGAGCAACTATAGCTCCTGTTACAGCTGGTAGTACTTTTCAACTCATGCTGTTATACAAACATAATGCACTCTATTTAACCAATCATATTGAAGCATCCGAATGCACTGTAAATTGGAAACTGTACCCCAGCAACCTCTCTTTTCTCTCTCAAAGTTTATAAAACAAATAAACACAGGCTCTTGTGTTAGTGTGAAAGTTAGTGTGTTTATCAGAAAGTAGAACATTCTCTGTCCTAAAGATTCTGTCATGGTGGAAAACCACTAACACTGGAGACTCCTTCCATAAATGGTACCTTGATTTCTCCTTCACCTCTGAATTATTACTACCTTCAGATCACAGTATATTCAACATCTGCAATACAAATCCCAGTGAATGAGAATTGCTTTGGAAATGGTAACACACTGTATTCATATACCTTTCACTTAATGAAGACAAGACCTGAGGGCAGTAAAACCCACAAACAAGCAGTAAAGGTGGCAGTAAAGGCCAGGCAAAGGAACTTAAGGGGAGGAATTCAGTCATTGAATGCAAAAGATTATCATTATGTATTAAAGGCAATTCTTATGTTTGTAATTAGGTTAGTTTTCTCCACTATTTAAGAGCCCACACCCCAAATGGGTGTGTGAATGTGTATGCAATTGGCTGTAATTTTCCTGTGAAATTTCCAAATGGTTAATGCCGTATTTTGTCAAGCTCTTGACTTGGTTCATGTCTTTCAAATTCAGTGTGGTGGTGTACAGCGGTCTATTGCCAAAAAAGAAAAAAAAACATATTTGTTCCAAATGTTATGACCCTTAGTGTAGATATCATATCCACTCCATGAACAGCTGGGACAACCAAGTCTGAAGCTTCCTGTTATCGTATTGTTACCGCGAAAGTTCCTTGTTTGTTTGTATCAGCACTGCCTTTTCTGTTTATACTAAATAACAATATTAACTAGTTTTATGTTCTAATACTACTGGACTTTTGCCTTTTTCCGTCTTTTGCACGTTTTTGCCGTATCTCCTCATCTAAGAACAACAAGCAGAATCCATCACCAAACAATTAAAAATCCGACACAGAGGAGCGTTATCATGTCTACCATTCAGCTTGTTCAGTGTGTAGAGTGCAGGATGTTTAGACATTCTTCCTCCATCATTAGCGATAACTTTATTTGTGATAGGTGTGTGTTAGTGAGCACTTTAACAGAGAAGATATTAGGGTTAGAGTTAGGCACCCAGACTTTAGAGAGGGATAGAGAGCGAGAGAGCATTGTTATTCCCATAGCGGAAAGTCTGGGTACCGCAGGCGGAGATAACCAGCCCCCTACTCCGGCATTAGAGCCCTCACAGCGGGGCGAGTGGGTGATGACTCGGCAGCATACTCATTCAGCCATAGCTAGCTGAACTGGAGCACACCTCCTCTGCACAACAGGTTTGCTCTCCTCAGTGATGCACCCGCTGAGAAACTCTAGGGCTCTAGGACAACATACAGTAGGTTCTCTAAGATAGTGGTACTGTACATGCTGGAGCTAATGATAAACGCCTTCGTCAGTCAGAGGTTAGTAAGAGTAACTTTACAGAGGTGTTCAAATTAGCGAAGGCGATGTCCGATGAAGTAATATGCTCTGGTTCCATCCCATCGGCGTGGCGACATAGCTTACAGCAGGTTATGATCGCTGAATCGCTGGATGTCCAGGTGGTGCTCCGAAAATAATGTGGGCTTCATAGACAATTGGAAGACCTCTGAAGGCAAAGCTGGCCTGTTAGGGCGGGACGGTGTCCATCCCACTCGGGAAGGTGCTGCTCTCATTTCTTATAGTATAGCTCATGGTCTCAGAAGAGGCCTAGTTAATCGGTGACAATCCAGTGCCCAAGCCAGGGAGCAGACAAACATCCTAAACCAACCATCCGCTAGCTGCATAGTCGTCACTCTGTTTCCCGAGCTAAGCAAAAATGCAGAAAGTCTGTTTTAGTAATTTAATTAATATAGAGACAAAAAATTCAAAACACACTGAATACACAGCCAGCACCTCTGATCTGAAGCTAGGACTGTTAAATATTAGATCTCTTACATCTAAAGCCGTTATTGTTAATGAAACTATCACAGACCAGGAGTTTGATATATTATGTTTAACAGAAACCTGGATTAAACAGGACGAGTATGTAGCTCTAAATGAAGCCAGTCCTCCTGGATACAGCTACATACAGTACACCAGCCTCGGTTAACTGGTAGAGGAGGAGGCGTCACAGTTATTTACAATGATAATCTGTCAATTGTACAAAAACACGGACTCAAATTAAATGCATTTTAAGTTCTCTATAGTAACATAAAAAGTGTAGCTACAAATATAAAGTCAGTTCAGTCGATCCCACTAATTATAATTTACAGACCCCCAGGGCCGTACTCTGAATTTCTCTATGAATTTGCAGATTTCCTCTCAAACCTTGTTGTCTCTGTACACAAAGTGTTAACTGCTGGAGACTTTAATATTCATTTTGAGAATCCAGAAGACCCTCTGAGAACAGCTTTTATGTCCATACTGGACTCAGTAGCAGTAAATCAGTGTGTAGTAGGACCCACTCATAAAGCAGGTCACACTTTAGATTTACTATCATCCTTCGGATTAAGTATAAGAAATATAACCACAATTCCATAGTCTGAAGCTATCTGAGATCACTGTCTTGTCTCAATTAAAGTGTGTCATAGTAATAATGTACACACAGCACCGCGCTACCACATTAAATGTACAGTCACATCAAATAACACACAGAGCTTTATCAATAATCTCCCAGAGTTATCAACTTTGATTGGATCACCATCTGACTCCACGGAACTCGATCAGGCGACTGAATATTTATAGTCAACATTTCATTATACAATAGATAATGTAAATCCAGTTAAAAGGAAAATGATTCGAGAAACTCGCTCCCCACACACGCACTTTAAAACAAACTGCTCGGAAATTAGAACGCAAATGGCGTCAAACAAAATTGATAGTACTGTATTTCAAATAGCATGGAAGGAGAGCATGCTGTACTATAAAAAAGCTCTCAGTGATGCTACATCATTGTATCTCTCCACTCTTAATGAAAATAACAAAAATAATCCTAGATTTTTATTTAATACCATAGATAAATTAACTAGAAACAAGACCACTACAGAAATCTCCACAACAACAATATACAGTAGTGAGGATGATACAGATGATAAACTAACCACAACTTTACTCCCCTTGAAGAGAGTGAACTAATTTTACTCATCTCTTCTTCAAAATCGTTAACCTGTGTATTAGATCCTATACCGACACATTTTCTCAAGCAGATAGTACCAGCAGTAACAGAACCCCTGTTGAAAATAATTAACTTTTTACTCAGCAGTGGGTATGTTCCCAAATTCTTTAAATTAGCAGTTATTAAACTGCTAATTAAGAAACCTGACCTTGACCCTTGACAGCTGTCCAATTACAGGCCGATATCAAACCTCCTCTTTATCTCTAAGATTCTGGAAAAGATAGTAGCACAACAACTATGTTCATATCTACTGTACATAGGAATGGCATAAACGAATTGTATCAGTCAGGATTTTTGCCTCATCACAGCACAGAGACAGCATTTGTTAAAGTAGTAAATGACCTCCTATTGGCCTCTGATCAGGGTTGTGTCACTATACTTTTGTTACTTGATCTCAGTGCAGCTTTTGACACTATTGATCATAGTATTTTTCACAGATTAGAAAATGTAATAGGAATTAAGGGAACGGCTCTCGGATCCTATTTGACTGATCGTTATCAGTTTGTAGATTTAAATGGTGACCATTCTGCATGTTCTAAAGTGGAGTTTGGT
>JAQMYJ010000004.1:10639604-10664936 GCA_030014305.1 Clarias laeviceps
ACTACCCTATGAGAACCACTACCCTATGAGAACCACTACCCTATGAGAACCACTACCCTATGAGAACCACTACCCTATGAGAACCACTACCCTACAGACATGCACAGGATCTCTGTCTCCCTCACACTCTCTCTCTCTCTCTCTCTCTCCCTCCCCATCTCTTCGAACGGGAAGAAGACGACCTGTTGCATTTTGGCTCGTCATCTTCGCTGGAACCCAGCATAGCCTATTAAGGCGAAATGCCAACAGTGCAAAACAAACAAGGCCGTCCTCGTGAAGCGACACAGTGCTACATTAAGGCCTCAGACTCTGACAGTTCGCCGCTAAACTGTTGTAAACACCTCTCACCCGAGTGAAGCAAGCTAACAGCAATCTGTGAGTAAATTAATGAGGGGCCTCCCGCCACCCCTGCCTGGCACTGTGCCAACCCTGCAACAAGCGAGCATGGCAACAAAAAAGAGAAAAGAAATCCTCCCATGTAGCAGCAGCATCACTGAAGCATAACAGCAGAGACTGGCTATAGATTCCAGATTTGTGGGAATGACTGCAGAGTGTATATCTTTAAACCTGACAGCAGTTCAAAGCGCCAGCATGAGCAGGCCGAGTTCTAACCACACTCACACCCACACACACACACACACACACACACACACACACACACACACACACACACACAGAGCTTTTAGTTGAGCTCATTTACAAAGTGGTCTGTGTGAAGAACCCCAGCCCCCTTGCCACCCCCTTTCTTCACTTCAAAGCAACTTTATTAGAGAAAAGATTAGACCACACTTAACCCATAATGAGCCATAAGGAGAAGCCCAATAGAAGCTTTCTTAACACCACCTTCAGTTTGATAGTTTCAGTATGACTCGTCAGGAGGGGACAGCTCACTCGCTGTGCCTTTTTGAAACACAACAGCAACCGTCCCCATTTTCACCACAACTTCTTCAGCTACCACCTTCTTTTTTATTTTTTTTCTTTCCCTTTTTCCCGCCCTCTCTCTTTCTCTTTTTTTTGTTGCAAAATAGGCCAAGGTAACTTGCAAGGGGGGTCTCCCCAGGGAATTGTGTGATATTTAACTACAGCTACAGTGACATTTACTAATTTTATATGTGCAGAATTTATGTCAGATTCTTATTCCGAGATTTGCAGAGAGGGGAGCAAAGGTGGCCGCTCTCTGTCCACTGTGTATACAGTGGTATTAAGTGAACTATTCACAACACGTCCTGTGACATGTGCGTCGCTATTTTGTCTATAACCACCGCACTTTTCCCCCTCTCGCGCCACAATTAAAGTGAAACCTTAGCATTTGGAGATCTGAGCAAGGGGCAATTTATTGTATGAGGTATGTGCTTCCGAGGTCTGCGAATATAAAAGAAAGAGAATATTTCACTGTGTCTATATTTCGAGGGCAACTAGATAATGTCAGAAAGAGCGTGCCATTGTGTGTCTGGCTTTTATGGGGAAATTCCCTGTTAGTAAGCAACTCAGAAGAGCTTTGGTAAAAAGGGAAGCTTATAGAGCGAGTTAAGCCGATCGACCCGAGGGATTCGAGAGCAAATTGGTCAGATATTGTATTCCTTCCTTTTCCCCTGTTGTGCCAATCTAAGCTCCTTATTGATACCCAGGTGCTGATACCACCCACACCTTAGGCTCATCCCTCTGTCAAAGCAGAGAGAAAGAAGAAATCTCTGGCCTCTAGTCTGCAGCTAATGCCAAATCCCCTCGGGGAGAGATTCCTGTATGCTGACTGCATAAAATAATTAAGCAGGCACGGCAGTTAATCAAGTCCTAGAACATATGCAAAAAAAAAAAAAAAGAAAAGGTATTTCTTCTTTTGTCCTCCACCATTGCTGGCACATATATCTCGTGCGCACCGCCGCCAACTTCTTTGGAAAAAAGAGAGGGTGAGTGATTGATCACGAAAGTGCTTTTTTAATTTTGTGTTTAGTCTACAGGAGGGGAGATTATAACCCACGACGCTGGAGAGCAATACCCGTATCGGCAAGATGGCTCCCGACTTCAAATAAATCCCATCTGAGCCAAAGAGATTGGAGTCTATGTAATGGTGTTGGTCAAATAAACTCGGCCTCTATTTTTTTTCTTCTTCCAGAGATTCCTACAGTAAATATGCAATTGTCACTCAAAACTGTGAACAGCTGTCGGGCCTTGGCGTCTCTCTCACTTAAACACTGTCCTAACAATTACAACACGTTTAAACAAACAGTCGGTAAGATAGAGGTGTGGCGGAAAATCGGAGGTAAGCAGGCGAACACCGAAGACAGAGGTGTAGAAGTTTAATGTAACATTTCAGCCGACACGTTACTGGAATTAACAAAAGAGTTGCAGACAATACCGTGGAGAGAAGACGTGATAAAGTCACAGTGACAACAAGCCAGGGCCCCGTCAGTTGAGGATGCTTATAACACTTTGCAACTTGCAGAGGCTCTAAAATATGGGGTGTTAATGCAGGTCCTGACACGTCTGCATGTTTCTGTTCCTCCCCCGATAACAAATAGAAGTGAGTCAAGGGGTTAAACTAAGCATGTAATTACAGCTTCACAGAAATACATTCTACTCACCTCTCTCCAGAACTAATTAATGTTACTTCACTTATTTTGGGCAACAGTGTTGTACAGCGCTGCGTCTGTCTCTTGGGTGCCTGTGTCTATAATTCAAATCATCAGCAGCTGAGATGCTCTAATAGACGCTGTTTGCTCATGTAGAGCATGTGGAGGCACTGTGTTTCAGCTTCATGCACTAGCAAAATAACAAAAAAATAAATATATAAAAAATGTGGAGAAAGTTTATCTTGTGACTAGGAGATACTAAGATATTGATATTTTATACCACAGAACTGTTGAATTTTTCAATCAGGAGGTGTTGTTTAATTAAGCAAGGCTCTGACAGAACATCTCTGGCTGGAATTCGAATGATAAGTTAATATTAACATGCTCGTCCTGATAGATTATTGTTTCTATAGTAACGACTCATATGCAGTGACCTGTATGACTGATATAATATTAGCCTAATAACAAATGGGTAAAAAAAAAGTGTTGCTTTCACTAATATGAAGTTGTGTGTAAGGAGCTGTTTGTTTATCGCTTTTGGAAGGAGTCTCCAGTGTCGGTGCTTTGTTACATTTGGTACAATTTACACTTCAGGAGAGGTCTTCAGGACTAAGGACTTTGCACTTTCTCATTGGCTTATTAACCTAAAGAGAATATGAATAAGATGAAGGACTGATTATAACTTCTATAATGATGTAATACTGTATAAATTATATGTAGCTAAGGACATATTATAATAACCAGAATGAGTAGCTCACCTCTCATATCTTCTAGTCCAAGTCGTTCATTCTTTTGAATCTATTGCACTGCATAACGTCTATGGGAGTCACGTGACAAAAGAACGAAGGTAACTACTCATTTCTGATTCCTGTACATAACCTACGGAGGTTTTGCGCTGCTTTGCACATGCGCGCCCAGTAGAAAATGAACAAATCACTCTCTGAGACTACTTGTTCATCTGAGTCACGTTAAAGATTCATTAAAAAAGAACGAATCGTTCATGAACGACCATCACTAGTGTCTGACACCGGGACGTTGTCGGGACACAGATGCATTATTAACCTAACGCTGTGGGTTGCATAATGGGGCCTCTGTGAATTTCACTTATTTGTTCAGCACATCCCAAGAATACTTGATCAGATAGAGATCTGGGCAATTTGGAGTTCGGATAAACAACGCTAAACTCTTAGCCTGCTAAGACCCTTATGCGGCAGGCTGCGATGCACCGGGTGTTCTGATGTCTTTCTATCGTAGTGACAACTGACTTTTTTCATCAATTTGTGCTACATTGACTTTTCTGTGGAATCAGATCATACAGACTGGCCTTTGATCCCCACAGGCATAGATGAGGCTTGGATTTCTATGATCCTATAAGCAGTTTACTGGTTTATACTGTAATTGATAATTAGTGTTTTTCAATTCACCTGGCGGTGGTGCTAGTGCTGTGGCGGATTGGTGTCCATTACAGCACAGTGAAATTCTTTGTATAAGAGAAATGTAACCCTGTTATGAGAACATAATGTCAGCATGGGAACAGTAATTCTCCCTAAAATAAATAAACCAAAGAAAAAATGCACTACTATGTTTTATTTCTTATGTAATTTATTTCTTATGTATTTTTGTTCAATGGTATTGAACAGGAGTAACATACAGTATTGTTACCTTAATAACTTGTGATATATATTATGTATTGTGGCATGGTCCTTAACTTAAGCATTGCTTAAACCATGCTGAATCTCAAAGGTATCACAGTACCACAAGCTCTGGTTTGTTTTAAATATGGGATTCTTTTTTGGTGTCCACTTCCCTAAGATCCTAGTACGCAACATACATGTATACACACTATCACATGCATGATCTAGCCAAAAATAACGGTAGTTCAGGGTAGAAGTTCACAGTGTGATTGTGTAATTCCAGTGCATTTCAATGCATTTGATTCTTTAATCATGATGTGCAGGTTCTCATTTTCCACACCACATGTAAACTGAAAACCTTGTTAAAATGGAAGCTTAACTCTGGTGTGTGACGTGTGTCAAGAAAAACGCAGCAGGAACATGACCGGTGTGTCAAAGACTCCGATGTAGACTAACAAAACCACATGAAAGCTTGGAGCGAGCGGCTGAACTGTTAGCACTTTAAACGAAATTTAGGGATATTTTAACCTTTCTTTGAATATTTTAATAGTTTAAAATGAAATATTTTAATGAATAGTTTATGTCTAATTAACTCTGTCAGCTTTCAAACATAGGCAGTTTAGTGTTTAGTTAGCTGCACTTTCAGAATGATTTAATGATGTGTTAAAACCCATAATATACTGTAAACACTACACCAGGTGAGTTCAAATCAAATATTTGTGGTTACAAGCACCATGAACTGCGTGATGATGATGATGCATCAATTCTGAAGTTAAAGCACTGAAAAAACACATACTTCTCTGTCATGCCACAGCAGCCTCAAGAGAGTCTGATAAAGAAGCGATGATTATCTTCACAACAAGAAATCTAAACAGAATTAAACACCTTTATGTTGTATATTCTATTGTTCACAAGATTACATTCTTTCTAATCTGAACATCAAAAAACTGGGTATAATTAACAGAAGTGTATGAAGAAGCACACAGCCTTGTCTCCTGCTGCACCACAAGAACGCAGAGCCTCTGAGCCCCTTTCATCCTGGCGGGCCCATTGCACAGAGCACCCATTCTTAAAACATGAGTCCGGCATCAACCAACAAAGCAATCAATAAAACATGCAGGGTCCGGGTGTTCAAAGCCAGGGTAAATGCAGCTGCCATGGAGGAGAGGCCAGAAGACGTGTGTGTTTTGTCAGATGGGCTCAGAGGTAATGAGACGCACAACACCGGCCACAGCGGGAAGAACAGGACTTCAGCTAACTACTACTGCCTGTCATACTGAGAGCTGCTGGAAGAGAGAAAGAGAAAGAGAGAGAAATGGGGGCAAAGACAGAATAGATAGATAGATAGATATGAGATTACAGTTATGAGAGTAAAAACTCCTTTCATTTCTCTATATAATCCCCTGCTAAACTTATCCCAGTGTTTCTCTAGCATCAGACTTCCTGCTTCACGTCTGAGACGCTGGCCTCCCAGGAACTCCTTCAATAGCCCAAACATACTGAAATGGCTTGAAGAAAAGTCAGGACTGTACAATGAATGTGGCAATAACTCTCAGTTTGTGAAAGATTGTATTGTGTACAGAAATCTTCTGTAAATGTCAATTTGCTTTATGGCTTCATTCAAGAGAAATTTCATCACAAGTCCCAGTTTGACTTGAACGCCCCTCGTAGATAGATAGATAAATAGATAGATAGATAGATAGATGAAAGATGAGCAATATTTATGAATAAGATCCAGAGTATGAAGAGACACATGGAGGTGTAAAGAAGAAAAGAAAAATTTCAGACAGATGGTTTCCGGTCATGTGGATTCAGAGGCCCAGCATTAAAGTTTTAGAACAATCAAAGTTTGCACTCACAATGCAGTGACTGATCTTGTGGGAACTGCTTTTACACTGCACAAGTGCAGTATTGTTCCTGACATGGGCTTTACTCCTCTGAGAAGGAAGAGATGCAATTTTCATACTGTAGCCCCGTGCGAGAGTATCTGTTTGTTATGGTTATTCACGAGGAGTCTCTCTCAGGTGAAAAACAGCTTTAATTGGGTCCAGAGGATAACTCATGCTACCTCCTTCAACACGTGTAATTGGAATTAAGCTGAGACATCCTCTGTTCGGAGCAATCACCGTGTGGTGCGAATCAAACTCGCAATTCTGTCACACAGCACACCCCAAATTAACAAGGAAGTACAAAACAAATGCTAAACGCTATCTCGCCAACGGAATCAAAAGCAGAGGAATCGAAGTTTTTAATAAAGGAGCGAGATGGCAGGCGCAGTGCTGCGTCAGTGAAGGAGGAGGTTAATTGGGATGCAGAGTGGAGTCCTCTGTTGAGCAAACACGTTCTTTGAAGGTGACTACGGAGAAGTGTGTTGCCTGGTGATTGCCCTTGCTCATCATTTATCATAATTATGCCGAGCAAAAATTAGCGCTGGCCCTGTTCAAATCTCCATCATGTCCGCTTTCATCGGACACGCGCTCCTCATCATCAGCCAGTGGATCAACTGTCAATCATCTTCTCTTCCCTCACTACTGCCTTCCGTTTCCAACTCCCCAAAAGAGAACGAGAGAGAGAGAGAGAGAGAGAGAGAGAGAGAGAGAGAGAGAGAGAATGTGTTCTGCTCTGCATCATATCTTTCAATGGAAGAGCTGGAGTAAATGATTCGATAAGTAGATAAATAAACAAACTATCGTATTCAATCGTATGTTATATTTACAGTATATATTTGTGATCATGGATCTGTTGAAGCTAGGAGGTACATAAATTATAAATTAGGCCAAGTTAAAGATCTGATGTGCAAACCACTCTCATGTTTTGCTTGTTTGGAAACACAAGTCGAAAAAGTGTATATGATAATTATCAAGGTAGCACAAACACACATATATACACACACCAAAGTTTGGGATATGAGGTTTAAAGCTTTATCCTCGCACTGCATGTTAAAGCTATTAAAGTCTGGCTATCATCTTTATTTTCTCTCGACAAACCGCAAAGTGACTTCATGTTGTGTGTGAGCAGGAGTCAAATGACAGCTTCAGCCTGAACCTTTTTTTTTCTTGGCCACGTCAGAGTTTCCACATACATCTGTGTTCCTGATTCTGAAAAGGTCATCTGTCATATGTGCACAATAATTAATCTGCCTTAAAAACAAAGAATGAAAAGAAAAGAAAGAAAGAAAGAAAGAAAGAGAAACAATCTACCAGTTTGGCTTGGCTGATGTGTGTAGTGCAGCAGGCGGTGGAGTGAGGCATGTGCGTCATGTTTTAAAGAGACCTACTGTACATAGTATTGATGGTCGTTTATTAACGCAAAGCATCGCAAAACCTCCGTAGGTTATGTACAGAAAACAGAAATGAGTAATTACCTTTGAGTCCTTGGTTCGAACCGTTCGTTCTTTTGTCATGTGACTCCCATAGACGCTACGCAGTGCGTTACACAAGAAACAGAATTGAGCATTTTTTCTCAATGAGTCTTCTAGTGCGAGTCGTTCGTTCTTTTGTCACGTGACTCCCATAGACGCTATGCAGTGCAATAGATTCAAAAGAACGAATGATTCGGACCAGAAGATATAAGAGGTGAGCTACTCATTCTGGTTATCATAATAATTCCTTAGCTGCATTGTAATATTTTCATTACTGGAACTATAGCCAACATTTGTGTAAGTAGACGTGTTGGGGGTCTTTTATTGGAAATGCAACATTTTATTTTATTTCTGATCAAAAGAACGAAATGAACTAAATGACTCAAAAACAGATTCGTTCATTTTGATGAACAAGATTCAAAGAACCGAGTTACTAATATGATCCAAACTTCCCATCACTAGTACAGTACATAGTAAATGAAAATGTTTGTTTAGGATTAGGGCAATAATGACTACAATGTTATTTTTTAGCTTTTCTGGTTTTTATTAAGCAAACTTACTGATGGGCTCCTACACATAAGATCTGTTTGGCACATAGGGTACCGACTTGTCAACCTTTCTAATCGTATTATTTGCTTGTGAGAAATAAGCCTTGGTCAGATCTCTCAGCCTTATATAGCTGTAAGAAAAAAAAGAGAAAAGAGTTGTTTGTCTGAGCTCCCTTCAGCTCTCCAGCCTTAATGCCTCGTTGTGTTCAGACACAGAGCTAATACAGCATCTTAAGGTCCAGGCACAGATACAGTCTCTGACAGAGTGTTACTAATACACAGCTCAAGTGTCGGGTGGCGTGTTACATGACAGCATCGTGACTATCTCGGCTATATCACCGAGCCATTCAGTGAGTGTCAGCCTCAATCTGTATCCTGGCACTGCTGTGTGATGTATGACCTGGTTCACACAACCGTGTTAAAAACAGACAACATCTAAATCTCTCATATGTGAGCAGACAGATGCTGTAGAGCCGAGGATAAAGCCATTGTGTCTGATAAGCCCTTACAGAAACCCCTCAATGTGACGCATTAGGGTTCTTACACTTAGCCAGTGTCAAAACCTGTGTGTCTGTACATACAAACAAGCAGTACCTAGCGTACATGCCTATGGTTTAACAGGATGCTGACATGTGTTTTTCAGGGTTTCCTGACTGCACACACACTTGTAAGTCATGTTCAATATCGGTGCTGGAGAGAGAAAGCCAAACATGAGGCCCATCACATTCCAATTTGTTGCCCACTGAAAAATTGAAGTGTTATGAAATACTAATCAAGCTGCTTGTTTACACAGTGCTGATCTTTGACTCGTGTGTGTGTGTGTGTGTGTGTGTGTGTGTTCTTCTTGCCGAGCCCCATGTCCCTGCCTGTGTTTGTGGCAACATGTTCAAACACTTGTGCTAGGAACAGACATCAGCTATTACATGCAGCTTTGCAGCTGGAGACCCCATGTGTTTAGCCCAAAATGTAACCCCCCAACCCCCTCTTCACCCTACACACACCCCATATACACACACATAATCCACACCTTTCCTGCAGAGGTCAGTATAGTAACAGTGGAGATCAAGCACTGTCTTAAAAACTTAAAACTTAGCACCTCTCTAAAATGGTAAAGCAGCTTTCTGAGGACGTGTAACCAACACATTGACAGTAGTAGCAGATGTGCCAACATTGCTAACAAGAAAACCCTAGCAGGAGAAAAAAACAATACAAAACAGAATTTAGCCCTAAAAACTCTGGTCTATACCCATGTATGAAACAGCATTTTCTTCATACTGTATCTGTTCCAAGGGCATTAGTGTCTCAGGTGTAGGTTTCTCACCTGCCATGCATAAGGGCCAGGTGCAATTCCCACCCAATGCCAAAAAACTCCACTCTACTGGGCAATGCCAGTCCCACGCCCGGATAAGATGCGATGGTTGTGTCAGGAAAACCTCTGGCAAGTTGTTGTGCGGATCAGATGGTCTGCTGTGGCGACCTCTCAATGGAAGCATTCGAAACACCAAAACCTGTATCTGTTCCAAGCAACAGTAAAAAAAAAAAAAAAATCAGCTAGTCAAATGTTTGGTGAATCAGTTACTTTAATTATAAGAATCTCTGAGATTTTTCTACCAACAAAAGAGACCACAAGGCAGCATGTTTTTCATTTGCTCCCAAAACCCAAGCTCCCAAAATTCACAGATCAAAGTTCAGCTAGGTAAAAGTCTCCACAAAACAAATGTAATCGCTACTTTTGTCATTTCTTTCTATTTTTCTTTTTTGTCTTCGCCTGCCTTTCTGTCTTTCATTCTATCATTTACTGCCTTTTCTCGTGTCTCCCGTAACTTAAGTGGTTAGAAGCTTTGGCACATACAGTGGGTAATATATTTAAGGCACTGACATATGGAGTCCATTGGACCATAGTCATTTCATAAAATAGGTAAAAATTTATCTGCCATAAAATACTCCATACTTTCCAAATTGTAGAATTTAAACCTATATCTATGCATGGAACAAAAGTGGCCAAGGAACTGAACCCAGGGGAACACCGCAGGTCATCCACTCATATTAGTCCATTTTAGCAAGATAGTTTGTGTCATTTAAATGTGGCCTAATTAATATAAGAGTAATTAATACTCTTCCATGAGCAAGAGTTGGTTACAGTAAATATTAGCACAGTTGTGATTCAAAAGATAAGTACCTTTGGTAATCACAGCCATGCTGATATTCAGTCTAACTACTAACTACAAAAAAACTATTAACTACAAAAATTTTCAATGAAACGACAGAGAAAGCAGAAACAGTCTCTCATTGGCTGGAATTATAATGATGTCACAATTCGAATGAGTTCAGTGTTGTGATACTGAGTCCACAAGAGAGTTTTTTTGCTCCAGATTATTAAAAAAAAACACATTACATTTACAATCAGAATGGAAGATGCAAATATTATTATTATTATTATGAGGGGCGTTCAAGTCAAACAGAGATTTTGATTGCGCAGAATAACCGAACACAGCTATGAGAACGAATTAACAGGAACGGCTGGAGTGAGCCCAGAGCCACCTCGACCAAGAATGTAGGACTTTTTTTAGAAACGTTTGTACCATTCAGATGTTTTATTGCATCTTAGAGTAACATCACTGTACTTCGCTTAAATTGTTCTGTAAATGTCAGTTTTACGACTTCATTCACGAGAAACTGCATTGCAAATCCCTTTTTGACTTGAACGCCCCTCGCAATATAATTCATAGAAACCTTGCAAAATTTGATGCACTAAATTTCTTGATACATAAAGTAAATTTCTTTTTTCTAATAATTTTGTCCTGAGGCTATGCAAGTGTATTTATTCTCCAAAATCTAGCTTGCTACATTTGCTCTCTCTCTATTTATCCCACTTGGCTCTGTGCCACCATGACGGCACTGTGTAAAAACTGATATTATCTGCTCCAGCTGAAAGCAGTCGTGCTGTTTCTTTTGTTAATTAATTTCATACCTGTCTCCATGCAGAGCTCTAGAATCTTAACAGTTTGTGAGAGTGTACATGTATCTACGCCACAAAGTGGAAGAGTAAGAAAAGGCTCTGTGTTGACTTGATGCAAAAGTCATTGTATTTTTTGCTCTTTATTTATCTCTTCTCTCACTGTCTATCTGTCTCTCTCGCTCTCCTTTTAATTGTGAACTGTAAAGTAGAAAGGCTGCACCCCTCCATAGTGCTTTGGAAGCTGAGTGTTTGTGAGACTTATGGTAAAGTGTGTGTTTGCGGATGGGTGACAGACAGAAGACCCCAAGGTGCTCTCCAAGGAGCAATAGATAAAGATTCCCTTGGGAAATTTTTCTCATTAGTTCTCAGACTCAGTTCGGTAACTCGGTGGTGTCAGGTTACCATTTGTCATGTGACGGGAAAAAAAAGAGTCGTTTCTTCATGCTTTGGTTCTTTTATTTGGTTATGTCACTTCAGTGGAAAAATTATAAGCCTGGCTTGCATTCAAACAAAGGCCTGATGCAGAGTTTACATTGAGCCTGGTTAATGAAGGATAGCAAACTCAGTGTGTGATGCTTATCCGGCTGTGCTCATGATAAGGCTGTCTGTAATGATTAAATATGAGCTGTTTCCATACGCATGATCTTCACACACTTTCTCGCCATTCCAGACTACAGAAGATTTTATTTCTCACTAGACCGTGCCTGCATCCATAATTTTTTCAGAAGATGTGCAATTGCAAGGGCACAAAACTAAGATTTAAAGGGTGCGGTCTCAACTCTATTTTAATTATTTACCTATTATGACTCAAGTCATATTACACAAGGTAAATCCAAAACAACACTCCTGTTGCAGATATCAACTACTGTACAGTATACAACATGTTGGCCCAGACAAAAAGCCAATTAAATGATGTGTTCAGCCAGAGTCTTTAAAAATCAAAATTCTCCTTTTTGACACTACAGTATGTACATGAAGACATATAAAGACACATCTGCAGATGCTTGTTGAAAAGAAAATATTTGCTCAGGCATATTTTAACCAGAAGAGCGAGCAGCTTATAAAGTGTGTCTAATGCTTTCTGAATTCTGCATGGCAATCGATATTAGTCCTGATCTTCAGCTCTGAAAATAACGAGTCATTAAAAAATCATGGTGTCTATTTCCAGGATGATGATAAAAATGAAACCTCAAGTCTCTGTAGAGGAATTTCTTTCTCCAGACTTAGTAGCTACTGTCTTGGCACAAATCTGAGAGTGACATGAACTCATAGATCCTTACTTGTACCATGCTTCTTATAATGGCACCGTACTTGTTCTGCATTCAGAGCTCTTCTAGTTATGAGAGATTGCGTGTGCAGCTGTATCAAGAGTGCTATGAAGAAAATCCTAGAAGGAAGACAGAAAAACAGGAAGCTTACTCCCACAGCATGTTGGTGGACATATTTTAGCTAATGAGGCAAAAGTCCAGTGTAAGTGCTACTTAATGATAAGAAGTTCCTCCATTGAAAAGATACCACTGATTTGTCCCCTTGGGTTCTACTGGCTGATGAAAATGAGGTAAATGCACTTTTATAATTTTCTAAGAAGGCAATAAGATTGATGTATTCTGCAACAAGACAACAATCCCATACTCAACAATTATTTGTCAATTTGAGTTAATTTGATCTTTGTGCATTGTGTGATCTTTGGAACTTTCAGTTTGATTTAATTCAATAGCATTAAATAACTGTATGATTTCAAGCAGCTGGATTTATTGCAGCTTTTGAAGTATTCAAATCTCTAATAAGTATATAATAAACATTGTTTATAAACATATATAAGTATATAATAAACAAATGTCCTGCAACTTACAAGGGTTATTTACGGAGGTTAAGGCATTGGACTACAGTATGGTTCGGAAGGTCCCAGGTTCCAACCCCACAACCACCAGTTGTCCCTGTTGGGCCTTTGAGCAAGGCCCTTAACCCTCAACTGCTCAAATGTATAACGAGATAAAAAAAAATGTAAGTCGCTCTGGATAAGTGCATCTGCCAAATGCCTAGATGAAAAAGCGATAATCTTTTTCTGTCAATCATCTGCTCCATACTCTTCTTTAACAGGTGGCGGTATTGCACTAAACACACAAAAATGTAAAAAAGGCAAAGGGCTACTCTCACAAAACAGGAGAATTTACAGAAAATGGAAGTATTTACGCAAAATGTGTGATTTTCTGCAAAAGCTGTGGTATAGTTTTAAGGAATTTGTCACTTGTATTCAATTTAACGTTTGTAAATAATTTGTTTGAAATAAAACAGCTTAAAAAAGTTTTTTTTTTAATGTGAATCGATTTTGAAAAGAACTGATCGATGAATTTAATGACTTGCATCGACCAACAAAAGACTGTCTAGTAATCTGTGGAGAATATTTTGCTATGATCTTTTCAGACTTTTTTGGAGGGCACTGTATGACAAGAATAAACTACGATTTCATCTAACATATTGAAATACTACAGAAAACTGCAGAAATGTATAGTTTACCATGTGGTTCCCATATCACTGTGGCAAAACATGGTTGTAGACGTTAGCACTTCTGTATGTGGGGATTAATCCTTAAGGTCACATGGCATGGAACGTGCAGCCCTGTTGCATAAAGGTTACATGCAGATTGCTATTAGGGCGTCACTTCATATTTAAGAAAACACACATGAGTCCTGATGAATTAATGATACTTCATTCATCATCTGACCTTGGAGAAAGATGAAGCCCCATGCTGTTTACACACTCTTTCCCCCATATTGCCTTTCTTATTGATATTATTAAAAGGTGTAAAAAATTGCGAGGCTAGCCACTCTGATTTCACAAAATGCCTAGAGATGCACAAAGATGGGGCGACGCGGCTGCCCAGAAGAATGAGCCAACTCAAATGAACACTTGAGTTATTGAGAAGAGAAGAAGGGCCCCTGTGCCGTGTGGTAACTCAAGGCCACACAGCACCATGCTGAAATAACACTGGCGGTTAAAACTAGCCATTGTTGGTTTTCTTGCCCAGAGTTTAGCATACCCATGTCAATATTTGGACTGGGCCGAGCCACAGGCATCCCATCGCAAGCGGATGTGACCTTCCATTTTCTGCTGCTGTGCACATCAAAAGCAGCTGAGGAACACAATCATATAAGCTGTTAGAGCTGTGAAGCTGCCTTGTTCATATAATACAATATAAATGTGAAACAGTTGAGTATGTGTGATTCATACACATCAGTTCAGTATTGATTGGATATGATTTAGATTAGTACGGATGAGATTTGATTCATGTCTGATCCATTACAAATCTGTTTAGTGCGTATTGGTGTATTTTTAGTTTTGCTCGTGTAGGGAACAAAATGTTTTCACTGATTTTATTTTGCCTGAGAATTGTTATTGTGACAAATACAAGTATGACACAGAGACTCAATTTTCTAGCTTGGTATTGTGTATCTGTGTTTCAGCATACTGTAACTATCTGTACCATTATACCATTGGTTTCCTTCACAGTGTATAGCAAGGCTTGTGGTGCTGCCGGCATATTTCATGGTGGTGTAGCATGCAATGCATATAGCAAAGTATTTCTTGATTTTTATTTTTATTCATTTATTTTTTGCTGAACTTTATTGCAAAGTTTTGAATTGATATTGGGGCTGTTCAAGTCATACCGGGACTTTTGATTGTGCAGAATAACAGAACAGATAGATACATTACAGTTTTGTGAAAATACTGTTATGAGAGTAAAAACTCCCTTTATTTCTCTATATAATCCCCTGCTACACTAATGCACTAATGGTATCCAGGTAGAAGGTTTTCTCAGTACGCCGGAGCCAGGAACAAACTGCTTACTTCACGGCATCCCAGAAACTTAACTGAAATAGTTCAAATGGCTTGAGCGATGTCAGGACTGTAAGAGGGATATGTGGCAATAACTCCCAGCCAAGTTCCTGTACGTGCTAGTGGTGTTTGTGATTGTGTGTACTGCTCCCACAGACAGATCTGTCTCTTCTACAAGTTTTTCTGAAAGTTATCTGTTGATTTTTTTAAGGATCTGGCGATCCACTTACTGAATATTCATGGTAACAACTTCAATGGGCTCCAAGCCACCTCGGCCAGGACGTGAAGATTAATTTTTTTTATATTTGCGCCATTCAAAAGTTTTACTTCATCATCATCTTCTGTAAATTTCAGTTTTATGCCTACATTCACAAAAATGTTTTATCCCAATTCCTGGTTTGACTTAAACACCCCTTATACTTATAGTACTCTCACTCTCTCTCTCTCTCAGGCATGTATATAGGTGAGGACATTACTGTTGGACCTATCGTCCCATACAGATAGTGTTTTTCTTTTTTTTCGTTACCCCCCCGTAAGCTGCTCTGAGGCACAGTACCCCTAATGGTTGCAATAATAAATATAACCACCCACTTTTGTAAAAGTGCCAAGAACATTGTCCATTTTTATATCGGTCATTTCAACCTACAGCTCAGAAGCAAACAAAAAAAAAGACACTGCTTCTTCTCATAAAAGCTAAAAGTTGACATATGTATATATATATATACTGTAATTGGCTTTATAATCAGGGCCAAGTTGAGAAATTCACAAATTAAGTAGACATGCTTCAGAGCCGCCAATATGGATACTGATTATATCAACTATATTTGAGATTCCTCACTTTATTAGAAGCACTGTCTTCTGAATTTGAACAATAATTATGTACGCAGATTCTGCTAAAACATTCCACAAATGAAGGAGTAAGTAATGAAGCTACTATAATGTACTCGGTTCTCAGAACCATCCCCCTAATACACTACCTAACATCACCAATTAAGACAAAGTGAAATGAAGTTTCTCCGGGAAAATGCACTAGCTGTAAATGCTCTTTATAGTGCATGGAAATAAAAGACTCCATTATGGTGGGCAGATTCTTTATAGAGGAAAATGAACGCCTCTCGTATGTGTGCCACAGTAAATGGGCTAGGGGTGTCGAGGATCCTCTAGATATCCGACTGTCCTTGCAGCCATGCATGGTGCTCACAGAAACAATCGGTCTTCCTTTAGAAACAGAAACAAAAAAGGTTAAGGGCGGTGCATCTTATTTCATGCATGACAAGCTTTCCTAGGTGGTAAGGAGAAAAAAAAATGGGGCTGCACTGATTGGTGGCTAATTAGGAATTTTGGTCTTCTTGGATGTATGTAGGGTACATCACAAACCCGTCCACACTGACATAAACAACAACACATCGACACATTCACACTCGCATTATCACACTGCATCTTCATAAAGAGATCATTGTCGTGGAAGATTTGTGTGACATCTGGACTTGTACAAACTGTCAGCGTGTGTGCTTCCAAAACAAATGTGGCCGAGAAGGAAGACAGCGGAGGAGGAATGGGGAGTGGAAAGGAAAAGGGTAATGCAGATCTGTGAGCACACATGACAGCGCTTAGACCCCAGCAAGAGCAACGGAGCACCAAAACGAGGAGTCCAGGGACTTTCATCTTCATATTCACTGGACCCTTTGTGTTCCCCCCCACCCCCCCGTGCTCAAACTTCAAATTTATTGCCAGGCTTTTGTGAGGCAGAGATGACCTTGAGAGGACCTCATAGTCATCCATTCCACTCAACGCTACCTAATTAGCGACACCATGGTTTAGGGTTTGCTAAATCATGGGATACAGTAATCAAACCAAGCGCTGTCAGGGCCTGATACAAGCCACTAAGCAAAAGCCTTGTCTCTGCGTGATACTGGAGCAAAAATAATTACGGCCTCTCTGTGCACACACTTATAATCTGGGCTCTGGCAAAGGAACATTGGAGAAAGAAAGAAAGAAAGAAAGAAAGTGGAAAGAAGAAGAAGAATGCCTAACAAAAGAACCAATGCACTGAGTGAATAAAATGAGCGAGAGTCATAGCAAGAGAAAAAGAAAGACAGAAAGGCATTAGGCTAAATCATCGTGTCTAAAACTCGTCCATGTGAGCTGATGGAGCGGCAGAGTGATGGAGTATAGTTTTCTACTATTCCATCCTTCTCTCAATGACCTCTAAAAAACATCTATTGTTCCTATTGACAAGCAACATTGAGCAGAGACTACACGAACCATTTAAATCACTTACTCTCTTCCAGACTCTTCTGAACAACAACTAGCACATCGTCTCTTTTTATAACTCACTTTGCAAAAGAAGGGGAGAAATATAATATGCCAATTTAGCTAAATAATTACTGCATTTTACAACTACGCCTACACAGCCTCTGCCGGCACAAAAAAAAAAAAAAGCTAATAATTCAATTTCTCGCTTCCTGTAATTGTCACCAAAGCACCTAAAGGTCATATCACTCACCCAGATGAAAAGAAAAGGCAGGCAGGGGCTTGAGTCATGCTCACGGGGGTAATTTAGTAAAGTGAGTGTTAAGAGGAATGCTACTGTAATGGACTGTGGAGTGGCTCCGTCTCAGGGCTCTCTGCTTCGTCTGGAAGGGTGACTCTCCAGGTAGCCATCTTGGACAGCTGACATGGAGCGATTGACTTAAAATGGAGCTGTTTGTCTGCCGTCATCTGAAGCCAAGTCCCACGTGACAGGCTCTTTTTTTTCCTTCCTTTCTTGCTTTTTTTTATTTAATGGTGGTTGTAAAAAGCAGGCGTGATAGGGGAGTGGTGGCTGGGGTGTGGACCGGGCTTTGCGGTAATTGTCTAATACAGTGCTGGGTATTAAAGTCATTGAGTGCCAAAAGGGAACACGCTGGCGCTTGACCCTCAGCCACTTTCAAGTAATCTAGTATTCAATCCAGCGTGTAATGACTGCTAGGGCTGTCAATCCTGACGGTTTTCTCCTCGCTCTCTTCCCTCGCTCTAAAACGCCTGCGGATAGTGGGTTCTAACAATAAAACGCTGTAAGATGGATCGAGTAAAGAAAAAGAGACGAATGAGTGGCAGATGTAGCTGTATTTGCCCCATGTCCAGTTATGCCCCTATCCCCCGGCTTCTAATCTCCACCAAACACTATCGGTGCTTAACCTTGACTGACTGGCTATCTGTTTCCATTTCTATTGACAGGCGAAGACGGAGGGCTGTTTGACGGACAGCTCGGAGAGGGCTTTGAGCATTTAGTACTAATAACGGCAAGGCCATCACTTTAGGGAGGAAAAGTTCACACACAGATGTTTGGGACTTTGGTTCAGTTAGCTTAACCCCACAGTCACCCCTCTCTACACCAATCGATAGGTCTCATCCCGTCACTAAACCATCTGTAATGACTGGGAGGAAGTCTACCAGCCTTACTGAGCTTTGTGCTGGAGAAGATGCAGGCATCTTCTCTTCAGTATTTATCACTTAGGCCAAGTCCAAGCTCTCTTTTGACACATTGGATTTGCTTGTGTATATATACACACATACACATATGCATTCCACACCCATAAAAGGTCACACATTCTAATATTTCATCGGATCACCTTTAGCCTTGATTACGTCCATGGCATGGTTCCGATAAGCTTATGCATCATCACAACATTTATTTAAGTGCCTTAATTTCTCTTCAAGGTCTTGTATTGATGATAGGAGAGTCAGATTGCGGCATAAAGCACATCCCATTCTCCAGCACATCCCTAAGATTCTCAATGGGATTAAGATTTTGACTCTGATGATGATGCTCTCTGAACCACTCTTTTACTATTTGAGCCAGATGAATCCTGGCATTGTCATCATGGAATATGCTCATGCCATCATGGTAGTCAGATGACCTCATATTTTTGGGTACATTACATTGCTGACCATAGATGTGACCAACAGAAGCAACCGCTGATCATGTACGGACACACTAGTCATGATGACACAGTGTAAATTGGACTCATCTGCCCAAGTGATCTTTTTTCCAATGCTCCACAGTACATTCTTTATGCTCCATAGCAAATTTAAGCCTTTTTTTCCATTTAGCCTTACTGATATGTGGTTTTCTTAAGACTATGTTTAATTTTTTTAATCTAGAGTTCTCTTCACGTTGTGAGTATGTTAATGCTCTTACTTTCACTATTATACAATTTGATTTAAATGATTTCCCATCACTCTTATTCAGGATATTTGACCACATTTCTTCCTTGAAGATGATGGTTCATCACTATACTTCCAGGTTTTAAGAATGCTTTTACAGTTCTAAACCCAATTCCAGTACTTTCGGCACTCTCCTTAGTTGTTTTCTGAATCAGCCGAATCATATTAATCACAGCAGTAACTACCCAATGGAAGGCTCTTAATTGTTTTGCTGTATATGCTCCATTTTACAGTTCTGAGAAGAGCACTTTTTTTTTTTTTTTTTCAAATGATGCAAAAGTATTACATACTCACTCACCATCTATACCACTTATCCTGTGTACAGTGTTGCGGGGGCCTGGAGCCTATCATAGGGCATGAGGTGGGTTACAACCTGGCTGAGGTGCCAATTAATCACAGGGCACACACATACATACACACACTATGGACAATTTGGGAATGCCAATTAGCCTTATGTGCATGTTTTTGGACTGTGAAAGGAAATCAGAGTACCCGGAGGAAAATCCACCAGGCACAGGGAAGAACATGCAAACTCCATGCACACAGACTCCGAAGTGGGAATCGAACCCGGACCCTGGATGTGCAAGATGACTGTGTTAACCACTAAGCCACTGTGCCACCAGTATTACACAATGATAAAGAACATTTTGTGTATAATAGAATGTTAATGCAATTTAATATTCCAGCAAAAAAATTATAAATACAGCATATATTAAAGATAATTATAAACATTAAACACAATACAAAAAGCTCATCACCCTGGTCACCTCACACATGCTGTGTTGTAACGAGATCTCTCTGCTTACTTTTCTTTAGACAATCTTACAGTATGTCATGGCTCCCAAATGCAACTAAACTGGAGCAAGTGACAACACTTAAAAAACTCCAAAACTCACCTCACTGCCATAGACTCTATAAAAAGAACAAGACAAACCCTCTGTGATGTCACATGTTGGCTTTTGCTCTAAATCAGGCGACTACGTATCATTCTTGCTCAAAAGGTAAAAGTTTAAAGCTCAGTTTATACCGTTTTTTATTACTAGTATTAAAACCTTCTGTTATAGACAACATTGTGTTTTAGAGAATAAGTAAAAGTGTAAAAAAATAATTTCTTGTGTCAAATTGATAATATCATGCATCACAGTACAGCCGTATTTTGTATTACAGTAACAAATTTAAACTCAGTACTACCATGGTTAAACACTAATGATAGACATAACTATACTTTTTCCACATTGAAAAATGCGACAGAGAGATTTGCATTGTCCCTCCTTTTTAATCTATGGTCCATATTTGTGCCATTGTCATGTCCTCATCCCTAAAATGACTCTCTTTTGGGGTCCGGCTGCCTCCAGGATGCGATGTCCTGCCCTTTTCGTTATTTTCCTTCTGACTCAGCAGGAGCAAACACGGCTCGGTGGCAGCTATACATTAAGTGCAATCCTGTGATGTGTTGGAGACGATGGACAATAGGCAAAGATCCAATGAAGGGCTGGGGTCTGAGGTGTCACGGCATGCCCTCCCCCACTTATCCCTCATTTCTCCTGAACGGAAAAGCAGCACCTGTCACACTGTTTGAGCAGATGTAGGAGAAAAACAGAGGCACTTCACAACACTGTCATTCACATTCATAATACGCATTGCAGTATAAAGAAGGCCATTAGGGGCCCAACCTGGGAGCCATTAAATCATTTTAAATCACTGTAACATCCCATTAGTGTCAGTGGTGAGACCACATAATAGTCTGTATTATAGAGCGCAGCAGTGCAGCCCATTTGGGCTAAATCACAGGCTCTGCCATTGCTCCTTGTCCTGTATGTCAGCATCTCTGTCTGTGGACACTTGTGCTGAGGAGACGGCTGTGTCGTCTCCTGGGGTTTAGCTGGAACTTATCTCAGCATTCAACAAACACCAGAACTGCACGGAGCTTTAATGTGGAACCTCCAACGAGCTGAGTATTACGTCTCTCCTGTAGAACAATACTGTTAGGAGCTACTTCATATATATACTCAAATATGGCTGGAATAAGTCTTTTTCTTATAATAAAAGAATTCAACTGAGACTGAATGAGAAAATTAACCCACTGGAAACAAAATCCTTTTTTTTTTTTTTTTTTTGTAGTTGAAACATCCCCAGATTCTAACAGCATGCAAATGATTCATAGAAAAGGTCAGATGAAATAGTCTAATTAACATCCTCATTTAATGTGTGAGGTGTGGCGAGTGAGAGCCGAGCTAATTAGGGGACAATATGTATATTTCCTTACAGCAATGTCACTACACAATCACACTATACAATACACACTACTTGCCTAAGTGCTACCTTCAAAACAGTAAAGCGGGGAAAAAGACAATCTTGCATGGCAGCGTGTGTGCATGTGTGAAATATGCATCTCGTATATGCCCAGTATATCTCTTTCTCTTTTCCTGCAGATGATAAATCGCTGGTGTGACAGACCCTTGGTCTGCCCTATGAATTCTTAAAGGAACAAAGCAATGATGAATGGATTAATGCCAGATCGCAAGCAAACACCTCTCAGACTGATAAAAAAGATTCTCCAATGACAATTGGGGGACAGTGGTGACCTGGGGAGTGGTCTATGGAGTCTGCCCCCCAGAGAAAGCCAGTGATGGAGAGAATCGCCATTAGGGGGAAGATTAAGTAGCCTTGGCTCTTTCCCTCACTTAATTATACATGCAAGACTTGGCGCGTCGCACCTCTGAAAGAAGGCCCGGCTCCATTGTTTCAGCAACTCCCGCCACTTTGATTGCTTATTGGCTGTCTCGCTTGACAACCCCTGGCCACAGAAACAAATCCCATGTGCCATAGTGCCCCTGTCAGGAGAAGACGAGGAAAGGAAAAGAGAGCGAGCAAGAGAGAAAGAGAGAGAGAGAGAGGCTTCATCTCTTAGCACAGATAGGGGAGAATTAAATAAATGTCCCTGTCAAACTCTTTCTGTCTCATTAGGGGACCGAGTCTGGTGTGCCACCTCCAAAACTGCTGACAAACAAGCACTGGACCTGTTCAACTTTCTTATTAAAGCAGCACTGTCTCAGGGCCCGAGTGTGCTTCAGTTCAATCATTCACCGCCACATGAATTTTACACAAACTCCACAGCATTTCCCTAGCTGGTGGATGTGTTTCAGTGAACACTATAAAGTCTGGTTTTTAGTAACTCTAAAACACCCCCCCTCCCCCTCCCCCTCCCTCCCTTTTTTTTTTTTTACCCCTTTCTCTTTCTCATGACCAGTGAAGTGCAAGAAAAGCGACAAGAAAAGTCATTTGCAGACAGTTATGAGTCAAAGCGAGCTAAGAGCTGATGACTTTCATGGCTCTTTGACTGAATTCCCAATACAATCCAGACGCAGCTGAAGCAAAGCGAATCCAACACGTCATCGTCAGAGCATCATCTTGCCATCAGCATCTCCAGCATGTAAAACACACACACACACACACACACTTTAGACAGCAAAAAGATGAAGACACTTTTAGAACGGCTGTATGGAGGACAGGACAGTGTGTGAATAATTAAAAGGCCAAGCCACTCTAATTTGGCATAGTCATCTTGTTTCAGGAGGATAAGCAATGATGCTTGAAGACAGGATGTGTTTTGGAAAGATCAACAAAACCGACAGTCACTAAAACCCTATTCAAACCGGATTAGTTTTACATGGGTAGGTGGGGTAATGTAATTATTGCCAGTGCATCTCCGGGATTTTAGTTCCGTCTAATCTATCATGTAAGTGCATTTTTTAAGGACTAAGATCGTACGTACGTATCTGGAAAGATGACTAAATGACCAGCCTGAAATAACCCCAGGTACTATACTGTATACCTCATCAACATTAACACTGGTAATGGATCCATTGTATCCTTTTAAAGCCCCCGAAATTTTTATTTTTTTTTCAAAAGTACTGGAAGAAACAATAAAATACACATTAAAAGGACGTCAGGGCCTGGGTTTAATTCCCGCCCAGGCACGATTCCCGTCTCTGTGTGCGTGGAGTTTGCATGTTCTCCCCGTACTTGGTGGGTTTGGTGGGTACTCCGGTCTCCTCCCACAGTCCAAAGACATGTAGATTAGGCTAAGTGGCGTTTCCAAATTGCCCATAATGGGTGTGTAAGTGTATGCCCTGCAATGGATTGGCACCCTGTCCAGTGTGTACCCTACCCTTGTGCCCTAAGTCTCCTGGGATGGGCTCCAGGCCCTCGGTGACCCTGAATACAAGATAAAACGGTATAGAGGATGGGTGAGTGAGTGTACTAATATGTGATTCCTCCTGGATTCAGTGCTTCTGTGTTATGGAATATGTTGTGTTATACACTTCGAAAATCATCTGCAGGTAACATTTATCAATACTGACATTTCAAGGTTTCTAATTAATAGCTAACTAACGACCAAAACATGATATTGGTGCTAAATACTGTCTCACCTATGTGAAAAAATTTATTTTCAGATAGGATCATATAACACCATTTTTCATAATACTTAATGCTGCTTATCTCCCGATCCATGCTCATTTTTTTTCTTTTTTTTTTTACATGCATACACATTTATATTTTTATCAGATAAAAAGAAACAGATTTGCTAAATACATTTTCATGCGCTTTTATGCAGTGTCTGTAACTTTTTTGAATTCAAATCTTTCACCATGTCACTCAGATGAAATTTGGCAAATTTATATTCCACAGAAAAAAAGATATAAACTTGGAACAAGTATATTATTCTAAAATGCAAAATTGTTAAGATATTGCAACATGACTTTGACATGGTTACGGACACTACAGATTTTTTGGGGAAACATTTTTTGCACAGAATTCTTTAATTTAAGCAGCATTTCTTTTACAGGTCATATGCTTCTAGAAACTTACACCAATTTTATTATCAATACTCTTAAAGAAATAATTCTTAATAATAAATAATTTGCATTTTAAATTACTGTTGTTTAAAGCAAGCCAATATAAAACTGTAAATGGCCATTTTTGAGGCACATATAAATTTGTCTCTCCAAAATGGCTGAAGTTAGCAACTTGAAATTTTTAGGGAAGCAAGATTGGTCGCTTTGACGTTAGAACTTCAGAAGTAGCTTCTTTGGCACCAATGTTTTCTGTGTTATATGTGAATCTCAAATAGTGCTAGTGCACTATGTAAGTTTATGATCCTTTGTTCCACACCTCAACTAGTGGCCTTGTTCAGGGTTTAGAGAAGGATTTGCGATTTGGCCTTGTGTTAGAAAATAATTAGCTTTGTATCTTGCATTATCCGTAAAACATTACATTCACTATAAGCACTAGAAGTAATTATACTAAAGGTACCCTACAGGGCCAAAAGTTTGTAGCCACCTGACCATCATGCCTATTTGTACTTTTTATTCCAGCTCTAGTCGCCCCTTGCCGTTCGAATAATTTTCCAAGCTCTGCAGGTGCTTTCCACTAGAGTTTTTTGAACGAAGCTAAAGGCATTAGTGAGGTCAGGTACTGATGTTGAGTGAGGAGACAGGGGTCAGGGTTCGATCACATAAATCTTAGCAAATCATGTCTTCATGAAGCTTGCTTTGAGCATTGTCAAGCTGGAATAGGTTTAGGACATTCAGTTCCAGTAAAAAGGCATTTTAATTCTATAGCATAAAATGTGTGTATACATGTGCATAATGGTCACATGGCCATGAATTAAAGAGAATATACTGTACAGTCAATGTTAAATTCAAGTTAGGTTCAACTCAAAAGTACTGAATTTCTAGCAATTTTTTTTTCTCCTTTGAACCTCTGATACTTTTGATGAGCCTTTGTTATGTGAAAAATGAGACATGGTCTTTGATCACTGATTTACTCTCTATTATTAGAATATTAAAAATAAGTTGATATAAAAGTTGGAAAAGATGGAGTGTAAAGTTAAAACGAAAGCATCCAGGAAATCGTTTCTTCCTTATATATGACAGTGTAAAAGTGCTACGCAGGACCAAAAGAAGTTAAATAGACGATGTCACTTCCAGGACATAAAATCCAACAGAGTCCTGCATTAACATTTATGGCCAAAAGCCATTCATTATTAAATATAATTTGAGAGTGATGAGCCGAGAGTGACATTAATGGCAGGAAGTAAGGGCATGCAAATTCAAACGACGGCATGTCAATTTACACACACACACACACACACACACACACACACACACACACACACACACACACACACACACACACGCACACACACACA
>JAQMYJ010000004.1:10666512-10678743 GCA_030014305.1 Clarias laeviceps
CCCCCCCCCCCCCCCCCCCCCGCGGGGCGATAAACGGAAAAAGAAAAAGAGCGGGAGTGAGACAAACAGATATATCATGGAGGTTCATAGTATAACGTATAGTGCAGTTCTATTCAGAGCTCTATTGCGCTACTCTGTAAAGTGAGGTCATTCTTCTACTCACTGACACCTGTTCTGCGTGTGTGTGTGTGTGTGTGTGTGTGCCTAGAGACAAACGGACTCCTGCAGTGACCTAATGGTGGCAGTGTCCTCTAAAGTGCCCTCATTTCCTGCCCTGCCCCCTGGGTGGCGTGCACTGACTCTGTGGGGGCCATCTTAACTGCAGGGGTCACCATTCATCATAGCCCACCCCTCACAGACTGCACCACTTCCTGTTCCAGGGTAATTATACGCTGATCAGAGACAGCCGAGATGTCACCCTGCAGCGGCGATATGCGACGCATACACACACATGCACACACAGACACTCACACATGCACACGCAGTTCCAACCCTTGTAAGTACTCTGCGATGGTGGATTGTCATCCCAGGACCGTGGGCTCTTCTGGGAACATGTGACACTGTTTCTCTGTGGTGCAGGAAAACTAATGAAGCCCAGAGCAGCCGCAATAAAAAATAAAAAATAAAACGAAAAACTGCTCCTCATTAAATGACTGCATCAAAAAACGGACACTTTTTAGAAAGTTTCATGGGGTGAACATTTATTTATTTATATTATAAATATTAAAATGTATATTTATTTATACCAATAAGTGTTATAATAAGTGTTGCTTAATTTTCCCATAACAGCGGCTCAGGAGGGAGTTGCAGCTGTTATTCGAACCACAGCTTTAGCCTGATGTTTTTACAATAAACTAAAAAAACTAACTCTCAGGCTCATTTGTATGAGAGATGCTGATGTAATCAAAGTCTAACGGGTTTTATTTAACACAGATGTAATCACTGATATGATGGCGGTTTCTGGTACGAGACGTTCATTTACGATTTATGAGAGAAGCCAGTAATGGCCAGAAAGTTCTCCAACATGAGAGAGATGTTTAACTGATGACATTATCGCTAAGCTGCTGTTTTCTTCTCTTATTTACTTCATGATTAAGTAATTAAAAAAGAGGTTGGTGAGGAAATGATATCCATATATATCCATATAAACTATATAAAATAGCTGTTATATTGTAATTGACAACATTCTTCTATAATGTCTTGCAGATTAACTATAAATAGTCATACATTGGTAAATGTTGGCAAACTGTTGTTTTATATGAGAGCTGTTATGGGAATATAATCAACTTCTTTAAATATTGTTCCTATAACGACACACCCCCAGCGTTTTTATTCCTCACATCATGCACTATTTACTCAGACCACTGCTTAATTTGCTGTTCTGCAAATTAACAAACTACCCTACATTCATTACATCCCTCAGCTTTATTTCTGTTTACTTTTCATCCACTTATTGATCTGAGGAAGCGAGGACGAAAACAATTAAGCGAAGCAATAGCAAAAAGCATTAAGCCTTCATATTCCGCTATTGATCAGCGAACGCTAATAGAGCTCCACTTTTTTAATACACTTTGCAATTAAATTGATAACTCTAAACAGCTCCCGGGCTTAATGAGATGTGTGTGTGTGTGTGTGCCGTTCCCTCACAATAAGAAAACAAAGCAAGCCACATGCAGTTTTTCACAGAGTTATCGTCGGTTTTCATCTCTGCCTGCGTTCAGTTGCTCACAGAATAAACTCATTAATTTGGTTAATTATTTGACCCTATCTTTACCGCGTGACAGTCACAGAGCGCTAACAAAGGCCTGCCGCGGCATTACCGTTCCCCATATCGCTAAATAAACAAGCCAATAATACCCTAAAGACTGATTAGAGAGCACGCGAACATTCCCTTTCATGAGCAAATGAAATTGTTCCAGCGTGTTTATGACAGCTCCACTGCAGTAGCCGGGTGGCCACGAGAAACAAGCTGCTGACTGTAATTATCAAAGACTCACAGACAACCTGAATAAATGAATTCATCCATCCCCAGCCACAGTAACGACTACTTTGCTCAAAATGATTCGATTTATAAATTTGTGTTTTTTTTTTTAAACCCTGTTTATTACTATTGCTTGAATGCCGTAAATAATGAACGTACAGCACTGGCACTTTAAGAAATCTACTTTATATCACATTGCTAACAGGATGTCTAGGATGCAGGGCGTAGTATATCTTACGAGACATCACACTATACATATGACATGGACACAAACGCCTACAGCCATAAATAGTGTAGACGAAACTCAGAAAATACTTTTCTATTTACACATAGCACCACATAAACCATCTTGTCCACTAATATTAGTGCAGTGTCAAACTATCTGGCTTACACAACCTCCAAAAAAAAAAAAAAAGCGAATTCACTATTTTTAGTCCGGCCCCAAATCAACCAAAAAAAAAAAGGGGGAACAGAGGTCTCGGAAATATCAATCCATTAGTCCATTTGAGCTGAAAAACAGATTTGACCTCTCGCTGATGCCAATGCGGGGCTGACACTGTCGAGCCTCGTGTCTGGATAGGGTAATTAGGGGAGCGGTGGCATGTTCACGCTAGCAGCCAGGCTAAATCCCATTATTTGGCTCTTTTCCCAGAGAGAGAGAATTGTGTGTCAAGTAGGATGCATGGAGTAACTGCTATGAAATTACAGCTGCTGGGAGGATGGAGAGCGAGTAATGCACTTCCATTGTGTCCTCGAGTGCATCCAAATAAGCAGGGCTAAGTGGGAGCATGAGCTGTGTGGTGCCGGGCACTGCCACCTGATGCAGACGGGCTGTTTCACTCACAGGTCGTTTCGGAGAGGATGTTCTTCACATCGCTACATCACAGGAATTGAGATGAGGTTTGAAACATAATGAATGCATTAAAGAAATTGTTTTACTAAAAAAAAAGAATTACCCTTAAACAACTTAATAATCTTGTATAATTATCTTTATACAACAGTTAGTTCTGACCGAGCAATCTGATTGGACAAGAGTCTTTCCATGAGTTGTAATAATGAAGGGCAACAGCACTGGGACAGAAGTGCTTTATTTACACCTAACGCAAGCTACAAGGCTAATTAGCTTCTAACACAAGACTGAACCCAAATCCCTGTGTAATAGTGATGGGAAGTTTGGATCATTTTAGTGACTCGGTTCTTTGAATTTCGTTCATAAAAATTAACGAATCTTTTTTTTTTGTTGAGTCATTTAGTTCATTTTGTTCTTTTGTTCAGAAATAAAATAAAATATTACATTTTCAATAAACAGAGCCCCAATACATCTACATACACAAATTTTGGCTATAGTTCCAGTAATGAATCTATTGCACTGTATAGAGTCTATGGGAGTCACGTGAAAAAAGAACGAACGACTCGAGACCAGAAGACTCATTGAGAAAAAACTTTCAATTCTGTTTCCTGTATACTGCATTGTATAGCGTCTATGGGAGTCACGTGACAAAAGAACGAACAATTCGGACCGAGAAGACTCAAAGGTAATTACTCAAAGCTAATTTCTGTTTCCTGTACATAACCTACGGAGGTTTTGCCCAGTAGAAAATGAACGAATCACTCTCCAAGACTACTCCTTCGTCTGAGTCACGTTAACGATTTGTTCAAAAGGAACGAATCGTTCATGAACGACCCATCACTACTGTGTAACCCCTGAGCAAGGGCACTACTTGGTGCATAGAACAAGTGATTGTACACCCTAGTGCACTACCTTTGCATTTAGTGCGATTTGGGATTTAACCCCAGGGCCAGGAAGTTAATGGAGCTGATATTCTAAAGCAGAATAAAAAAAAAGAAATAAAAAGAGAAACCTGCCTGATTTACAGGCCTGTGGTTACACAGTACCTGTAAGAATTTAGAACTACTTTTACTCCTGTTTATTACAGTAACAATCGGTCACCAGCTCTGCCAGTCGCGGTCAGTTAGTTCCATCAAGCGTGGGGCCATTATGTGCTGCCTCACAGCCATGCTGATAACCAGCACAACAGAACTCCTTCTTGTGTGATAATGTTTAAATAGTCTTAAATTAATGTGTGATCTTCAACAGTATCCAGAAATAAATTTGTAACAAAATTGACTTTTTGGTTATGGTGGTGAGGACGTCCTACATTACGTTTGTCTATCTGTATAGTGGCACCACTGGAATTTAGGCCTTGCTGATGCAGCACAGCTTTAGCTCCAGCTCTTTCACTTCCTCACAGACTAGTTTTGACTTTAATGCTAATCCCACCACGGATGCCAACACACTCGTCATCTCCATGATCTCTAAGTAGCCGAGCCAAGTCCATGCCGTCATATAGATCTAGTCCAACATGTTCTGTCTCCACAAATATGGCATTAAACATTTCTAGAAACAGTGGGTTAGAAATGGTGGCTGGCTGTTTTGTAACTTTGTCTGTTGTGTACTGTAAGTGCAGTAGCAGCGCAGCCTAGCACACGACCTCTCAAAGCCTCAAAGGAAAATACAGCAGCGACCAACATCACTAATCAGATCACAAACTTTTCTTTATAAACACGCTTGCACGGTTTTTACAGAAGTATTTACGGGCAATCTGCTATCGTAAATCAAGTCGAAGCTTTACGAACGTCATTAAATGTTGCGATGATGTGAAACATACACAACAGCGTTCGAGCCATTAGCTACAAAATCTCTCATGTTTTCAGAGCTGCTCGTAACAATGACACAGTGAATAGGACGTGGGAGAGAAGCCTGTGGAGTTGGACGACATTCTTCAAAACTCCCAGCAGGAAAATTAGGGCAGTTTCAGACAGAGAAAAGAGGGAGGGGAAAAAAAAGAGAACATACAACTGTCAGAAAAGACACAAGCCAGAGTTTCCGCACATCTATTATGAATCAAATAAATCTTGGCAAAGAGGCTGAATAATCGCATGTGCAAGTGCGCACACACCAAAGTGCCTCCAGCACAAAAATGATCATTAACACAGGCTGCATCAACAAGCCCTTTGCTTCTTTCCTCACTCATTTACCATTTATCATCGGCAGTGTCCGTCAGCAAGGTAAAACAGGTGATCTGAAACAGAGCACAGGCTGCTGACAGCAGGAGCGAGGGAGCGCGAGGGAGGGGGGAGAAGATTGTTGCTAATGATAGCTGCTAACACAGAGCTCTTTTGTTCAAAGTGGATCTACCGATGTGTGGTGTTTAGATTTCGCTGCTGGTCTGTCGATAATTTCTGGTCACATGTGCAGGTTAAATGTGTCTCACTACTTTATTACTTCCATAACATAATTCAAATGCGCTAGAAATGATAAAGATAAGAATATCATCTAGGTTTTATCTCAACATTTACCTTTTGTCCAGCAAGTAAATTTCAAGACGAGTGTATAAGACTGCAGTCACATTACCAGCCTGAAGTGGGTTTTTTTTCTCCCTAACGTGACACTGATCTGATTTTTTTCTAATGGATGTCTGAATGCACAAATTTGATGTTTTTCAGATCAGATCTGAGTCACTTTAGTATGCGGTCCTAGATTGGAAGCCTTGAGCAAGGCCCCTAACCCTATCTGCTCCAGGGGCGCTGAAGCAGATAGGGTTATGGCTGGGTCATGGCTGACCCTGCGCCCTGCCCCCAGTTACACTGGGATATGCAAAGAAAGAATTTCACTGTGCTGTAATGTATATGTGACAAATAAAGGCTTAACTTAACCGTGCCTTGGCTCTGTGGTTAAGGGGATGGACTACTGAGCAGGTGGTCCCAGGTTCAAACACCCATCACCACCACTGTTGGGTCCTTGAGCAAGGCCCTTAACCCTCAGCTGCTCAGATGTACAATGAGATTAAAAACTTTAAAAAAATTTAAGTCGCTCTTGATAAGAGCGTCTGCCAAATGCCGTAAATGTAACAAACTCAAGTAGCTCGTGCAGTCAGTCTGCCTGGAGATTAGCTAAGATTGTTAATCATTACTTTAATTTTAGTTATATTCCATATCAAAACAGCCTCAGTTCAGTTTGTAATACGATATCAGCTGTTAAAATGTCAGATGATCTTATATTGACATGTCATCATCAAATCAGAAAAGAGCGCCTTACAGTACACACTCATGTTAAAATGAAAAAAAAGTTTCAGATTTTTCCTACAGAAATGGATGAATTATTCAGTGCTCATTACTGACTTTAGTGTAAAGAGACGCCTGTGGAACCGATTCCGATAAGAATAAATGCAATCAGCTGTGACTGATGACGCTACATCAATTTCCAATGTTCTACTGATCATTCTTTACAATTTGACGGCAGTTTTATTTTACTTTAGTCAGTAGATTAGGGAACAGATGTAGAAATAGGCAGGGCGTGTAGTACAATTCTGTGGAATTGTAGTCTTTATATATGATTTCCTCTCGTTTCGCTTTAGGTTGTAGTGGGGTTTTAAGCTAAACCATTTCAGTTTGTACAGTGTTCTTTGGAACTTTATCACTTTGCCAAAGTTTTAGGCACATGCAAGGAGATGCTATATAGGAGATGCTATATACAGTATATATATATTAAATCCTTTGCTATGAGTAGTTTATTAAACTGTATATGCTATATATATACTATAATTAAAATATAATAATAAATATATGATTTTATATATATATATATATATATATATGTATATAAAAAGAGAGAGAGAGAGAGAGAGATTAAACATGTACAGTATATATATATATAGTATATATACTGTACATGTTTAATCTCTTTTGTCTGCAAAGTGGTCTATCACATTAAAGCACTTTTATGTTAGCCTTAGACATTTTCCTTTAACATTTTTTGTTTGTTTGTTGGAAATGTTTTTTTTGTAATTTTTTTATTGCCTCTCTAATTCAGAAGCCATAAAATTAACAATAAAGATTCAATTAGTCTCTTTAAGAATGAGTGCCTAAGTGTTTTGCACAGTACTGTATATTTAAGAGAAATTGATGAAGTTTGCCAATGTGAAGGATTTTCCCAGGCTGCCGTGCAATTCATCAACTCTTTGATGAGTGTATTTGGTGAACACACAGCAGCTAGACCCACTTCACTTCCAAGGCAGATAAAAAGACAGATGTCACGAGAGAGATGGGTGCACCTAAAACCTATGTAAATTTGGGTTAGGTGGAATTACACATGAATCTAATACATGAATAAAATGATAGAAAGTACTGCAAAAAAAAAAAAAAACTATTAAATGAACTAGACATTTACATTAGGAGCACGTGAATGCAGCTCTCCCAGTCACATTAAGTTTGTATGTTAGCATATTACAAACCTAATTACTAATTAATTAAAATAAGCAACATTTATTAAGGTGTTAATATTTTAAAACTGGAAACTGCACCCCTTGTTTAGCACATGATTTTTTTTTCTTGTCTGTGAGCACACACAGATGAACGTCTAGATACATAATTCTCTTCATCGCCGTTCTATAAGACCTTGTCTTACTGTGGTGAAATGTATCCCATTTCATATTAATCCCCCTCGGTGTTGCCCTGCTAGAGAGGAACTCATATCTCCGCTCTCCCCTCCCTGTGAAATTAGTGCTCGTTGCTTAGAGGTGGGTGCAAATAGCTCGAAGCCAGAGAAGCCCGGTGCACTGGAAATATGGAAATGTCCTTATCACGAGAAAGGGCTTAATGTCTGACCTTGGAACACATTACTAAGACAGTGTAGGGATGCCGGTTAAGCTGGGTAAACATAAGCTTATGCTGATGTGTTATAAAAATATTTTTGACGTATCACACAGTTTGTAGTAAAAAGTACAGATTTCGAAGATATTAATGCATTTCAAACAACTGCGATCCCACCACTTCAGTCTTTTAATCGCATCTCATTCCTCTATATAAAATGCATCTATAATTAGTTTTAAAGCACATGCACACGCACATACACATTATATATAAATATATGAAAAGAAAGCCTTTAAGGGATGCAAAGTTATGAACAAAGAGATGTTTTGATGTTAAAGCACATCACGCTGAGACATGTCTGTCCTCAGAATGCCCTTTTCCTCTAATGGAGTATTTGTTATTAAACAGTTGTGCTAGGCTGTAACTTTGCCATGTGAGGAGTAAAACAACGAAGTAAACTCCACTGTTTGTAGCCGGAGCGCTCCAAGTCCCCAGTGATAATTATTTGATCTTGTTTAGTTCATTATGCATCTTGTGGGAGCGTGCTGTCACTTGTGCATAAATGCCACATGAAAGCATTGTGGTCTGGGGATGCACCTCTACTTTTATCCCTTCTCCCCAAACAGATCAATTAGTCAAACTAAACAGTAAATAATTAATCGTGTTGCTTTGTGTCCTGGTTTCATCACTATTCGAAAAAAACAGTTCATTAGCTGGCAACAGGCAGGTGATTGATTGGAGCTTTAACCCACACTGATGTTAAGAGAGCTTTAGAGAAGAAACTGGAGCCTGATATTATCCCAGGTGCCCATCATGTTGTGTGACCTGCTACGTGATGGCTGAACTTGTTATGAGACGAATAAGAGAAATGAGGTCAGGCGATGAAGTCATTGAATTATTTTAACCTTATTTACTAAAAATGATGAAAACGATTATTGGTTTGGAGGCGCACGTACAAATAAAAAAAAAATTATTATTATTCAACTACATGCATGAATTTCGTGATGATTTTGTGGAAATCGGTCACTTCATATTAATAACTTGTAAGAAAGAAAGAAAAGAAATTAATGGAATTTGCTAAAAAGGAAGAGGAGTTGGCTATGGTACAGAGATGCACTGCACTGGCTGAGCTGCGTTACTATAAGTTACTATACTATAGAGCGCTCGTTCGTTGTTTGTTGCCTTTTGTGCATTTATTTTTTACTTTCAAGTGTCAATAAATGCAAATCGTGTTGGCTGTGAACATGAACGGTGATTTATGGTGAGTATGGAAGAATTACACATCACGAAAAACTTGTAAATTTGACTTGTTTTTATCTGATAGAATTTTCAAATAAATTATTATTGATCAATTCTGCCTTTTTTTTACCTTGTTCGCAGGAGACAGTAAGGGACACGCACTATACTCTCGTCCTTTCTCCAGAATAAAAGTCCAGGGGTCCAATCAGGGGCTCCAGATTGCTTCACTGTTCTGAGATGGGCAATTTAAATATATTATTCTGAGGCAAAAGAGAGAATAAGGAAAGGGAAAGAAAAAGACTGATGGAGTGAGAAAGAGAGAAAAAGACAGAAGTGATAGGGGGGGAAAATGGCTCGGTGCTTCATTTTGTGCAGAATTATATTTTCGCTGAAAAGGTTAATTTTGAAGGGAGTCTGAATGGTTGGGAATGGTGCAGCTGAGGGAGCAGCCTGCTGGAGGAGACGGCAGTTATTAAAAGCGATTGCGTTTCCTCCTGGATCTCTCCTGAGAGCAGAATCAGTGGAGATGTTAAACCTTGCTTGACACCCCAGTTGGATAATTGTGGGTGTGGGAGCTAATCAGTGGAAGATGTCTCCTCAATTTAAATCTTGTCAGTTAGTCGAGATTAGGCCCTCCTGTATTGGGCACCATTAGCTTTGTTGCATGTCAGCGTGCATGTGAGGCTGCTGGCAAGGTGTGGCTGCAAGGGTAAAAGTCAACGCTCGCTGGTTAAGGCTGATGTATTCATGTTAAAGCACCAGTACAGAACTGTAAATATATGTGTATATGAACTTGAAATTATGCAGCATTCGAAATGTGTTCTTTCTGGCACATGTGGGGGAAGTGAACTGTTTTCTTTTCCTACTCTTAAAAAGAAATTACACTTTAAACAAAAACACACACACACACAAGCTTGCAAACATAAAATTTTTAGTTTTGTCCAGAGGTTAAAAATGCACATATGTATTTCCTCTCTTGGTGTTAAATTATTGCATGGTGTTCCGTCTCTTACATGAAAAGGATCGTGCGATCCGTACGCTAAACGGCTAATAGCCAGTGACAGCGTGATCTCATTAATAAAGCCTGAGTGTAAATTTAGTGCAGTTTGAAAGCGGACTAATTCAAGAATGTGCAGTGAATTTTATAGCCCCTGTCTGGCTGGCAGAGGCCCAGGTCTTTGCGTTCCCTCATGGTAAATATTTGTAACAGATTTCTGCTGGAGGACAAAAGCTCCTTTCAGTGAACGGCTGCTGTAACCTCGTGGCGAACGCTGGGTCAGGCCAAATAAACAACGCAGCGCTGCCAAGTTCACCGGCCCCGCTGATTCCTGAGCTCGGCCGCCGCATACCAGCCCGTCTCCTCATCAGAGCCTGCTGAGTGCTGACAGATGTTTCAGACTCTCTCTCTCTCTCTCACTGCACTCGTCCATCCACCCTCCAACTTTAGCACCATCTCAAGCATCTGCAGCTCCTGCTCTTGGTTTTATTGAAGCACTGCCTTGTAGTTTCCTACACATGACAACCATGGTTTTTATTTGCCCTTACCCCCCATGAACCCCGCCCCCCCACCCCTGCCTATTTTAATCAATCACACAAAAGCTCACGTGAGATTGTGTACATAACCAATATGCTCTTGAACTTTTCACAGAACCTTAAACAAACTCCAGTCAAGTGACGGCTAAACACAGGCGATGTAAGCTTCCTGGCTGTTTGGTTCAACAACAACAAAACTGCTAAACATATATGACAGAGAGAGCTGGAGCGCGGGACTGGAGCACGAGCTGCGTGCTGGAGGAGAGTTCAGCGCCTAGATTAGCCCGATCAAAGCTGTCTCCGCTGTGAGGTGGAGTCATATCAAGGTCTGCCAGCTCCAAAGCTGTCTGTAAACAGCAGTTTCTCTGGAGCTCAGACAAAGGCGTGCTCTGCAAGGAGCGGCAGCTGCAGCCAGGGGAAGCGGAGTAAAACATCGATCCAGAGCGGCACGCGTTAACACCCCTCTGAGCGGCGGTCCCTGCTCATCAGCCCGTGGCTACAGCAGCTCTATTACATGCACTAAGAAGCTCAATGTCCGACTCGACAACAACGTCAACATGGAATGACACAGCCTGAGACTAACACACCGTGTGTGTTATTAAATAAGCAAGTGAGGCAATAAATTATATTGTAATATCCATCATAGGAACAATACAGAAATATTCCACGTGCCTGGTCTGGTTATGAATGATGCAAATTAGCCACTTGCATGCCTGTGTGGAGATGTCATAGAACTAAAATCATTAAACGATGTCACAGGGCGAGTTGCAGTTTTATTTAGGAGTTTTAATAATCACTGAAGCATTAATTATTGATAAGGCTGGCAATTGATTGGTTAAGCAGATAATGTAATTGAAAAATGAAAATCATCAGAGATGAGTGAGTGCCTGGATTACTAAATATGCATCTGGGAAGAGTATGCGTGTGTGTGCGTGCACGTTTAGTTCTTGGGGGATCACCCTACGTAGAATTTCATCATTACTACCACACTATAAAAGTGGAGTGGTGATTAAAAAGACTTGATTGATTTAGCTCTCATTAGAATTAGCTGCCCTTGCTCTGTCTGAGTGCCGTGAAAGCAGGCATGTGAATGTGTGTGTGTGCTTGGATGTGAAGGAGCCGGCGAGTGTGTGAGAAAGCCTGAATGACTGTACGTTGTAGCTGTCAAAAGGTGGCCCCACTTCCTCAGTTTTCATTCCTCCCTCATCTTTCTCCTACACAACCAGCTGCTTGGTGACACAGAGAGAGAGAGAGAGAAAGAGAGAGAGAGAGAGAGAGAGAGAGAGTGCTTATTGATTTTACTATCAGGTGCAATGAGTGATCATCCGTTCCCAATTCCTTTACTCAAATATGAGTTCAATATCCATAATGATACAGAGGGGCTTTTTCATTAGCAGGAATTGGAAAGAGAGTGAAAGAGGGAAAAAAAAAGTATTTATAAATGGTGAGAAACAGTGAGAAATGTTTCATTTGAAGTATTTAAGAATTCATTATCATTATCTATGACAGGTCTTTAAAATGTTTGATTTTTATTTTATTAATGTGCAAATAAAACAAATCTTCAGATTAAACCCATTCATTCTGAGATACATGAAATTTTCTTGTAGTCGATGCTTACCTTTTCGTAATAAAGTAATACAGTGTGTGATGTTTAACTTCATCATATTACAAATACCACTTTGGTTACATGAAAATATTTTGGAAAAAATTATATATATATATATATATATATATATATATATATATAGGTGTCACCTGTATATATACTAGGTGACACAAAAAAACGGGAACTTTTTTACAAACAAATAAAAATAGAAGTGATAAAA
>JAQMYJ010000004.1:10679991-10692681 GCA_030014305.1 Clarias laeviceps
CCCCCCCCCCCCCCCCCCCCCATTCGCAATGAAAGAAAAGGGAAAAAATGATAAATGTGGAACATGAAACTCGGCAAATTTGACTTATAACAAGCAAAATTACACCCTGCTGTCATTTAAATTATGGCTGCCCTCTATAAAGGTGTCTTTTAGGTGCATTAATTGAATTTGGCACTATTTTCCAATAATAATCTGTAAAGTTCATCCGTCCATCGCTCACAGGATCCCTGCTGCGTGCGCGAGGAGGACGTATCTATTTCAGTGGCTTAATTTATTTTCATGATTCGCTGATAATGACTGCCATGCAGGCTGTACATCAGAATTAACCTTCATTTCACTGAGGTATATTACGATGACAGTCCCCGACACATTTCACCTACACAAAGGGCATTCTCCCTCTCCCTGCTTTATAATCATGCTCGGCAGACGAAGATTGTTTGATAGCCGATTAATTTTCATAGGAAATCAAGTGGCCAGCTTCCCCAAATGGCATTCAGCATTGTGCTTGGTGACTTTTCTGGCAATTAGGTATTTTATTTAATCCTATCTCTCATTCCTCCTCAACCAACCTTTTTTTCTTTTTTTTTCTTTAAATTGCAATTCTTTTTCTCCCCAATCCACCCCACCACCTCGGTCTCTACTATCTATACCCGGCAATTTATTTTCAGTGATGCCAACATAACAAAAGTGCTGTAAATTAATCAGGGACATCAAGTGACAGGGGCTTTCTAATTTCTATGCAAACCATTAAGTGACAGATATGAATTCCACCATTTGCTATGGTCTCAGTCAAAAGATTTCATTAGGGAGCTGACGTCACACTTGGAGCCCACGCTGGATCATTTCTGTCCTATTTTCCCCCTCATGAGTTCTTTGTTCTTCTAGCCTTTGTAGGATCTGTGCACTAAAAAGGCCTATGCAAATTACAATAATAGATTTCGCTAAGCACCGCGGCAAAGCCATGATAGCCTATTTAGGAGGAAACCAAAGCAACATTCAATTTATAATATTAACCCTAGCACATGCAAAGGTTGCCAAAAAAAGTGATTAAGAAATTACAGAATTGGTCCACACCACTTGAAGTTTCTTTTTTTTTTTTCCCTCCTCGGTCTTTCCTTTCACAATGACATGGCATACATAATAAGAAAGGGCTGGTAATTAGAATGTTCTGGAGAGCGGTTGGGTGCAAGCGCACAATATGTGTATGCGTGCGTGCGTGTGTGCGTGCGTGCGTGTGGGGCTCAGGACTGACACAGTGACAAGGGAGAGCCAAGTGAGGTCTGCAGGTTACTACTGATGCTATATATAGGCTGGAAGAGACACGGCTGATGAGACTGATGTATACGAAAGAATTAAAGTGGAAATGCAAAGATTAGAGAATATGCCATGTGTAAGTTCCATAAATTAGGTATGATCCATATTTAATTAAATGATGTCACTGTCAGGCTGTAATATATTTTACACTTAAGGTTGACCTTAATGCTATATAAGACAGAATATACAGAAACAATTGAGGGGAATATGTTTTAAAAATAATTATCTGCTAAAGAGAGAGCGAGAAATATATATATATATATATATATATGTGTGTGAGTGTGTGTATAGATAGAGAGAGAGAGAGAGGAAAGATCTCAGATAGAGGTTAAACTGTATTTGGTTTTAAAGACTAGGACGAGTTGAATTTGTTCTTTCCGGCAGTGCAGGGATCAGACGGAGGCGTCCGGGGAGCACCGCGCTCCCGACACGAGCCCCACAGCTAGATGCGCGAGTTTTCCTGCCTGTCTCTCCGCCATGGCTCCCCTACGAGGCTGCAAATAAATATAGGCCTAATCAATCCCATTTACATACAAATGGACCTTCGCTCCACTCTTCTTAGCGATCCGTCTGCTGTCTAGGCAGCAAATACATTCACTCCATACAGCAATTTTGTATTTATCTCTCAATAGTTTATTGATTGTTTTTTTTCTTTTTGTCCTACTCAATATTTCCACTTCATTTTAATAGCGGATATTGAAGGCATGCTGAGCTGACATGGCTCATCTCTCCTCGCCCTGAGAAGATGATTGCTATTGACATTGTCACTTTTCTCGTCACTTATCCCTGCTTACTGCTTTGCATCACGATGCTTAAAAGCGTAAACGGGCGCGTGTCTGATATGCCTCACTCGAGCTGACAGCGAATATCCTGTGCCACGAGCAGAACCGGAGCAACATTCCAACGGCGCCAACGAATCATTACCGTCGCATCCCTCATTCACTAACAGCAACTGTGATACACATGTATCATTAGTGTAAATGATTAGTTCATAGGATGAGTGTGTGAGAGAGAGGTAGGGAGTCCTGTCCAAGCAAATCATTTCTCAAAAAAAATGCAACTTTTAGCCCGGCTATAATTAAAGTGTCAGAATGTGCCTGATCTCACATACAATAACCCTGGCAGGTTTAATTTGAATAGGTAATCTGTGCTTTTGCTATGCATTAAGAGAAACATCTGAGCTATTGCTCTATTAACTGTTTCACTCACCCAGTGCTGGCCTTTTAATTAGAGTTTAATAGCAGTTATTAACTCATTACGGGGCGTTGGGGGAGCATTTGGAGCTACTGTGACCTCTAGCAAAGTTGACACTTCAATGGTGGAATATTTCCCGAAAATTCATTCATTTAATTGTGACCTATGCAAATGTGCAGTTCGTCATTACAACCCAGCTGCAATAATTAACTAGAGTGCTTCAAATTAAAATATAAATGGAGGAAGTGTGTGTCAGCCATGGCTCACTGAAAAAAAAAAAAGAAGAAGAAGCAAAAGACAGAATTTAATTGTTTGAATTGTTTTAGGCCAATTCGGAGAAGAAAGCGGTGCATCTGGAGCGAAAACAAATAATAAAAGTTTTTTTTTCTTTTTTTGCAGACTGAGGAACACATGTACAGTCGACACACAAACATGTCAACATGTGTCGTATGCACTGTCATGCGTCAAGACTGTCGAGGACAACTTATTATGATTTGCATTTCACAAGCAATTTGTTTACCCAAAGACGTTACGCGCTGTATCAACACCTCAGGCGTACATGACATCATTACTGTCATCTGAGCCGGCGAGGCAACAACATCTGCAGAAACAATTAAAGCTTTTCTGTTTTTTTTTTGGAATTCCAATAAACATACCTTTCTTTATTTCTTTCTTCCTAACTTTTTTTTGTTGCAGAAACAGCTGCAAAACACATTTCCTCATTTTTTCATACACAAATCCTAGAGTTTGTCTCACAAGAGCTCATAATTGAGAGAAATCGCTCTGACAACAAATCATATCTCAGCGTTCTCACTCGATCCCATACAGTAGGGAGAGAGAGACAGAGACACAGAGAGTGTGAGACAGGTAAATGCTTTTCTTTCTCCTTGTAGTACCCTCTCATAGAGGAAGAGCTCAATCTCTTCACAAACGAACAAAAAACTGTCACTCAGGAATTGCAGTCGGCTGCAAATATGTTCTTTGAAGTCATCGTTTCAGCAAATCATTAAAAAAAAACTTTATATCTAATTAAAATGATAAGTGCATTCTCATTTTTCAAACTCTCCATATCCTGAGGGCCAATTGGGATGAGTGTTTCTGTTCTTCCTTTTTTTTCCTTTTTTTTTTTTGTTCCTCCTGCTGCCTGTACAGCAGTGTGGCGTGCTGAACTGCTCCTGCAGCAAGATCACATCATTACCATCTCCCCAGCTGAGCCGCAGCCAACCATTATCATGCAGCATTATTAATCTTCTTGTCTTATCAACTTGCAAATCACAAACCATTGAGCCTTATGGCGTGGTTTTTGGGTCCACGGTTATTCATTTTGTAGGTCTACCTAGCCTGCAAGTCCTCTTAATCACCTGACGATTGTCATTCTCTTACTTTTGCCCTGCCCCCCGTGGCCTCTGTATCCGTGCAAAAAAAATAATAAAATCATTCTCCTAACCGATCGCCCCCCTTTATTTTTTCTGTCGCTAAAAGAGGACTCTCGCTTCTGTACAGTCCAGACAGTGAGGAGGATAAATTTCATTAATAGACTAGAATTAACATCTCACTGCCAGGAAATGACCTCTTTTCCTGATATGCATGTCCTTCTTTTTTTTCCCTTTCTGTTTACCGCTAACATTAAAGACGGCAAAGAAAACTGAAGAGAGGAAGAGAAAGTTTTACGCTGCTGTTTGCTTTTCTCACTGCTGAAATATGCATTGTGCTGTAAAAGAAAAAATACAGAATGGTTAATACATTACATGTGTAAGACACACACACACACACACACACACACACACACACATTACCCATGTTTCCTTTTAAAAGTTTCAAAATTGTGCATCAAGTAGATTTTTTTTTAGATAAATAAAAATAATATCATATGCAAAAAACTTTCATGTAGCGATTTAAAACAAAAAAATACAAATCAAAACATTCGAAAATCTTTTATAAACATTTATTTTTCTTTTAATTTAAACAATACATAAAATTATTTAATCAAGTAAAATACCGCAAAAAGGTAAAAATATATTACATATATAATTTGTTTAATTAATAATTTATTCAATATTTTATTGATTATGCACTTCATTCCATTATTAAATAGTTTAATTATTTAATAATTATTTATTACATTTTATTATTTATTATTACTTATTATTTTATTATCTTTTTGCACATTTTTATTTTTACTTTTTAAAAAGTATATTTTGTTATTTTACTATTTTTATTTATTTATTTTAATGTATTACAAGGTTTATCACAAGCACACACACACACACACACACGTTTAAAAAAGACTGAGAGATAAAGGGGGGGGGGTGCTGTTTCAAAGGTTTCCGGGTATACCGAAGCACAATGTACAGGATATGAAGCAGATAATAATTTTTATGCTTTTCAAATTGATTTCGCAGGCTTCGTCTAACTCCAACTACAGTTTCACGGAAAAGAGATGGGAAGTGCTGTAACCCTCCAAACGCTTCTAAATATTGAAAGTGGAATTTTTAAAAGAAAAGAGCGCTTAAGGATAAGATGTTGATTGCATAAGTGCTTTTTACCCTTGTTATCACATCCTTCTCGTTCTGAAGATGCAGGCTTCAGGCCAAACAGGACACTACATGTGACCAAAATTCATTTCAGGATAAAATACGCTGACTTAGTAAAAGTGCTATTTAGACACGGGTGGTGAGATTCGAAGAAGCTCCGTGCTGTCTGTGCATCGGGCTTTGTTTGATCTTATATACACATTTGACCTCGGAACTCACCACAAACCTTAAAGTTTTACTACGAACACCGTCTGATGTTTAAAAATGACTGTTCATACAAAACTTTAAATGATTTTATTTATGATGGAAGGAACTGTGTAGGACATGTGCCTGCAGTGCTGAAAAGGCCTGGATGGACATCCAGCAGTTACTACAGGCTGCTTGGGAAGGCTGGTGTCAGTCAGATGGAGTGTTCTGGAAACTGGAGAGAAGAAAAAAAGACCTTTACATGTTTAACAGCATGTGTCCTATTTTGGCGTGCCAGTGCTAGGCAGCAGCTGTAACGGAGGAGCCAGAAGTTTTTATGCCTGTCTATAAATTGGAGCTAGGAGGTTGATGAGCAGTGAAGGAGGAGAGAGAGAGGATTAAAGGAGAAAGAGACAGAAAGTTAGACAGAGAGAGAGAGAGAGAGAGAGAGAGAGAGAAATAGTACAAGAAAGAGAGACACTGAGAGACAAAGGAATGGAGACACAGAGAGACAGAAAGGTAAGCAGAGAGACAGAGAGAGTGTAATAAAGAGGGACATTCCACCTCCCAAAAATATCAACAAATAAGACTTTTATGGATGCAAAAATAATACATTTCTGCAAATTAACAGAAGAGAAATGAAAAAGCATGAGACACAGACTGTCCTTCACACACACAGACACAAACCCAAGAGTATCTGTTCTTGTGCATTTTTACTATTATATATATTCTTTTATTTTACTGCTATTTCTATGAAAATGTTTTTGTCAATAACTGCACTCCTGCCAATAAAGCTCAGTGAGAGGTAGAGAAAGAAAAAGACAGAGATTTAGACATAGAAAGAGAGAGCACGAGAGAGAGAGAGAGAGAGAGAGGCTATACAACCTGAGGACACACACTCCACACACATGCATGAGCTAGAGATCATTTCTGCTGTATTGCACCAGACACTTGCTGTGGCGTCTTCAAACAATTCACAAGAAACAGAGGAAAAAAGAAAAAAAAGAGGAAAACAGCACAGTGAGAGAGAGAGAGGATGAACTCGGCCCACAGCACAGAGCCAACAGGCTCCTCTCTCTCATCCCGCAGTGTAGATTCTCTCAAGGCTCCTGGCAGGTCGAGCGACAAATTTCAGCCTGAGGAGATGGAACCATCCCTGCCAGAGCACTACAGCCATGAGAGCCCGGCTTTCAGACAATCCGAGCAAACATTCCTTCCTCATCCTGGGGCTTATGAAGGTGGGGAACGGACTAAGAGAGACAAGGTGGTTGACTCGATGGGACAGCTGGACAAGCTCCGGGGGAGGTGAAAGGGCTCAGGCGCTGGGTCTCATCCCTTCAGGCTGCCCAGGGCCGCATGCCCGGGGCTATCGTTCACAAATCAGCACCACTCCCCGAAATCAAAGGCTGCAGAGCAGACCCGACCCAGCTACTTAGCAGACTGAATTATTAACATGGGGAAAAAGGTCACCAAAAACTCCTCAGGAATGTACCCTAATTCTTTTGCAGCTCGCTCCTCGAAAAAGTCTCAATCTTTAATGGACAGAGAGGAAGCGGGAAAGACTAGGAAAAAAAAAAAAAAAAAGAAGTGATCAAAGCGGTTTTTAAATTTGCAGAGTTTTGCATTTGGATTTATTAATGATTGATTTATTAAAATCAGACCTTGACTTCAGTCGGTTACATGGGGTAATTAAGTTGGCTTCATGTCTTAGTGGTGAAACGCAAAGTAATTGACCTTTTTGATGATGTAAGCCACTTTAAAACTGCTTTTAATCATCCATGACATTGGAGATATAGCTCAAAGGCTATCAAATATGTGCTTATGCCATTAAATAATTTTAAGTTAGATGAGCCATGGTAACCTGGAAAATCGAAGGATGTTAGAAACATTTGTTTCTAAGGCTCGGATGCGGCATCTGTGGATGATCTCGGATACTGTGGGTCGCGCTACAAAGTATCGTGATAGCTGAGAGATTTTTATACTAAATAAGTGCAAACCTTTCTCTGCGCTGAATCTGATGAAGTGGCCGAGTCCTGCAGCAGTGCTTCTCCAGCAGTCCTGTACCAAATGTGTTTTTGATGGTCTCTCAGGTGTGTCTGCATCACTGCTTTTATAATTACTCATGTGGTAGAGGAAGCAAAGTGTGGAAAAACAGGAGGCTCTCATCATCAGGGATGCCGTTCCACTGGGCTGGACCCGAACCACAAGCACTGCATGTTTCCACGTTTGTTGCAGCTGCCCTGGATCCTAATAACAGCGGATATGTGGGTGCGCGCACCTGTGCGGGGAGCGCCGGGTTAATCCGGCTCACAGAGTCGCTCGGTGCGACGCTGACAGCATCGCGGTGGAGGAGAGGGCAACAGGAGGTGGCCATCCCCTCGGGTTCTTTCCACCACAGCGCGCCAGAAAGAGCTGTTCCACTCACCGCTGGATACCTGACAAGCAGACCTTCATAAATTACAAAATGAAGATTGATAATCTCAGGATTCCCATCTGTGTGCTCACAAAGCATCATGCTTACAGGGGGAAAAGAAGTGAAAACACTGTAATCAAGGCTTTTTGTAACAGGCCAGGGTTGCATAGCCTGCCCTGGGAATACTGGGAATACTGGGAATACTAGAAGGGACACCACCTACTGTATGAGCATGTTTGGTCCAGAGACCCTGGAGAGATGATGGAAAAATCTGTTGTGAGATTACTGAAAAAGAATGAATGAATGATTATTCATACCAGATGCCACACGTCAAGCATACAGTAGCTCATACAGTATATCTCACGTTAGAGGCACAATAGCTGATTACTGTAAAATTCAACTTTGAGTGCCGTGCACCCGCCGTTCTTTGTACCTATTTCGTCAAGTGAGTGGAAGATAAACTCCATAGACAGTCACTAAAATCACAAAAGCACACCGAGCACTTTATTTCAAATCAATAACAGTGAATCGGATTTGTAATTACATCCGGGCCGATGTACGAGCACCCACTTTATGACAGTTTGACATAAAAGTTTAAGTACCTACTATTATAACTGAGGTATGGCAGCTGTGAGTTACTGATCGGGGCACAGTTATACAGAATATTATGGAGGGAATGAGCAACAAGTGAGTGCAATTAGCAAACACAGGAGGGGTGTGGCTGTGCACTAAGGATTGGGGTGGATCTGGGAATAAAACGCTAATTATTGAAACTTTATTTACTGAAACTAAATGATAACTATATACATACGATAATTTATCACAACGTTTTGCGTAGGAACATTTCTACATAGTAACCTACATTTTAATAAAAAAAAAAAAATCAAAGTACTCAGGAAAGTAATGAGTGACAGTCGTAATCACAGCAATCAATTTTGCCTCCGAACCACATTTTGAAGGAGGCTGTTTAACCCCTGTTTCTCTCACTCTCGCCTCTGGCCGTGTTAAATTTGGGACAGCGGGCGTGAGAGATTGATGTGCACCTATCTGAGGCGTTACGGATGTCTGCAGGGATCCCACTCCCTTCCGTCTTTAAAAACCTCCGCATCAGCATAACGGCCGTGGCCGCACGCACACGCTCACACACACACACAGGGAAGGTTATCGACTTGTGAAATCGCATTCAGGACAGCCTTGTATTTTTCCCCGACTATAACCTTGCCTTGTAAGTTGCTTACTCAACAGAGCCTATTATGAGGGGCCGTTACTCTCCCAGCGGAAAGGTCAGCACAGTACTAGATGCTCCGTTTTCAATATCAGCGCTTCATTATTAGCCCGCTATTACCATAAGCTGATTCACAAATTGGCACAGTGGTGGGGCTTTACAATGGATGGAGGGGGGAAAAAAAGGCAAAGGGTCTGGGGTGCAAGCAACATCCTTCTTGTAGCTCAGACAGTGGAACGGTGCAACATGCAGCATCTTCCATCTCCTCGTCATGGCTTGCACTGATAAATTGGCAGCGGTGCAACGAGAGAGTCTGCCCTGGCCATAACTGTCTAAGAGTGAAAAGGGAGAAGAAGAAGAAAAAAAATAGATGCATGAAAAGGAAGAAAAGTGGAGCTGTTTAAAGACAGACAGACAAGGATGACTTCAGGGGCCTGTCAGAGAACAAGGCGAAAAAGTCAGTATAGTTGACTGATACTTTACTCTGTCAGCTGGCCAAAATGCCAGATAGCATGTAAATCATGATCGGCTGACCGTTTCCGCCGCTCCTCCTGGCTAGTTGTCAGTTTCCTGCAGGCTGTCTCCGCTGCATGATTTGGACAATTGTCTCAGCGTACGCAAGAGCCTGAGATTGATGCTTACTCGAAGTGCCTTGCTTCAATAGCCAGCCAACATATTTCAGTAAAACAGTACCCAGAATGGACACTCTGCCATTACGCTCATCGTTCAGACTGAAGGGCTGTTTAATATGCTATAAGGGCTAAAAAGGAAGAGGGTGAAGACTTCCATCATTTATCTAACCTGTATTTAAAAGTATTGTCAGAGAAGTTTAGCAAGGATCCAGTTCTGATAACTAATGGCCCAGGATGTCTTCATTTCCTTTGTAAGTGTGAGCATCCTGCCACAGGTTCATTTTTAATATGCCATAAAGGGCATCCATTCAGACAGGATGGGACCGCGAGATGAGCAGCGTACAATAGAATATTCAGGATTGTTGCAGACGGATACGACAAAGTCAGATATGTTGGGACAACTGTGGCGCTGAAAAAAAACATGATAGGAACTCTAAATGTAAGTCAAACAGGACAATCGGTGGATGGAAAGACACAGTGTCTTAAATAAGACAGACATTAATAATATGAAAATAACAGTCCTCTGGCTCTCTTCTAGTGTTGTATATATCAATCACAACCCAAAGTAGGTTGTCCTTTCACTGACCCATGAGTGCATATTTTTCTTTACTCTGCAGACATGACTACATGGCTGTATGTATATTTCCACAGGTGAGCAGTTAAAAATGTTGCCAGAGTGACGCTGAAACCTGTCTAAAATGAATTATCCAGCCTGTCCCCTCTCTCAAGCATCTCCTGCAATATAATCAGGCCTCTGTGAAAAAATAGGCCGGTCCCTGGTGAAAAAAACAGGCTTGAGTCGGAAATAAGCGCAAGTTTAAATAATTTTCAAAAACAGCAGGCCAATAAATTTCTGTGCAGAGGTTAATTTAGTAAGGGGGAAACCCTGGCGCAATTACCTGGTCCGATTCCCTATCGTGCCCTGAGGGCTCCAGTCGAAAATGTCACAGCGAGGAATTATTTTTCTGCTAAAACACGGCACAAGGAAAAAAAAAACAGACTGTCCTAACTAGGTCCTGCCAATATCTCCCGCATCATATTAGCTTTTGTCATAGAATATTACTTTATTGTCTCTTCTACTGTGCATTCCTTAATAATGCACTGTGGAAAGGGGAAAAAAAAGGAAAAGAAATCTACCAGCCACCAGAGGTTCATTCTCCTGTTCCTTACGTTGGCATGGTGAGACGTGCCCTTGAGATGATGGGGAAGCTATTCAATGCGGCGCTGCGGCACAAGCAGGCTTGATGTGTTCCATCGAGGTGACAGTTTGCACCGACGTAACTTCATTTAGCTCTTCTAAATGAAGCCTTACAAGCGTAATTGAGCGCTGCACTCTAATCAGCCAGGCCTGCAGATCAGGCGCAGGCTCCTAAATCCCTTCCACCCATTACATGCGGAGCTGGGTATTCGCTGTGACATGATGTGAAATGTTTAGCAGTCACACTTGTGAGTTACTGACACATGGACTGCCCACCTGTCATCAGCTGACACACACTACCCTCCCTGCTTATGTAACCACACACACACACACACACTCTCATAAGCACCCTGCCGGTCTTCCTGGGTACGTATTAATCCCTCCCTCTCTCTCTCCCTCTCTCAGTGCTGGACTGATCATTTCTATCATCCACATTATACATCACTAATTATGACACTATCTTAATCGAGTCACATCAGACAGATCTAAATTAAACTTCCTAAGGCTAACCACTCTTACCATCCTAGAAGTCAGAGCAAGACGGCTATAGACGATAGAGGAGACAGAGAAAGAGGCCAAGTTGCATTGCCAAGTGCATTTGCAAAACCCATCAAGCACCATGATGAAACTGGCTCTCATGAAGTCATTCCCAGTAAAGCAAGAACCAAAACTTACCTCTGCTGCAGAGAAGTTCATTTAGAGAGTCACCAGCCTCAACAATCACCAATTAACAAACGGCACCACAGATTCAAGCCGTTATGAAGGCTTTACAGAACATAAGTAGCAGATACATCTTAATATCAACTTGATCTAATTAGAAGGCGTGGACAAACTTTTGACTGGTAGTGTCCTGTATGTTCTACGATCTTATTGTCCACTTTTAACATTCAGGCTTTATTTGTCACATTTACATAACTACACAGTGAAATTCTTCATTCTTTGCAGCTCATTGTTAGTAGGCTGGGGTCAGAGCGCAGGATTAGCACCCCAGGAGCAGACAGGGTTAAGGGCCTTGCTCAAGGGCCCAACAGCGCCAGCTTGGTGGAGCTGGGCTCGAACCGTCGACCTTCCGGTCAGTAATTCAGTACCACTGTCCCACCATTGCCCACAATGCCGTCCGACTACTTGCCGATAGTTTGCCGATAGTGCCAGTTCGTCCGCGCTTCAGTGCAGCAAGGGATTTAATTCATTATCCTGTGCATATCTCTCACCTCCTTATCTCTGCTCAAACAGTTCAACTTCCAAAGCGTCACCTTTTATACAACAACACTGTACTTATCATCTTGTTAATTGCTTGGTTAAATGAGCCAGGTTTGTTGTATGGGCTAGTTCGTCTCGTATAGCTCCACTGCATTCTGGAGCTTTGAATTGAGCCTGCGTGTTGCTCTAACACTTCTGATGTTGAATTCCTCATTAAGAAGACATCGCTGGAACATGGTGAGAGAGGACAGAAGCTCTCGCTCCATTGTTCTTAACGAGCCAACAGTAAAACCTACCATACCTTGTAAAACCTACAATACCTCCCTACCTTCAGCATATTAATATATTAAACATAATTTTACTGTACTAGCAACGTACCTCTGTGACAGCCACTAACTTCACCCAGGCACAACGTAACAGCACTAATCAACAAATTAAGGTGGACTTTTCCGTTACTGAACTTTTTCCATAAATAACTTTAGCAGCACTAACAGCACCTTCTTTAGATTTTACACACTCTTCACCTTCAGTCTTTGCACACAACACACATGGAGGATTCCATGATAACGTACAGCTCTTCGGTTTTTTTCAGTGCATTTTTAGTCATATGTAAAAATAAACGCCTTTTCATAAAACCATAATTTTTATATTTTTTTAATGAAAAAGCTCATTTGCACTTCAGAGGTGTGACGAAGCATGCTTAGCAGGTTTATTTTTCAGCGCTGCATATCCTAGCTTAAAAAAAAGGGGGGGGGGGAGGGGCAGTGGGAGGCTAAAGCTCCAGATTAGAATTT
>JAQMYJ010000004.1:10692758-10702818 GCA_030014305.1 Clarias laeviceps
TGATGCCCCCCAAAGCTGATGTCCCCCACCACGCGCGATCCACACCATCGTGTTCACTAATTGACTGTGACGGTTTGCTAAACACACACAAATGCGCTACATGTTGCTCTGAACCTGTTCACGCAGCATCCACAACAGATGATGGCTTTGCTGGATTTCAGCCTCCGAGGCCCATGCAAACAGATTTCGCTAAGCTTTTTAACATGTTCACATCCATAATGGGCGCTTTCACAGGGAGACCTGTGGCAATGAAAGAGACAGGAGGAAAAAGGGGAAGCAGACGTGGTTTGGCAATTAGTACTGCCATATCCCTTTGCAGGCAGAAAAAAAATAACAACTCTGAGAAAATAATGCATGAGGAGTGTGTGAGAGAGGCCCTTACGGTTAGACTCGGCACAAAGTGCAGACCAGAGCGGCCGCATCACTCGCCGTTCTGTCCCGCACAGCCTTTTGAAGTGGGTGTGCTGGCGAGGCCAGCGAAACAAATCACCTCCTCTGAACCCGACACACGCCATCACAACACATAGTCCGCACTTACTATTCCATTTTATATTAGACTTGTATTAAGAGGCTACAGTGCCTTGCATAAATATTCACCCCCCGCCCTCCTTTGGAACCTTTCAGTATTTTGTATTGCTACAAACCTGAAGCTGAAAGGAACTTAATTGGAATTATATGCCATGAACTCACACAAAATTACTCATAATGCTGAAATTGCGAGAAATCCATATAGTATGCAAAATGTCTGTCAAGCTAAAAAATGTAAAAGCCGTGATTGCATAAGTATTCATCCCTATTACTGTGAAATCCTACATTAGTTCTGGGTTAGTAATGGGCTACTTGCACTCAGAGCCTTGACGCATCTCCATTTTCAATTAGAAGTGTCAAATACTATAGCAATACAGCAGAGAAAAAAAAAACTTTTTTCAGTCTTATAGTGTTAGCTTGGGTATTGCTTTCTGCAAATAGGTATTTTCTTTGTTTCATAGGGGTTTATGTATGAAGAAGCATACAGGAGGTCTACGAATGCTGTTACATATACAGAATAATAAGAACTGTTGCTGTTTATTTTTAGGAGCTTCTTCAGACGTTGAGTGTAAAATAGAATCATTGGTATTATAGCGCATGAGCCGGACGCAGAAGTGCCGCCTTGGTGATAATGTGGTTTTGCAAGCAGGCCGTAATCTACATATACTGTAGTCCACTAGAGTTTATGTTCTCTGTACAAATACACTAGTTTCATAACCATTCATATAAGAAGCTATTAAAACATGTCAGGGACAATTACCTAAAAAAAAAAAAAAATTGGGGTATTGTTAAAAAAAAAAAAAAAAAAAAAAAAGACTACGGCACAACCATGCCTAACAATTCATTGGACCTTTGTTGAAAATAAAAATGTTTCAAAGTACTACAGTTTTTACGATCTTGAATGATTTAATACATATTTAGCCATGCAATGAGAGGCTAATAAAATCATCTGTTCTCTCTGGTGTAACAGTGGCAGAAGCAGATGCTGGGGGTACAGACCACTGAGCTCTGCTCTGCTGCTGTTGCAGAAATCACTGATTGAGTCTGAATGCCTACATGGAGGCTTTCTGGTGCATCTGCATTCGCCAGCTCTCCAGAGACAGACACCTTTGACCACAAACGCTACCTGCCCGGTCGACAGGCTGCAAGCGCGTGTGGTCCAACATTTCCTCCGGGGGCCACCTCACCTCCACCCGCCAGCTTTGCACAGAAAGAATCAGAGGGAGCCACACGCCTTCCTGTATTCACCCTGCCCGCCGTAACATCACAATTGTAGTGTAAATTCCTGGTAATTTCCCTCTCTACACGGCTCACGTAAATGTCAGTGTTTCGTGCCATCTGGAAAAGAAGCGTGTTGGGATAATAGCCGTCGACTTAAGAGGACGATGCTATTTTTACACCCTGTCCTGGAGGAATCGCCCCCCAGCAGACATATCCACCCAGTCGCTTCATATTTAAACTATTCAAAAGCAGGATTTGTCACATTCACTGCAGGAAAGCAGGCCTGATGAAAACAGAGTCCGTTTGATGCACCGTGTATCATTTCTTTTCTCCCACAACAGCCTGGTGTATCAAAAAACCCCATGTAATCAAGGGATTTCTCTTCCACACATACACACTAGCAATCCTGCCTGGCACCCAACTCTGACAGTCCCAGTGCTGGGCTGAGCTCTTGTTATTTCAGTCTGTTTGTTGTGCCGGCATGTGTTTACAGCACACAGGCCTTGTTTCCTCCCCGTGAGCGCTGAAGGCTGATGAATAAGTAACAGTGTGTCTCCATGTGGCCGGCGCTCCCTTCATCCTCCAGTTCTCCTGCTTCCACACAGGCAGCAAGCTTTTGGCACCAATCTCTGAGGGTCTGGGACAAACACACTGCCGAGACAGAGGGGAAAACAGCTCTTTATCCGAGACTTCAGTGGGAATACGTAGGGAGGAAAGAGAGAGAGTGAATGTGTGAACGTGTGTATGTGTGTGTGTGCATGTGCTGGGGAAAGAGAATGCATTATAGAAGTGTCAACTCTCCTGAGGAAATGGTCCGCTGCCTGAGGAGGAACTTATTAACCCACAGTCTGCTAATTAAACGGCTGAGTCAAATGCCTCTTCATTTCCTATAACAGCGATCAGGCAGATGTAAATACCAACAGAGAGGCGGGCTACAGCACGAGAGTGTCTTCAGCCGCCGCTAACTGCCGGAGCTGTCAGTTTATTTACACTTTATAAATAATAAAATAAGAAAACAGGGAGCATTTATCTCGATCCGCTGCAGGCTGTGCATGGCATGTTTAATCAGCACGCTAATGCGGCCTGATTTTTACCCGGTGTGCGACTTTTTATTTTTCTTCTTTTTCTTTTTGCAGCACATGCTTTTTACTAATCGCATTGAAGCATAAAATCTCAAGCGCTAAACAATAGCTTTAAATCTTTAATTCGGCTTGCTGTGAGAGTCACGACTCGCTAATAGGGTGTAATGCCTTTTGTCGCCGAAATGAGAGGAATCCGTATCGTTTGTAAAAACAATGCATCAATTAAGCAATTAGCTGTGAACAAACTGGGCAGCTATCCAAGCCACCCAATAAGGCACAGTGCCAAGGGGCTTGTAGCATTCATTAGGAACATCACAGAGCAGAGGGTTGCCTTTCATTCGCAGAGTGTAGGCATTTGTCTGCCAGCAAGGAGATGTTTTGTTCCACCAGATGTGCTTTTAACAGGGCCACATGGTCGGTCAAGGCTGGCAACAATGGGGGGGGGGGGGCGACACTGTGGCCTCTTCACTGAATCAGATTAATTAAGTCATCAAAGCAGCCCAGTGGCAGTCAGGCTTAATTGTGGTAATTGAGGTTAATAAGGTGCTATTAAGCATTGATCACAAGTATTGTCTCATTGAAGCTGCAAATTGGGCTTGGTTAAACACCCATAGAGAGGAACTACAACTTGCTTCCAGGTTGCCTCTTTTCCCTCAAATCAGAAAGCTTTTGATACCAAAGCGGTGAGATGGTGACTGCAACGTTACATTCAAAACCCAAAGACGGAAACCAGAGCTTGACTGCAGTCACTGATTAATCCACTCTTTAGCTGTTCAATAGCTTTTGGTGGTTGGTCTCCCCTATACAACGTCATGGCTGTGTTTTATGCTTTTAATATTTTGATAATAGCTTTTCTTCACTTTTTTTCTTTTCTTTTTAATAACCAGCCCATGAGCTGCATGGTGGCTTACTGGTTAGCGCTGTCGCCTTGCACTTCCAGTGCCCATGTTCAATTCCTGGCCAGGTTTGATTTCCGGCCAGGTTTGATTCCCGCTTTTGTGTGCATGGAGTTTGCATGTTCTCTCTATGTGTTTGATGGGTTCCCTCTGGGTTCGGTTTTCGCTCACAGTCCAAAGACATGCATATTAAGGCCTCTGAGTCCGCAGTGGTAAAGTGCTCGCCCTATCATCCGGTGATCGTGAGTTTGATTCCCGGGTTATGCTGTAACCTCTCGCAGCCAGAGGTCTAAAGGGTTGAGAGGTACTTAGTGCTCTCACATTAATCACGGCTCTAAAGCCAATGAGGAACGTCTGTGAGCTCATGCAAGCGGAAGGAACGGATAGCGCTGTCCTCCGAGTGTGTGGTGTGAAAAGATGCAGTTGGCTGGTGTCATGTGGTTCGGAGGAAACGTGTGATAGTCTTCGGCCCTCCCGACTGAGTGGTTGTAGGAGCTTAATGTGGGAGCCCCCTTGTGACAGGGAGGAATTGGATTCGACTAAATTAGGGAGGAAATCCAGAAAAAATCCAAAAAAATCATAAAAAAAGACATGCAGATTAGGTTAATTGTTGTCCCAAATTGCCCATAGTGTGCGAATCAGTGTGTGAGTGAGTGTATGTGTGTGTGCCCTGCGATGGACTGACACCTTGTCCAGGGTGTACCCCCCCTCGTGTCCAAGTCTCCTGGGATAGGCTCCAGGCCCTCAGTGACCCTCTATACAAGATTAAGCAGTATAGACGATGATTGAGTAAACCAGCCTCTGATTCATATTTTATTTTCATTTTAATAGCTTGCTGGTTTGATTCTATATTTTTTATATATGCTTTCTTACAAACACTAGTTTTTTTTTCTATTATTATTATTATTATTATGATTATTATTATTCTATTATTATATAATATTTTTATTATATTATATCAAATCCCAATTAAGTCCATTTTAGTTCCAGGTTGCAAACCTCTGCAAAGTGTAGAAAATTAAAAGGGGTGTTAATGGTTTTGCAAGGCACTGTAAATGAGTGCTGCAGCTTGATCAGCTGTACTGGCATAATGACTGTGAGAGGGTACTGTGTGGATCTGATGCTTTCAATCAAAGGTTATCAAGATAATTTAAAGACTTTGAACATGAATATGCAAAATCTCAAGTAGAAAACTTTTTCCCGGATTCGTGAAAAAAATTATAGCATGCTTTTAATAGGAAATCATAATTCCTGTAAAAGATTTCAATTTAGACATGCCTGTCGTCAACACTCAAACATCTTCCTTAAACAGTAATTCCAAAATAGTGGCAGGAAAGCGGCTTGACACTGCTTCCTCCTCTTATGAATGGACTTTGCGCCTGGCTAATTTCAGCCATGTACGTCCACTGCCTGCAAATCATCTATGCTTAATGTTGAACCGGAGTAGGTACGAGAGTCAGAGAAAGCAGAACAGAGCAGGAGCTTGACGGCTGACGTCAGCAACTATAACAGAGCAACAGCTTTAAACCAGAATAAACCACAGTGCAAGCAGTTCCAGCTTTCTCTCTTAATTCCTTTATTACTGCTCATCTGAAGCAGCTAGAACGATCCTTTAGGTTCTTACATTAGCTCCTCTGGATCTAATGCACTGAACCATTCAGAATTTAAAAAAAGTTTTCTGCTCTTGCTCAACTAGATTTTTTTTTATTTAATTTTTTTTACAGATTACTAGAGGCAGGAGCTGTGGTGTGCTTTAAATTAGATGACACACAAACTCTAAAGAACTGTCAAACAAATCCTGCTGCCAGACTTTCCAGGGTTCACCACTACGGCATGATCTATTCTAGCCAGAGCTTCTGCATCTGGATTCCATCTTTGTCTAAAACTGATCTTTTAGACATTTTTTTCTTCTCTCTCTCTCTCTCTCTTTGTAGATGTGGATTTAAGAACACATCCTGAGATAACATATTATACAGTAAGACACTATAAGAACCTTTTGAATGAATATGCCACCTCTCTGGAAAAGTGTCACTGTCCGTGTGCTCCATTGTGCTCGTATACTCATGGGTTGGCCATATCAGTGGTCAGGCGGAGCAGACTTGGAAAAGCAGTGTGCCAATTAATCAAAGGCAGATGTGGCCATGTTCCCGGTGAGGAAGCGAATTCCTGTCGCCCACCTGCTCATGACAGGCCCCTGATCCAGGTCTAACTCTGTCTCCTCACATTTTCTCTCTCTCTCTCTCTCTCTCTCTCTCTGTGCTCTGCTTCAGTTTGGTCAGTCACCTTGTCATTCAGCATGCTCATTAAATCACTTTTATTTATACGCAGGTCATGACTGCAGTCTTCAAAAGTGCTTTAAACAAACCATCAAAATCAGAGAACGGATTTTTCACAATAGATTTTTTTTTGTTTATGTATTTGCATCAAGTGTTTTTTATGTAAAGCGACAGATGACATGCTAGGACAAATTAACCATCCAAGCCAGTATATTTATGTAAAACATTTGAGTGGGCTGTTAAGCTCTCATTGTTCTTGTTTTATTTATTTATTTTTTATCAAAAGTAGGTTTTTAGTAATGATCATATCTTACCCACTCTCTATACCACTTATCCTGTACAGGGTCATGAGAGGCCTATCCCAGGGGTAAACTCTGGATGGGGCACCACTCCATTTCTGCGGTGCACACAAGCTACACTCACACACTACAGGCAATCTGGAAATGCCAATTAGCCTCATCTGCACATCTGGACAGTCGGAGGAAACCGAAATACCCGGGGGAAACCCACCAAGGATGCGGAGAACAAGCAAACTCCACGCGTACAGACTCGAGAAAGGAATCAAATCTCTCACCCTTGCGCAGTGCTAACCACCATGCCACTGTGCCACACAACAGATGATAAGGCAAATATAAATTAAAATTGGTGTTATATTTTGTAATATAATAATATAGCAATAAGTACCAATATTATTGCTAATAAGAAAAATGTACCAACATGGTTTATTCATCTTACATGGCCAAAGGTTACATTCTCATTAAATGTTGTTACTGGCACTGGAGGCTCCTTCCCTAAATGTTAAATAAATGCACAAAGCTGTATTTTCAGGATTGTGCAGTATAGAGTGACATATCCTTAAATTATATATATATATATATATAATCATTTTGAAAGTTATAAATTTTTGCAACGTCATTCTGATATTCCAGTAGTGGTCAAATTTTCACGCTATAAAAGTAATGTTAACTTTTGTTCTATCTGAAAACCCAAACACACACTGGCAAGACTTCTATATAAGCATATATATAATATACTGTATATATATTTTTTCATTTACCTATGCTATGTTGCTGGCATGGATTTTAAGGGTTTTAAGTAAAAACATATTTCTAATCGGTTTATTATGACGCCTATATTACGTGGAAGGCCCGGGAATTCCATGTGATCCAGCTCTTACAATAACCCACTATAATGATCGCATTATACTTAACTGGCACTACTACCAGAGCTGCTGATATAAAAAATAATCAGTACTGACCAATCAGGCTTGCGACTTGTTCCTGCTCTAATTTTCAACCACAATGCTAAACTGAACAAAGATCACAAACTATAAGAAGAACCGAAGTACAGAACACAATCCTGCTGCAGACAAAAAAAAAAAAAGTTAAAATCTACTTGCACTTGATGATTATACAAAAGAATAGTGAGCAGCCACATAAAAGCTTCTACTGTGTTTTCCAATTAAGGAAGCAGCGATAAAGCGGACTCTGAATGGCATTCGAGAAGAGAAATGAAAGCTTATCATGCTGTTTAATCAAAGCCGTTCGTCATGGCTCCAGTGGAGAGGGAGGTTTAAAATAGCACAGTGTATTTATTGTATATACTGTTTCATTATATAGGCGGCATGCAGAAAGAGAGAGAATGATTGAGAGAGTAAGGGCACTCGCTACTGTAATCTGTGGATTTTAAAAGTAGCTGCAACCACAGGCCTAAACAGCTTCAAGCAATCATTACAGCGCTACCCCATCAACATCAGTGTGGCAGCTCTAATTCTGCCCACCTCGCTGGCTCTCTGGCAATTGTGCTTGTACCCATCAGACTCAATAGCATAATTACATATATGATCTGGAGTGTGTTGCATGCATTGTTGTGTGATGTCGAGTGCGGCTTAGGGGTTGTTTACCTGCTAGAGTAAGCTGTAATTATGTACCTTTAAGAGGTAATGTTCTAGAGATTGGAGAGAGGAAGAGAAAGGGGAGCAAGGGGGAGAGGGAATCTGAGCAAATTGAAAAAATGCAAGTGAAAATGTCAGACGTTCCTCTTGATTGTAATCTGCTGTACTATACAATCCCACTGCACTGCTGTCAACTATAATCATACAGCACCATACAATTACGCTGAATTAAGGTTCCTGGGAAATTTAGAGAAATTCATCTAAATGAGATCAACGCTGTGACCATTTTGCTTTGGGTAAAATATTGATTACTCGATGGAGAAAGGCAGTGATTGGAGTTCACCGTCAAAGCAGACTCGGGGGCAAAACTTTGAGAAAGTGTTAAAGGTATACGGAGAAGACTAAAACAAAATCCTCATTATGACTAAATCGCTTCATCATCATCAGGTACACAATTATGCAGATTTGTTCCTTCCGAAAGGAGAAAGAGCAACGGTCCTGCTACTGTGTTATTTGCCATAGCATACATTAATATAAATATGTACTCTATAAGTATAAATGACACACTCACTAGGGGTCCATCCGAGTACAAAATGTACAGGAGTCACAAACTGATCTTAGTTGTCTCAGAAAAAACAATTGAGACATAATTTTAGTGTAAATACTAATAAAACAATAACAATAACAATAATAATAATAATAATAAACTTGAAGCATAACACCATTGGGATATTTAACTATAGTATATGTATCACTATGTATTATTTTCTAATAGTCATTAATTACACTACTTGGTCAGTCACCAGCATGGATGGAAATAGGTCGGAACGGTCTGCAGTACTAGAAAGCGGACAGAGCAGCTGCCTGCCAAATCCACGTTCAAAACCAGTCATGGAAGCATTTCAGCAAGAAAACACAACTGATAGCGTTATATCATCTTAAACAACATTTTGCCTCCTTAGTTTGTTCTAAAATGCTTTTTTCATGTTCACGACTAACAGGAGCTAAAAAGCAAAACTAGCTTCTACCATAAGGCTAAATCACAGATCCCTCTCTAATCCCTGAACAAGGGCACTACTTGGTGTGTGGAACAAGGGATTGTACCACTAGCTTACCATTTTTGCACTATTTGCGATTAAACCACAAAACCCAGGATGTTATCTGATATTCTAAATTGTGATAAGTGGAAATATAAAGTGAATCTCAAATTCTCAGGACTGTCCACTATCTCCATGGTTTATTCTCCAACTCAAGGGTGTGCTGTTGTACTGAATATCAGCACGGCTGTGATACCTTCGGCTCTCGGGCTGTGTCCTTGTGCCAATGGGTGCATCACAGCAGTATTGATATTCAGTATAACAGCACAACCTTGAGTCCTTGGTGTCTTATTGTTAGCGTAAAACCCAATTTCGCATGATGGTGGATAAACTTCGATATTAATCCACAGTTTGCAGGTGTGCTTATCCATGAGGAAGAATTCGTTCAGATCACAGATCAGCTCTGGTCTGTTACACCACTAATACAGTACATGTGAGGTGGACTATGCAAAATGCTATGCGCTGTATTATCCCAAAATCAAACAGTTATAGTTAAAACATTACTACAGTGCTCTTGTTTCTAGCCCACCCCCGGCCCCCTCTACCTTCTCCTCAGGGCACAGAGCTACTATAGGATGGGGTCTAATAGAGTCTATGGGGACTCAGCCTTTAGCACTTCTGAAAACTGCTGTCCACACACACATCCACACACACACCCCGTTTGAAAAGATCACCTCCGCACAGCAGTCCCTCCATCTCCACCATCCTCTGTCCCATTTGATCAGCAGCCATGCTGAACATACTACCTTCTCTCAGAGTGTGTCCACAGACAATTTATTCACACAGACGAGATCTCAAGGTGCTCAGGATAATCTCGAAACAGTTTGCTTTAAAATAGTCCCTCTGCTGCTAGAATGTTTGAAGATTCTTACAATACAGTACAGTGGAACCTTGGATTACAAGCATAATTCGTACCGGAAGCGGGCTTGTATTCCAAAACACTTGTAAACCAAGTCGAATCCCCCCATAAGAAATAATGGAAACTATTTATTATTTGTTCCACAGCCCAAAAAAATAAATACATAAAAATAATTAACACAAAATATAAAGTAAAAATAAAACAAAT
>JAQMYJ010000004.1:10702918-10720556 GCA_030014305.1 Clarias laeviceps
TTTCCAAGTCAAAATTTATTAAAAATCTTTGCTCGTCTTGCGGAACACTCGCAAACCGTGTTACTCACAATCCGAGGATTCACTGTATCTTCAGAGGCTTAGCATCGTTCTCCTTTTGACCTTATTTACGGCAGAGATTTCAATGACGGCTTTAAAAACACTGTTTCGCCAGTGTTTCTAAATACGAGGATGAATCAAAAATGATCTGCACTCCAGTTATATTAAAACTTCTTTTGGCCGCACTTTCATACAGTGTCAGCTCTAAGACTACTGTCTCCTCCGGAACTGCTGTGGAGATGTGTTACATCAGTTCGTTTATAACTGCGGTGCGAGCAAAAATTGTTGTGATACTTGTGATTTGCACGCAGCAGAGCAGATTTTGTGGTCTGAGGGTGTATCTGGTGCAGAAACAACTCACTGAAGAGCATAAACAGAAGGGTTTGGATATCTGCAAACAAAATTTGGAGCTGTATTCTAACGAAGGTGAAGGTTTCTTATTAAAGAGAATCATTACTGGTGACGAGACACAGATTCATCACAAGCGCCTGAGAGTAAACGGCAGAGTATGGAATAGAAATAAAAGTCAACTATCAGCTGGAAAATTTATGCTTACAATTCTCTGGGGTTCTCAAGGGCCAGTACATCATCAGGAAAAATAATCAACAATCAACATTGCTCGTTACAGTGAGATGCTTATTGAAGAGCTGAAGCCTAAACTTCAGATTAAACTCAGAGGACTGCTAAATAAAAATTGCACGTCCGCACAGTTCTGCCCACACTGTCGGCACTCGGCAAAACCTTTTCTTTAAGGTGTTAAAGCATCCTCACTATAGTCCTGATCTTGCGTCATCTGACTTTCACCCTGAAAGCAGCCTTATGAGGACAAAGATTCACTTCTGATGTGAATCTGCAAAAGTGAAGACAGAGGTGCATTCGTGGCTCAGCCAAAAACATTTTTAATGAGGGAATATGAAAGCTTGTTGACAGATGGATGAATGTATTTGATCTTTTAACTAAAATAAATTCTACAGCCAGAGTGCAAATAATTTATTTTTTATAAATTAAATTTTTTTGGATTTTCCCCCGATTTTCTCCCCAATTTTAGACGTGTCCAATTCCTCCCAGTCACTAGGGGGCTCCCACATTAAGCTTCTACTACCACTCAGCTGGGAGGGCCACAGACTATCACGTGTTTCCTCTGACCCACGTGATGTCACCGACCTTTTCGAACTGCTCGCTCACACACCGTTGGGAGCGACGTAACAAACTCGGAGAACAGCGCTATCCGCTCCTTCCGCTTGCGTGAGCTCTCAGACGCCCTTGATTGGATGTAGAGCCGTCATTAATGTGGGAGCACGAATTATCTCTCATCCCTCCCCAGTGGGAGAGCTCGGCCAATCTGCTCTCTCTAGGCCTCTGGCTGCGAGAGGTTACAGCATCAACCGGGGATCGAACTCGCGATCTCCGGATGATAGGGCGAGCACTTTACCACTGCGCCACTCGGAGGCCTACAGAGTGCGGATAATTTTTGACTCACCCTCGTACCCACATGTTTCTCATTCTGAAAAGTTAGTTCATTTTATGCATACGCAAATGAATCTAAACGATGTTAAAACCATTTTACCATCAACCAGATGGTGCCCCGGCTCACGTGAGTACCGCAACAGGTGTATTTAGAACAAATAGCACACGTTCTAACCACGACATCGAGTTGTGCTGCATCGCTGTGAAGTGGTTTCTTTTAAAGCAACCACCTTTTGCTTAGATGACAGCTCTTGGCATCTTCTCAAGCAGCTTCAGGAGGAAGTCACAGGGTATGATTTTCCAGCAGTTTTCAAGGAGTTCCCAGACATGTGATTGTTGACATGTGACTGCTTGGCGACAATGTCAATTGTTAAAAGCGCTGTACAAATAATATTGAATTGAATTGAACATGTTGAGTATTTGCTGGCTGCCAATAATGTGCAAAGCGGAGGTCGAGGTAAACCTTGTCTGCATTAAAGAATGTAAAATATGCTTTGGCACATCATTTCAAGTGTTATTCCATAGTTTCGGTGTCTTCAGTATTGTTCTACAATGTAGAAATGAAGATGAACCCTTGAATGAAAGGGTGTGTCCAAAGGTTTGACTGGTACCATGTTCAGTCTTTATCAGCTAATATGAAACGGGCCATCATACAGTATGCCTAGCAACCAGTCCGAACAATATCAAATTACAGATTATAATAACCCAACACAAGTATAGCAAAATGTCTTTATGGTAAACATTGGAGTGAACACCATAGATCAAAGAAAAATAAGAACCAATTAATATAAGACTAGACAAAATGTTCTAATGGCATAAACATCTAGTCTGGATGATGTAAACTAATAGACTCTATATTAGTTATGGAGATCTTGCCTAAACTGGCCAGAAAGCATCAGAAGCAAAATCATTTTTCATTTCTGCAAATCAATGCTGTATACTGACGCATTCCCACAGTCATTAGTTTCAAACATTAATTAGCTCATTATCTCCATGCCTTTGTAGTAGTGCAGCTGATCCAGCGATAAACATGAGATTTATGGTCATCGACTTCACTGAGGCTTTATAGCTACCTGGAGTTACAGAATGATGTTATTCAGAGAACATCTCTGTCTGAGCCGAAGATAAACAGAGCCCGAGCCAAGGCTGAGGCCTTTGCTGACGTGATGAGAAGTATGCTGAACTCCTGAGAGTAAACATACAAGCAGAGGGTGCAGTGACTGGAAATGCTTCAGGAAAGTAATGAACAGATAAGGCTGTGATGGATTGCTTTAATATTTATAAGAAAGTTTATTTGGAAATGCATTCGGAACTAGAAAGCTAGACTGGAACGTCTAGACTAAATGCAACAATGCCTCAAAAGCAGGTGACGAGAAAGATAGTTGTTTACATTTATGTTTACGGTGTTTGGCAGGCATCCTAGGCGACTTAATGAGATAAGGAGATATTTTATCTCATTATACATCTGAGCAGTTGAGGGGTTAAGGGCCTCGCTCAAGGGCCAGAGAGTGGCAGTGTGGTGGTGCTGGGGTGTTAACCTGGGACCTCCGGATTAGTAGTCCAACACCCCAAAGTAATCTTCTGCTGAGTTTACTATAAATACCATCTAACTAGAAGTAAACCCCTTCTGGTTACCTAGCATGCACTGAGCTGGATCTTTTTTGGGAATTTGGACATTTTCACTCACTCACTCACTCATCTTCTATACCGCTTTATCCAGTATTCAGGGTCGTGGGGGGCCTGGAGCCTATTCCAGGAGGCTTAGGGCATAAAGGGGGGTACAGCCTTGACAGGGTGCCAATCCATCTCAGGGCACACACACGTACACAGACGCACATACTCATTCACACGGTAAGGGCAATTTGGGAACGCCAATTAGCCTAACCTAGATGTCTTTGGAGTGTGGGAGGAAACTGGAGTACTCAGAGGAAACCCACCAAGCACGGGGGAACATGCACACAGAGGGGGGAATCGAACCCAGACCCTGTGACACAAGGCGACAGTGCTAACCACTACACCACCGTGCTGCCTGGACCTTTTCATTTTGTAAAAAAATTAAATAAATAAATTAAGCTAATTTCTTTTTAATAAAATGAGGATTTTACTTTTGTTTTAATTCTAATATTTCCAATATTTTTAATGTAGGATTTAATGAGATCTAAAACAGATGGGCTTATGAGTTGAAAGCATTGCATTTAATTTACAAAAGTTATTTTAAACTGTGTGTCTGTTGGGGGGCATTTGGGAGAAGCAAATTTAGGTAACCTACCACACACATGCGCACACACACACACACACACACACACACACACACACACTAAAAGGCAGATAAAGCACAATAACCAAATGGTAAAGCTTATCACAAAGTCACTTCATCAACATAGATTGGAGTTCTGAGAAAATGGCTTCAAATGATATGTTTCATTCAAGACTACAGACACAATTCAATGGCATTAATCAGTCTAGTGGCTTCTGTAATTGTAATTTTTTTTCCTCCCCTTACACAGAATTTTGATATAAATAATATATGGTGTATACACAGATCATGATGTAATCAGCTCTCTAGGTAGAATACAAACAACCGTCTGGCTAGGAACGAAGAAATTCAATACTGAGGTCTATAATTGATTTAGATTAAAATAAGATGGTAGAACACCTTCTGGGTAATCTGCTATTTATGATAGTCAGTGCAGGATTCACAATGTCTGCAAGTACGTCTTCAGTTCTCTTCTTCTTCTTCTTATTATTATTATTATTACTATTATCATTATCAAATGCATAAGAATCTTTAATTGACAGATTATGAATCTGGAGCCAGTCCTCAACAGCTCGCTTTTCCACAGATCTGAATCTAAAATGCACGTTGCCTTCAAAATATCCCATAAAATCCCATCGCTGCACCTAATTGTTCAATATGAAGCCAGAGCATCAGAGGTAATTCGAATGTCTTTGTGCGGTAGATATGTGCAGTCGTCCTCTTTTTCCCTATTCTAATTTAATGCCATCTGCGCGACATGATTGGCCCGGTGTTGCCACTGCTGCCAACTGAGGTCAGCACAACCATCAAGCACTGTAATTGAGTAGTTAGTGGCAATTTCCCCCCTTAATTTCCATCTGCGAAGCCCAGGCTTGGCATGGCAAATAGCACATTACACCAGCACAATGCTGCCGACAAGTAATAACATCATATCCACAGTTTGAAAACTTCCATGAACAAATGAGAAAATGTCAGCCTACATCGCAACTCGTTCATCTCTGGACATGACCACACACACACAAGATCACACACACACGATGGTGGTAATATGAAGACCAAATGCCTTAGAATGTGTGGAGACATTGTAATTATCAGGTAATCAGCCTGATGTACAAACTCTGGGCATCATTTATCAAGTGTAATGTATTCGGTAAATCTTGCAACAGCATGTATACAAGAAATGTGGCACTCATGATGATCAGTTAAACATCATGAATGAAAAAAAGTCAATTGTTTTAAATCCGACGGATTACTTTACTTTAATTTTCCTCTGATTATGTTATCAGGTTGCATGGTGGTGTACAGTAGTACTGTTGTTTGCACTGTCACCTTGCACCTCCAGGGAGTGGGTTCGATTCCCGCTTCGAGTCTGTGTGCATGGAGTTTGCATGTTTTCCTCTTCGCTTGGTGGGTTTCCTCCCACATTCCAAAGATATGCAGGTTAGGCTAAATGGTGTTTAAAAATTGTCTGTGCAGTATGTGTGTGATTAATTGGCATCCAGGGTGTACCCTGCCTCATGCCCAAAGTCTCCAAGGACTCCCTTCGACCCTGTATACAGGATAAGCGGTATAGAAGATGAATGAATGAATGTTATCAAGCTTGTATTGTTCTTTTGGTGGATTATTTTTTTCAGATTTCTTTTAATGCACTCTAAAATATAAAGACAAAAATATGAGTTTAACAAGGCCTTTCAATGAGGACAAAATAATCGCCGTTGTATTAAGGGAATAAGAGCTAGTGTGTGTGGTAGCTGATGAGCTGCAGTGGCTGAGCTGCACTACTGGAAGATTTACCCCAAACCACAGTTATAAAGCAAACTTATTTTCTGCCACTTTTCAGCTTTCTGTGAGCTTTTAACGAGTTTTCCGGTCGACCCAAAATTTTACGTCTGATTGGCATTTATCGTTGTGTGCACGAACAGAAAGAAGATCAGCACGAGTGTCACATGTATCCAGCAGCGATTTGTAACACCTACACAAAAGACTAACACATAAAGGCAGGGATGCGGACGTATTAAAGGATTTACTGTACAGTCATTTTGTACGGAGCATTCGGAATAGCGTAGAGCTAAGAAACAGATTTATGAACACACTATCCATATCCGCGACGTCTTGTGTGTATTGTGGGGAAAAAAAGGATGAGGTGGGGTTGTAAACTAATGATCCAACAGCCTGTAATGTTGCAACTCGATAAGTTTTAGCAACAGATTTATGGAGATCATAAACGGACATCAGGGACAAAAAGGTACGGAGATAGGTGACTTATAATGAATAGATGATCACACCCTGGATTTTATTCAGTGTGACGCTCTTATCTCTCTCTCTCTCTCTCTCTCATATTGCTTTCTCATGCTGTGTAAAAATGGCTGCCTAATTCTAACCCTAATGATCTCCTCGTGAACATGGTGAATGTTTTTAAGAAAATATTATTTAAAACAATACATCAAGTACCACCAACTTCAGACGCAGTCCCTCTATAACATACATCTATTTTTTTTTATCACCCATGAAGAATAGAATCCTCCTCCTTTTTATTATTATTATTTTTTTTTTACAATTTTGTAATTACTCTGATGCACTACATCAAAAGGAGAAGTAATAATAGTTGTAATTTAATCTATTCACACAAGTCATTTTCATAAACTCTGCCTCTCGCTGCTTAATGCACGTTTCATTCATTATTTATAATGTGCTGATGATGTGGTGATGACAATGCCATTGTTTTTTCCTCTTACTGATGATTCAGAGCCTTCATTATGGGCACGGCGGGCTGCGGATTATCAAGGGCAAACAAAAGATAATTAACGGCAGGAAGTGGGGCAGCGGAGCTCGGCTGGGCGCAGGAAGGAGCCCCGCTCTTAGGGTTCATTGAGCGCAGGTCCTTTTAGCAGCCTTTGCTTCGGCAAGTCCTCAAACAGCATAATTAGTGAGGGCTCCCTGTTAGGAGGGGAATGCAATTTATTTTCACCTCCTCCCCTTCTACTCCTATTCTCTCTCTCTCTCTCTCTCTCTTGATATTAGCACTGTATTAAGGTGTGATGATCTACAGATAGAGAAGAACACAGTTTGGTTACGTTACAGGATATAATGCTGAAACACACTGAATAGTGAGACAAAGGATGGTGGGTGTTGTATGTGTAAAGCTGGCTTTTGCAATTGCGGACAGAAATCACATTCGCTCACTCATTCATTCTGCACAGCGCTTACCCTGCACTGGGTCATCTCAGAGGACGCAATCTGATTGTCTTTGGAGTGTGGGAGGAAACCGGAGTACCCGGAGGAAACCCACCAAGCACGGGGAGAACATGCAAACTCCATGCACAAACAGTGAGGCGAGGCCTAGTATGATACAGTAATGTGCCGCCTTACAAAACCCACACAGATTTTTTTAAGCATGGCAGTCGCAGACAGTGTTGGGGGACGTTACTTTTTAAAGTAGTTACTAATTACATTACAAAATTTCTGCTGTCATTAAAAAGTAATCAGTTACATTACAGCGTTACTTTCTGATGAAAAGTTTTTCATTGCAATGAAAACTCCTTTGTGATTCCTCATGCAGTCAAGACCTTTATAATTATTCTACCCTCATCACTCAGTGAAGTTTGGCTCATAATCTATTAACTACTAACAGCAGAAATAACAGAGGGGGGCGGGTTATCGGGGGCGGGGCTTGTAGGACGACTTTCACAAACACACACACACACTAATGGACTCATGGATTACAGTACATAACAGGTTACATTTTTGAAAAAAATAACTAAAGAACTGAGTACTTAAATGGCGGACCTAACGCGTTAGATTACTCGTTACATCAAAAAAGTAATCCAAGTACTGTGTAACGCGTTGCACCCAACACTGGTCTCAGAACATCAACCACATGCTCCTACAGTAGATCGCTGGGCAATTTAGTGCCATTGTGACAGTGTCACAAATCATTAATTAAAATCTCAGTGTTTGACTACTGCTACAACACTCATCTAATGAACTTTTAATTGCAGAGTGGCGTAGGATAACACAATTCTCACATGGCAAAAATAAATATCTCAAAACAAACCCAAAACACATCACCAGGAAAAAAATAAATAAAAAAATAAATAAACAAACAACATTTTCTCATTCCCTTTATGATCACAAAATGGGTTTGTTTATGCAGCCACCTTTTTTTTTTTTTTCTGGTATGAGCCCAGATCATGCTGCGTCGTAACATTGAACGTTGTGTCATTGCAACATCAACAAGAGCCCCATGCTGTAAAAGGTACATAGTTGCAGAAAAATGCTATGAACAAAAAAGAGAGAGAAACAGACATTGTATAGAGTTTGGATTTAACCCTTTTAACTGTGAACTAAATTTCACAAACCCTATCAGGACAAACATATTTTAGGAAAATGATTTAAATGTATACAATAATCTTCTGACTCTTTATTAGTGCTAAAAAGAGCTGTTCTGTTAAATAGAACGCATTTTATTAGAATTGTTATTAGATACTAGTAGATCTTTAATAGACTGGTCTAATAGGATAAAAATAAGTCATACTGTACATATTATACTTACAACCGCACACTAGTATTGAGAACTTTATGGCTCACAACTGCCATGTGTAATGTATTGACTGTTACACAGCTCTGGAACTGGAGGCTCCTTCATTTGACATTAACATTAAACAAACTCCTCCTCACAGAAACCTTCCCCATAATGACAACTACGTTTTTTTTTCTTCATTAAATAACACCCCATTTGTTACACACACATAATTAAACTTCGATTATGTAGATCTTCTGCACATAGAAGTGAATGAGCTGTTACTATAGAAACAATAACGTATTAGAATGAGGACACGAAACAGTGAAATTAATCAACACCTTTGACAGCCAATCAGAAATTGGAATCCAAGAATCCAACAGCATGAGGATATATATATATCAAATGTGTTGGTCAATTTGAAGAGTAATTTAATTAACCTGTTACCACTTGCATTGGAGTAAAATGTTAGAAATAAATAAACACACATTGAGAAATATAAAACAAAACAATATATATATAGGTAGAAACAAGTAGCCATTGGGTTATTACAATAAATCCCAACTATACAAGTCTAAAAACATACTGTACAGACACCAAATAAATGCTAATTACGCTCCTGCACATGTTTTAGGTGATATTTCACAACCTCGTTTTTTTTTTTTTAACTATTTTTTTCTAGATCTTGAACGCAGTGTAAGTGATAGCTGACAAAGCTGGTGAAAATGATGCGAATAGGTCCAGATACTGACAGCTGTCACATCCTACAGCACACACCGGATCTGCCTCTGTTGCTACACAATCAGTGCCTCGCACCGCTCTCACACACCCGAATCACACCTCTCTAAATAATGACCAGCACAAGAGCCGTGTAAAAGAAATGCCAGTGAGTGCTATATGCCCGAGCAGACACACATGGATGCGCATATAATGAAAGGTAGAGTTGCGTGTGTGTGTGTGTGTGTGTGTGTGTGTGTGCTCAACGTGCATCTGGGTCCCAGTCAGTGATTTTCCAAAAACACACAAAACAATGGTGGGATTCAAAGCAAAAGCAAATACTCCTGGAAGTCAAGGGTCTCTTGAAAGATTGGCACTGCTGTGTGTGTGTGTGTGTGTGTGTGTGTGTGTGTGTGTGTGTGTGTGTGTGTGGGTGTGTGTGTGTGTGTGTGTGTGTGTGTGTGTGTGTGTGTGTGTGTGTGCGTGCTCACATGTACTGTAAGTACCCAAGGACCTGTGGCAGCCTTGACTGGAGTAGCACCAAAGAGAGAGATGACTTCAGTCTGACTACTAAGAGCTCGGGCAGGATTTTTATTAAGAAGTAGGGACAGCATTCATTTTTAAAACCTCCTCAATAAAATATCATACAGTCGTTACATATTCCTCAGTATTATAATGATATGAATATTTAAATTTAAATGCATTCCAAGCACGGGCTCGTCTTCAGCACGGCATCAGATCTCATTTTCTACTTAAGCTCCTCGGTCATGTTTATGCATATCCACATGCATGATACATCGCTCTCTTTTTTTAAAAGCCTCTTAATGCAAGTCTGATAATTTGGCTTGACTTTAATGAGAAACGACTCTTCATTGGAGAGAGATTTCGCTTTCTTTTTTTTTTTTCTTCTCGTCGGCTAATCAAATTGTGCTTTCTCAGAAGCGGTCAAAACTTCACAGCGTGTTGTGCTTGAAAGAGAAGCATCTCTAGCTTCAGATGATTACTACAGGTCGGATCGCTGATGATGAACATACAAGTTAAAGAAGGAATTCAGAGAACGTCTGTCCCACGGCGTTATCAGAACCCGGTAATTGAAGGACAGGTCTTCAGTAGTTTTTCGTAGTGCGCATGAAGGATTTTAGAAGCTAGAACTTTTCGCAAGATGATGACAAACCCTAGTAGAACCATGTTACTCTGATCTTTCTACCTCCTGACACGATGCCACGGTGTCAGCTTTTGATTTTCTGAAAGACGCGAGAGGCTCGGCGGATCCGCCAATGCTTAACTGGAGAACGTGCAAATCAATCCATCTATAATCTTTTTAGAAACGCCAGTGAAACTAAAACGTATAATGATAACCAGGTCTTTCTAGTGCGTTAACATTTTGTACACTTTTCAGGATTATTATTAATTTTTTTGATGAACATATAAAAAAAAAAAAAAAAACAAGAGTAGCAATTAAGACCTGTCGGGATCTGCTATTAGACAGCTTAATAAAATAGACACTCCCTTTCCGTCACACCACCACATGTGTATGAGCTTAATGCCTGGGTCAGGAGGCACAGGAAGAGATGGAATCGATTTCAATGCTCTTGACCTCGTGACACTTCGGCTAGAGGAAGCGTGCGAGACTGCTGCGCTGAGCCCTACTACTGACTTTGATGTTGTGTGTGTGTGTGTGTGTACAGGGTGAAACGGGTAAATGGCGAAAGTCTCCTCAGATAAAATGCAGACAGTTGCCGGCACTTGGCATTTCCCGTGCTGACAGGCTGGCTTGTTTGTTCACTCTAACGAGCACTCGGACTCTATTAATGAGCGGACTGAATCCATTATCATCATCATTTCAAAAGGAAGCTCAAGGCTCAACAGCTCCCTGCATTAGCAGGCGTTGCCCTTGTTGTTCCATTTGATCTGCGCTGGCAGCGGGAGTTCATCCCTCTCCACCCTCACGTGCACCCACACACACACACACACACACACTTACTCACTCAGGCACACTTACTGCCGTCATATTACCAAGAACATATATAGAGGAAAATGACCGAGTGAGCACATGTCAGGGATGCCATTACCCTGTTAAGACTCAGATAACAATGTAATGAAGGATACAGGCGAGGAATCCTTCTTTTTTTTTTTTTTAACATCATAAACAATCTGAGGCCATAACGTGACGGCGGAGGACGATAGCATTCCATCTCGCTGCCACTTTTCGAAGGGGCATCAAAGGCCCAATTAAGACCCTCTGTGCAAATGGTGCACGAGGATGCTGCTCTGGAGAGCTGTCATAAAAGAGGTGTGTGTATGTGTGTGTGTGTGTGTGTGTGTGTGTAGGGCTGTCGACTCCCTAGCACAGTAACAGGCCCCCTTTACAACCCCAACTCATCCCTTTCTCTGACTCTTTCTCTCTCTCCCACTCAGTCTGCTAAAGGATTTTAATTAGGCCTTGTCTGCACAGCCCTACGCAGGCCTTTTGTATGTGCTGAATGGTACAAGGGCTGTGATTTGGAACCCCTTCCCCACCAGTCAGGCATATGAGAGAGGGAGAGAGAAAGAGAGAGAGAGAGAGAGAATAAAAGTCTATGTGGGAGGGGGTTCTTTCATTTCGATATGAGCTACTTCACTACATTGCACCCTTTTTCCCACCCCATTGTACACGCTCCCCTTATGAAGCCGAGGAATTATTAAAACGTTAACGTGCCCGTGTCGGCTTTGATATTTAAGACAAAAGGGTACAGCGCAGTAGCTACAGCGACATTCCACAAACTGTCTATGTGTGTGTGTGTGTGTGTATGAACTATCATTTTGTTTCTTTGTGTTTCACTGGCTTAAGCATAAAGCACTGAGACAAAACCACCTTTTATTAACATTGTTATCCATTTATAGTTATTACATTTAGCAACAAAACATTTTATTATTCCATCTCTAATGTTTTAAATGGAAAGAAAAATTATACGTTAAATCATTACCTTGATAATTTACTGTGTGTGTGAGAGAGAGATAGAATTAGATTGAAGAGATTGACAAAGTAAAAGCGAGATGGAGGAGAGAAAAAAAGAGAGAAAAGGGGAGAAAGACTTTTTTTGAAATTGATTGAAGGGATAGAGAAAGGGAAAAGACAGAATGAGAGAGATGCAGAGGAAAGGGGGAGTAGTGACGGTGAGAAATTGAGAAAGGAAAAGAACTGAGAGAGAGAGAGAGAGAGAGTGCGCAGAGTAGTTTGGGTCTCGGCACGTATGTCTCTGTCCACGTCCCGCTATCACACATCCTCAGAGCTCATGTCTTGGCACTGTGCCAGTCATCTCGCCACCTCTTCCCTTTCAATATTTTTTTTTCAGCGCACCGTCCTGAGTTTACCAGGCGTGCCCATGCCAGGCAGCCGCAGTGCCCTCCCCGGCACTGACACGCCATCCTGCCACAATCTCCCGGGCTGACAGTCCTCTCTGACAAGCCTTTTTACATCTGCCTGCTCTGCACTCCGCCCGGCAGACAAAGAAATTAATACCCCCAGTGACTGTGTTTTAATTAAGCAATTTCATGCAAATTACACATTTTAGATTGTCAAATAATATACGGCGCAAAAATGGAAGGCAGGCTGATCTGATATGCATGGAGCGTTTTTCTTCCAGGGTGCTGTGCATACATGGAAAATGAACAAAAATGCTAATTTCTAATCTATTATGCAAACAGTGTGATACTTACATAGATTTGCACGCCTTTCTTGGCATGGCTGAACAATCCTCTTGAATTTGCTGGATCCACTGCTAGGGGTTTTAAGGCAAGTTTTTTTTTTTTTATGTCATCTCTTTTCCTCTCTTTTAGCAGTACAATTATTTACACAGATCTCTCTGGTTTATCTAACGAGCAAAACTGTAATTGACTCAGGACCATGTGTGTTAGTCTAGAAAGGAAAAGATTCCCCTTTCATTTGTTCTGATAGTTATAAATTTAGCCTTTACTCTATATAGGTAATGCACAGAATAAATACATTAGTATTATTTTTGATTAACATACTACATTCAATACAACTCTAAAATCTTTTTTTTCCCTGATTATCTGATTATTTGTGAAGAATAAATCCTCACATGTTCCTATTATTATTGTTATTATTATTATTAATAATAAAATAAAATGAACAAAAAAAAGTTGAATCTAAGATGACGAAAGCCTTTCATTCAAGTTGATCTGATTAACTATTTGCTCAGGCTGCCTCTTAGAACAAGTACAAAAAAGGCCTCCTGAAAGCACAAATAAAAGTCAGCATGTGCAGGTAGCACAATGAAGCCCTCCTTAACAAAGGCAATGGAGAGATCTCGCTGTTTCTTTGTGATTCAAATACATTTAATCAAAGGTTTGCTTCGATATACTGGCACTTAGTAGTGTACATTAACCCATACAATAGCGCCGAATGAATTGCAATCCTTCCAGTAGGCTTTTTAATGGGAACAAATAGCAGGATAGGAGTGGGGACCGAAACGATAATGGAAGGGTACGACATGTGCTGTTGACGTGGTTTCTTCATCGTTGGAGCAGCAGTGCTCTTTAAATGGACCCTCATGGCATAATCGTGGGGTTTTAGCATGCGCCGTACACAATAAAATCAGGCTAAACACCTTGGCCCGATTATTAGGCTTTGAATTCACAGCCGTACTCATGAGCTCTTCTACTCAGCGTGCTAGACATGCCTATATGCGTATGTGTGTGCAAGCCGACGTGTAGAAAGTGCCGTGTGTCTGCGTGCGAGAGTGCCGAGCCGATTCCACTTACCTTAATCAAGTCAACAAGGGGGTAGTGTTTGGAGCATGGATAGTGCTGATGCTGGATTGAATTTAATTTCGGCTGACGTGATTTTTGAGAACAGTCTCGGCAGCCGCTCGGGTTCTCGTCACATTAAGGGGTGAATACACTCCATTAGGGTATCACAGTACACTACTGACTGAGACAAGGGAGAAGTTGAGGCTCTCAAACACAACTTGGGTCTCAAATGATGGACGTGGCTTCTGTAAACACTTCAGAATGATTGAGGATAAATACACAATAAAACCAAAAAAGGCTTATTTCAGCAACACTTTTTATGAAGTCCGTTTTTTATAAATATTTATAACTGTAATTGTTTGCATGATGGTTATAATGTGATTTGCAGTACACAACAGAATTCTATAGAATTCCCAAACCTGATTGGTCGGAAGGGGTTGGTTAGTTGTCTATAACAGGGGCTCTGATGGCTGGACATTGTGCTCTCCTGGGAAACATAACCTGCTTTTTGTTTGTCAAGAGAAAGAAAAAAAAATTTTCCTGTCTCCTGAAAAATACCATAAAATTAAATATAACGTTCAAAAATTAAAACTCATAAAGCATCATTCATTAATATAGTAAAAAAATATTCTATTATTTTTATTGTAGTAATTGTAAAAGCAGCTCCAGAGTAGGGCAGACGCCACTTTCCTCCGAGTGTGTCACACTGCCCTGTGGTCACAGTTGGCTGGATCAACGTGTCTCAGACTGTGCATGTGTTAGCCTTCACCTTCCTGCTTGGTAGCTGTCATAAGATAAAGAAGAGCTGGCTGCTGGGTGAGAATTGGCCGGGTACCAAATTGGGCAGAAAGATGAGGGGGGGAAATGTACTTGAACTGACTAGAGAAACTCACTTTCTCTATCTCTTTCTTCTTCTGACAAAGACTTACTTAGTCATCGCCATCCATAATGATAAAGAACGGTAGCTAAGTAGACCAATGACATCAGCTCTATTGCCACAACATTTTCCTCGGATATAAACATGGTGAATTATACGCTGCAGCTGGGCCCTACACTCCAGTGTACACCTACAGTGTAATTACCTGATCATAAATCGAGCTGATTCACACAGAAACAATGGTATTGATCCCACACTGACAAAAGGGAATAGTGTGTGGTCAGATCAAAGAGAATTTATTACATACAGTTACTAATAGTAGCATGATCCTATTACGATATAATTCATTTGGGGCTTTACAACACTATTGAGCCAGGTTCAGTCTTGATCTTCGCTGAGAGCATAAGGTTTGATTTTATTTAGTCCTGGATGAGCAAAATTCATTTTTTGGCAAGTTTAGACATTCAGATCGTTCAGTCTACAATGTCCACGTATAAACAAAAACTTGATGAAAAACATTATCTGCTTTTTGTCTGTTTTCCATTTTTGTTTTTGACCAGGGCTTAAAGAAGCCAATCAGATTTCCCCCTATTGTGACCTCAGATGCGTTCCCCTACCCTGGCCTGTTTGCCCACCTCTGCTGTTCTCTGGGTGGGTGTGGCTCATTTACATAGACACTGAAACGGCTTGTTCAGAAAAGTAGTGAAACCAAAGTAGTTTGCTGTATAAAAAACTGAATTAACTGAGAGTATTTCAGCTGGAGCATTGACAGATACACTCTGGGGCAACTCTGAGAACTGTGTTAACTTATAAAAGAAATAGCAAAATATGGGACCTTTAATGGAACTCAATTTATCCACACAGTACGAATTAGAATTTCGCTATTTTTAAAGCGCAGATGTCAATAAACAGCTAAATAAAGTTCTAATATTTAATATCCTGGTCTCGAGTTAATGGAGGGAAAAAAGAAGTCACTGAAAATCTGCTTGCTAAAGAAGAAAAGTGCAAAGATGAGCTCGGCTTGTGCAGGTCCTTGCATAGAAAGCTGGCAGAATGAGAAGTGACAGTGGCGGTAAAGAACCGCGTGCTGAAGGAAAGCTTGTGAATGAGACAGCCTTAACACAAACTTTTGAATGTGTGTGTGTGTGTGTGTGTGTATGTGTGCCTCATATACTTTCTCTTTACAGAAAGTTACAATTACTTGTGGGTGCTGACCAAAAAAAAAAATAATAATAAATTACCATCATTGCTGAAAATCATTTCACAGAGAAAGCTAGGTGTCTCTGAGGAGATGACGGGAGACCACAACATCCACCGCGGTGTGGAGCTCATTAAATCTGCCTCTAGGTAATCCAATTGATCTGCAATTCATTTTAAAGAGCATTAAATCGATGCACAAAGACATAAAAAGCTCTGCTCCTTGCTGACTTCAGTGGAGCTACCTGCAACACTTTGTAATATTGATAATGCGCCTGACTCGCTGCTCAAGCTTCGTTTTTTTTTTTCTCATGCAAATGATGGCTGTTTGTAACTGGGCTTGATCAGTGGGCTCCGAAAGGGAAGCTGAATGCCTCGGGGAATTGATTTAACTCGAGAACAATGCAGAGAAACACAGTGCTCCACTCTGAAGCCGTGTGTGCGCAGAGATAGTGTTTATCTTGAGTGTAATCCCAGCTCCTCTCTGTGTCTGTGAAAGCCCCTGGGCCTACGGCAAGACAGGGACTGTAAATAAGGATTTTTACTCACTTTACATGCCACATGTGCCAACAGAACAACTTATTACACAACAGCGGCGCCGGGAAAATTAACAGACTCGAGCAGAATATGTGCAAGATGCCTACGGAGCTGACGGCACACTAGTCAGAAAAGCGTGCACAAACAATGTAAGATCATTATTAAAGCGCTGGATCTTTGCTTGTCAGATCTCACACTTTTATACCTTATTGACTATTCAAACTAAATAACGTTAGAATTGATTCCAAATAAGCCGCTGCTGTGCTGTGCCGCCTCACATCTGAATATTAGAGCATAATTAGGTAAGCCTGTTGAATTTTTAATGCTCCCTGAAATCATATTCATGCCCGCCGTGTGTCAGGTAGAGCCCGGCTGCAGTGATACATCATCATACAGTGACACAAACATAATGGCCATCCCTTCAAACGTGTGACCTTTTCCTGAGAGTGCACCCTGCTGCGGTATATCCAGCCACCACGTTTGGCAGGAAACCCTCTCACCTGACACACACACACACACACACACACACACACATACAAAACCACACACACACACACCAGAGTGGATGATTCCTGACTGCTAAACTAGCTCGGAAATGAGGCACAAGAGCATTTAATTCCCTTTCACCCTGTTCATCCAATTGGCCAGGAAACACTTAGAAACATAAGGCCTGTATTCAGAGGTGGCGACTAAAGTCCTAAACTTACATCAATATTTATACAGGGAAAGTTATGCATATTCAGAGACAGGTTACACACCTGCAAAAGTCTTTTAGCTTTTACAATTCACCATATGTTTTTCTAAAGTAAAGTCTGAGACGTGATTTCTTTTTTTTTTTATTATTAGTGTCTAGACCACAGCATTAAACACAAGCCCTTGCCTTTAAGCCCCCCCACCAAAAAAAGTACTGGAATGTGGAAGTAAATATACTTTTTTCTAAGTATATGTAACAAATGATGTAAAATTATTAAAAGATTGACAAATGAAAAATTTATTTGATGATATAGAAATGAAACAATTGCAATTTAATGTGTAGTATTTTGCTGCTGCATGAGTAGTCCTAGAGTGATCATCATAATTATGCCTCCAAATATAGCTTTAAAAAAATGGCTTTCATCCACAGCATTCATCAGCTTATAAATATACATCATTTATATGTATATAAAATTTGTATTATATATATATGTCACGCACACTCAATCTGCGACCGGCACTAGGACCCGGAAGTAAGGCGGTCGCGAACCAGGAAGTATAAGAG
>JAQMYJ010000004.1:10721596-10741967 GCA_030014305.1 Clarias laeviceps
TGTATATATTGTATTGTATTGTAAATATAAAATTAAATTTTTTTGAATGTACTGTAACAACCACAGCGACAACCTCATTTCCCCTCTCGTCTGTTCCAACCACTCAGCATTCAGCATCAGCAGTACACTAATCAGCAGCCTGATCATCTGTCATCATCTGCACCCGTTTCTCACTGGATCATGCGTTAAGTTAGATTTTTTTAAATGCTTGAATGATTCATCGAAGCTGTTGCACAGTAGTGTATAGTACAGTCAATTGCGTGTAGAACTTGAAGTGAAGTGAAGTCTTATACTAAATAGAGATCATAAAATATAAATGTGTGTGTGAGAGAAGCTTTTTTTAACCTTTTGATTTATCAAATTAATAAAATAATGAGCATTTTCGTTAACTGCACACTCTTGTAATGGACCCACGCCAGTGGTTTGAAGGATATATAACTTTTTGTGGCTACATCAAACTGTCAGACTCTGGCACTGCATACATACTGTCCCTAATACTACATGAAAAATAGGACTTCTCACTCTTACTTTACTTACTTAGACTTTGGCGCATTGGTCGGCAAGGTTTCTCCAGCGTGACCTCCGGCCTCGTCCCACGAGTAGGACTTCTGAGTGATGATGTTAATATTTCTTAAATCTGTAGATGAATCTGATGAAATAAAACAAAGAATTGAAATTTCAGTATTAAATTCGCTCAACACAAATTCCCTCAATACACCCCACTATTCACTGGTCCAGATTAATGCCTGATGAAAGGCCCTCCAGTGTAGAGCAGACGTGAAGACAATATGACTAGTGAAAAGAGCTCTTGTCTACAACAGGTCGCTGCATGGAGTCTATCTTTAGTCTGCTGGTTCAGAGATCAACGCTTCTCACTTCACTCACTCTCTTGACCTCTTTAATAGACAGAGGAAGAGGACATCGCATACAATTATCACTCGCCTCTAAGGTTCAAGCAGGATGGAAGCTATTAAAAAAAAAGAGAGACAAGGCATACAGAGTGCTACACCAGGGTTAAAGTTTAGTCAGGACCTTGCTCACTTTTGAGCTGGTAAGATTCTTCATTAGGGAGTGATTACGCCATTATAAAGCCAACAGAAAAATACTGTCTCTATATATATAAGAGAAAAATAAGTCTCTATCTGCACAGGAATGGATCCTAAAATTTAAGAATAATCTATTAATAAATAAATAAAATGTTTTGTTAAACCACTTATATTATAATGTCGTACAGACATTAATCTTCTCCGACCTGCACATGAACTATGACCCGGGGTGCTTGATCAAATCCAAGAAATCCAACAGCAACCTTTATTAACAAACAAACCTGCTCAAATTGGAGCATGCTCTATAACAAACAGCGGTTTAATTGTCTATTTTTTATATTTGCTAAAACGTTTACTCCGCTAGAATTCTGTGCAGTACGTTAGTGTGTCTTTAGGGGCCATTGTGGTAAGAATGTTTTTCACATCTTTCTCTCTCTCTCTCTGTATAGGCTTAGCAGCGGTTTTATACAAATCTCAATACATTCTCACACTTTAGGTGTTAAATTAAAAGCAGTGATTTTGAAACAAACTGAGGAAATGATGTGTGTGAAAATAAGTGCAAGAATAAAAAAAAAAATTAGGGCGGGAACGAGGGCATTGCAGACTAGAAAATTAATAGAAATTGCACCTTAAAACAGCATTAACATCTTATGAGGCCCATTCATTAGGCAGCCAAGTGTTAATCCATCATTGAGAGTGTAGCATGAAGGACAGTCTCTGATAGCAGCCTGGCAGAAATAATCGCACATTTCTGAAATTAAAATTCTGAGGAGGACCCATGCATCAAGAGCTAGTGAGAGGCTGTGAGATAATAAAAGCGATGAGGCTAATAATAAATAACAGGCGCGGGATGAGTGCCATAAATACGGCAGAGGAGATGCAGACATTAGCACAACAGTGCGCTTGACAGTGTGATAATGCAGGGTAAATACATGCTGTTTATTCATTTGGCCTGCCACTTTCAATGCAGTTTAAGCAGAGACGGCGGGTGAGAGGGGAAGCCTGAAGAAATATACCCTTAATATGCTACGATTAACAGCAAATAACACTAGCAATAAAAACACAGCTCACATGCCAGTCATTTTGCAGCACATGCTCAGTGACTAATACTGCTACAACATACTAAGAGCAAAGCTAATGTGTTTTCTTATTTAAAAAAATGTCTTGGGTAAGGACTGGTAGTCTTAACTGTGATGAACATCTGAAAGCTCAAATATAATAAAGTTATCCTTTTGTTGTTCCTGTAGCATTTAATTAAATGCCTGATGTGCAGGAAGAGATGGAAAAGCAATAGTCTACAGTATATATGGGGTCATTTATAAGAGGTTAAACTGGAGTCTGGACACTTTGACATGTATAGCTGTGTGTGTGAGTTTGTTGGGGGACAAGGTCCCCGGATGTCCTCACATGAATAAGATAATCTAAACTTTGCCTGCAGATAAAATCTGATTTGTATAGCTTTGATTAAAAAAAGAAAAAAAAAGAAAAAAAAAGTGAGACATAGATATAGTTGTAGAATAGCATAAATTAGCTGCATAACATACTGTAGATGTAGATTGTGTCAATGGAAGGTCCACACAAGGATAGCAAGACAAAAATGTGTGTGTGTGTGTGTGTGTGTGTGTGTGTGTGTGTGCGCATACCTGTATCTTCCTTCTTCCTGGTCTGTTTTTAAGACTTTATAATTTAGGCCTACAGTTGTTTATAGAAAAAAAGTAAAGTCTCTTCTCCTTGTTATAAACACTACAGCATCTCATTATGTGCTGATTTATCATGCAGATTTGTTTGTCGAAAATATGTACTCACTTCAAATCCGCTGGATGCAACATCCACCAGAAAAGTTGGTACAGGGCCGATTCAAGACTAGTAACAATATGACAAGTAGCAATTACAAGGCGATGAGATACAGTACAAGTGCTAAGTGTTAAACAGGTGAACCATTTATGTTATAATATACAGGGAGTTTAAATAAAAGGCCTTCAAGAGCAAGGATGGAGTGAGGCCACCAATTTGCAAAAAGATGCACCAACAATTTTTCCAATACTTTCGGGGGGAGCATTCCCCAATGTTAGCACACAATATCATCAAGAGCCATCAAGTATCATAAAAGGGAACCTTTTTTTCAAATCTCAATGCATTAAGGGCAGAGCTGAAAACCACTTCTGAATACATGTGATCTGATCACGATGACATCAAAACCGTCCTGCTTCTGTAGTGGATATCAGGATGTGACCTCAGGTAATGGTTTCATCTGAGGTGGACACTGGAAATGTCCATTGTGCATTTGTCACTTCATTTACAAATGCAACTGAAGGCTTCTCTGAGATATGTTTCATCTGAGGTGGACACTGGAAATGTGTTTTGTGGTCCAACGAGTAAACTTTTTGAAAGTTTTTGAAAACAACATCCGTCATGTTCTCTGGGTCTAAGAGGAAAAGGACCATCAGCGTTGTTAAAAGCCAGAATCAGTCATGGTATGGGATGTGCCAGTGCCTGTGGCATGGGTGAATTGTGTATCTCTGAGGGCACCATCAATTCAGAAAAATCTGTTTGTTTTGGAGCAACATAAAGTATGCTGCCATCCAAACACCATCCTTTTTTAGAACCATTAATGTATTTTCCAGCAGGACGTCAAACTTGATTCTGCTTATATATGCATGGCTGTTAAATGTGAGCACCGGTGCTAGACTGGCCTGCCAGGTCCAGTTGAGAATGTGTGGAGCATTATGAAGTGCAAAATCTCTCTCTCTCTCTATTTATGTATACATATATGTATATACTGTATACACACAGGTAAAGATAGTAGATAATTGGAGCATAGAATATAGAAATATAGAAAGTGCAAAATAGGTATACTGTAGTTATATAAATAGATTGTTAAACAGGAAAATAAATAGACAAACAAAAAAGAATAAATGAATGAATGAATACAGCATTCATATAACATGAAATTTAAATAATTTGGGGGAAAGTCATTAAATCCCTCTCACTTGCAGAGAGAAAAAACACACATCCTCCATCTCAACAGGCAGCAAATGACAGCCTGTTCACACCACCTTATTACGGCTTGTCCATGCAACTGTTGCATATGCATCAGCGTGGCAGACTGGTCAGGAACCAGCTTTATCAGGGAGTCTCACTGGACCAGTCTTAACTCGGGAGCAGCGTGCCAACAATCTGACAAGCCACTACAGCTTTATCTGAAGGTTTGTTTTTGATTCAGTCGGCTACTGTTTATGCACAGCAGTTGAATATCCAAACACTCCCTCAACCCCCAGCTTAAGTCAAGGCCTTGCCCAAGCCCTTAGCTTCCCACCAGAGCCCCTTTCTCACCCACTTAATTGATTCTGCTGGGGCAGCAAAAAAAAAAAAAGTGGAATACATATCTCATTTTTTATTTAGGCTCCCTTTGATATGGGCAATATATAAAAAAGGGTTAATATGTATTGGGTTCATCTCTTGAGTAAGTTTAAAATTTCATGGAGACTGACCAAAAAAAAGTGTAAGTTTAAGGAAGACTGCTCTCAGAGTTTGCCTCCGAGTGTTGTGCAGTGGAGAGAAATGAAGAGAAAAGGAGAGGACAAGAGAGGAAATGAGTAGTGTGGAGAGGAGAGGAGAGGAGAGGAGAGGAGAGAGAAGTGGAGTATAGAAGAGAAGAGACGAGATGAAAAGTGAGGAGAGAGAACTGCCGAGGATAAGAGAGTGAACTGTAGAGTGGAAGGGAGAATAGGAAAAAGGAGAAGAGTGGAATGAAGGGGAAAAAAGAGTGGGATGTGGGGAGGAGAGGAAAAATGAAAATGGGAATATACTGTAGATGAAAAGAGAGAAGAGAAAGAATGAAAGGAGCGTAAAGGAAAGTGGAATGGAGAGAAGATTAAAGTCAAATGTAGAGGAAAGGAATGTAGAGTTAAAAAAGAGAAGAAATTTAATTGTAGAATATAACAAGACAGAAATAGAAAAGGAGAAGAGAGGAGAGGGATTGGAAAGAGAATAGAAAAAAGGGGAGAAGAGACATGAGATGAGAGGAGAGGATTTGAGATTAAGGAAGTTGAGTGTGTAAAGGAGTGGGAGGAGAGGAGCAGAAATATGAGGGGAGGACAAGAGAGGATTGGAGAGACGAGCATAGATGAGAGGATGGGAGAAAAGTGGGGAAGAAGAAGAGCGGAGGGGGCTTGGGAGGAGAGTGTAGTGGAGAGGAGAGGTGGGGGGGAGGAGATAGGAGGAGAGAGGAGTAGAAGAATGTGTAGAAGAGAGGAGAAGACAAGGGAGGAGATACAGTAGGAGGAGAGAGGAGGAGGGGAACATGTACGTAGAGGAGAGGAGGGAGGAGGAGACTATAGAGGGAAAAAAGTGTAGAGGAAAGGAGAGAAGAAGAGAAGAGAGAAGGAGAGAAAGAGGAGAGTGGAAGTGAGTATAAAGGTGAGGAGATTGTAGAGGAGAGGATAAGAGAGGAAAATGAAAGGAGAGAGAGAGAAGGAATAAAGACAAGGAGAAAAGAGACAGAGAAGAAGAGTGGAGGAGATAAGCGTGTTGAGAATCAAAAAAGGAAGAAAAGTGTGGGGGGAAGGAGATGAGAGGAGAGAAAAGTAGCAAGGAGGAGAGCAGAAGAGAGGAAAGTACTGAGGAGAAGAGGAGAGAGGAGCAAAAAGGAGAGGAGAAGAGAAGAGAAGAGAAGAAAGTAGAGGAGAAACCGAATAGAGGAGCAAGAAGGAAAGGAGAAGAGAAGAAAGTAGACGAGAAACCAGGAGAAAGGAGCAAAAAGGAGATGAGAAGAGAAGAAAGTAGAGGAGAAACCAGGAGAGAGGAGCAAAAAGGAGATGAGAAGAGAAGAAAAGAAAGTAGAGGAGAAACCAGGAGAGAGGAGCAAAAAGGAGATGAGAAGATAAGAAAAGAAAGTAGAGGAGAAACCAGGAGAGAGGAGCAAGAAGGAGAAGAGAAGAGAGAAGAAGAGAAGAGAAGAAAGTAGAGGAGAAAACGAAGAGAGGAGCAAGAAGGAGATGAGAAGAGAAGAAAGTAGAGGAGAAACCAGGAGAGAGGAGCAAGAAGGAGAGGAGAGGACACTGGGCCTCTGCTCACAGCATATTCATAAATCAGCTTTTTCAGGAGCTGTCAGATGTTCCATAATGAGGGTTATTATTCAGGCAGTGTGTCAAAGCTAGCATCAGAGGAGCGTCTCTGCGAAGCCCTCTCACTCTGCTCCTCGTTAAATAAACAGCCACATACGCAAAATGGCAAACAAGACGCAGGTCAATCTGATACAGAGCGAGGCCATGTGGGCCTCTGGAGTAATTTACCCTACGGGAATCACCCACAACCAGGGAGATGGATGATATCAGGACCTCTGTAAAAGATTAATGGAGAGAAAAGACAAAAAAAGAAGGAGAAAGCAAGACTTTAAAGAGGTACATAGAAAACATGGAGGAAGGCTGTTATATATTTGGAATATATGGTGGAGGAAAATATCATCCTTACTTTAGGTCAAGAGGTCAGATCATTTTTCAGTAATATTGCAATATTTAATTAAGGACGTAAACCATATCGTTGCCCGTATAACAAAATGTAACAAAATATCAAAATTATATATCAATTAATACTACGTAATTTACTGTGATTGTACAATTTGTATGTAAATGTTATTGCACCTAAAGTGACAAGAGATGAAAAAAGACAAAAGGAAATAAAGAATTTCCAGCAATAATGACTATTAAAAATCATATCAGATCATGGACTGAAAAAAAAAAAAAAAAAATCTCATATCACTTTAATTTGACCTCTTATTGATAATGGTCTAATATTAACGCTTTCAGAATGCCTTCCATCAAAAATTCATCCCCTTATTGCTGTGTTAATATCTCGCAGTGCCCTCTGAGCTGAGACTGGGATTAATTTTGAATAGCGAGGAGAGCAGAGGACACCGCACGGGTGAGGAGTGAGCAGGATCACAAATGAATGAACAAATGTCCGCTTAACACCACGTCTGAAATCTGCCCGACTCTCACCATGCGCCAAGCTTGGAACCTGTGTGTAGTGTTTAATGTCAATTTAACTTTTTAAATCCTACATGATCTAAATTTAGACCACGTAATCAGTCAACACAAATACAAAGTACAACCCTTGCTCTGCACTGAAGTGGAACTTTATAAACTGATTTCATTTAGCGAGTCTCCTGGGTGGTGAAATCAATGACTTCACATGGTGACTAGATGAGTGAGATGTATCACCATGTCACAGGCCATTTCTCAAGCTGCCATAATTATTGTAGCCAGAGGAGTCATCATGGCACGGTCTAATTCAAGGACAAAGACAAAAGGAGGCTTTGCATGTTCGTTTTAAAGAGGAAAGAATTTAAAACTCTAAACAGTGAGGGGTACTCATCCTAGGTATTGATTTTCATCTCACCTACCTGAAGGCGACAGATTAATCTTTTACATCTGTGATTTGCAGACAGGCCTTCATGCTGTGCAAAGGCACTACGGAAAAAAAAAAGAAAGAAAAAAAAAAAAGATTCACCAGCTTACCCAACTCCAATTAATGAATTTGTCGTTGCAACACAGGGGTGCCGCTTTATGTTTGTCAAAGTACATTTTGAGCATCACCACCATGGTAATTTGCGCCATCTGTTCTAACTGAAAGACGAAAGAGAGGGATATGAAGTGCTTGGGCCCTGGAACGCACCATGCGAGTGGCTCAGCCATGTCTGGAGGACATGAAGAGAACATATGTTGTCTTCCAACCCGCAGGCTGACATTGAAGATGAGGAAAGACAGTACTTCGAGGCAAATGTTGTCCCAGAAGAAAGACTGCCAGAACCTATACGGCTCAGATTATTGACAGGTCTCCTGTGGACAGCCCACACACACACACACACACACACAGGTTTACACACAGTAATAGGCAATGCCACTCTCTGTCTCTCTTTCTCTGTCCTGAAGTGTGTGAGGAGTGTGTAAGGACAGCAGAGTCCTAAACAGCCCGGACAAACCAGCCTCGTCTGGAGACGCCGCAAACACTTTTATACGTCCACTGAAATACAGATTCCGGTCTTTCAGCAACTTTATATTCAGACGTATGGAAATCAGGGGATTTCTCACTTTTCTGACACCAGATTTGATCCACTTACAGAATGATGTGCTTTGTAACTCGGTATGAAACAAGCAGGTTTAATTGCGATGTTGTTGTAAGGGTATGCGCAGCTCGCTGGTTGACATCTTTGGGATAATGATGGATGATAGTGAGATGGACTGCTGCCATTGGAGACTGTCGAGCTGGAACAGAACCACCAGTGATGAATAACAACTCAGAAGCCCTTTTTCCCCACAGGAGACACAACTCTAGCACAAAGGCAAGAAGTTGACAACCCACATTCTTCGGCGCCAAGAAAAAGAGTTGAAGCTTCCATGCAACTATACCTATTACACCAATTATAACCGAGACAGAAACAGCAGCAGAAAAATTCAGCTCACAGTTCAGACACCAGGGTTACGCATTATCAGTGCCTCTAATATCGGAATTCACCTAAGAGGTGAAAAAGAGCACGATGTAGAAAATTGTTAACATTTCAAATTCAGTATGTTAAAATAAAATAGAGGGAAAAATCATATATTCTTCTATTTGCTTTTTATTTTATTTATTTATTTTTTTCTAAATGATTTCTACACAAATTTAAATCATAAAGCTGTACCTCTCATGGTGCTCCCACTGTAAAAAAAAATCACTTCTTGTTCAATGTATCAGATTGAGAAATCTTGGTCTATTGCATGACAAGTCATTCTACAGTACTACTGTATATATATCTTACACTATAAGGTGTGATGGTAAGCTGTCAGTGTTTCGATTTCACTTTTCATATTCCTGAACCGTAAAACAATCACTGTGACTGTTAATGCCTCAAACATAATGAAATCATTCACTTCCCTCCTTGCACTCGGCAATAAAGAATAATAACAGAATGACACGTTTGATTGAAAGTTTTGACACATAGATTTGGTTCACTTCCACTTCCTAAAGTTCCACTGTACTGTTTGTGGTTTGAGATGCCATTGCTCAAGGTGGCTCCATTAAAAAAATAATAAAAAAGAAATCCTGTAAAAGATCCAGCTTCTGGCAGGACACTTTAGCCTGCCTATGCCACCTGCTGGAACAGCCAGCTAAAGATGGTGCCACATTCAGCTTTCATCAGTTGCATGCAAGAACTGTGTAAGGTGCTGGATTCATTTAAGAAACCTACAGACAGAATGTGCAGGGATCGTACTCGACTCCAGTATGCGTTCAAGGTTCAAGTACAAAAAGATGACTGGCGACCACAAATCTGTGTTTCTTTTACAAATTTCATGCTCTTCCTTGACAAAACTGAGTCACATGCCTAATAGTTTTTTTTTTCCTTCTCAGACTTCTTTTTCTTAATAATAATAATAATAATAATAATACTTAATGCCCAGGTATGTTGTTTCAGATAGGAATAATATTTTGCTATAGAGAAAATAACATTTAACGTAACACACATCCATTATTTACAACAATGGATGCAGCTTTGATAATGATATACAGTATGATAAACTGTACAACAGCGAGTAACATCACATTTTTACATCAACAGAAACTGAACATGTGATCCCCTGATTATAGGGTCACTGCTGTGAGTAAAACAGGAATTTTCAAAACATTTTTATTGTTCACTGTTGAATTTACAAGTCATATTATTTATCAAGTGTTGGCTAACAAGCTGACCATTAAAATCCTGTTAAAACATTCATTCTTTTTTTAAATTCATCTACTATACTGCTTATCCTGTACAGGGTCGCCGGGGCCTGAAGGCTATCCCAGGAGACTTTCGGCGTGAGGCAGGGTACAACCTGGACAGGGTGCCAATCCATTGCAGGGTGCACACACAAACACACACTACAGGCAATTTGGGAACACTAACTAACATAATCTGCATCTCTTTGCATCACTGTGGGAGGAAACCAGAGCACCCGGAGGAAATTCATCAAGCAATGGGAGAACATGCAAACTTCACGGACACAGATCTGAAGCAGAAATCGAACCCGGGAGAGAGAGAGAGAGAGAGAGAGAGAGAGAGAGGGAGAGGGAGAGAGAGTGAGGGAGAGAAACAGGAAGTGGTGGGACATATTAGGCAGCAAGTAAACATTTTGTTATAACTGAAGTTAATGTGGTGGAAGCTGCAAAGCAGCAAAAAACGGTGTTTAGAGACTCTGACAAAATTGTGCTGGCTCGATGAATGGGTCAGAGCAACTCCAAAACCGCAGCTCTTGTGGTGTGTTTCCTGGTCTGCGGTGTTCGGGACCTACCAAAAGTGGTCTTAGTAGGGAAAACGAGTGAGGCATGAGCGGCCAAAGTTTACTGAAGCACATGGAGAGAAAAGGCCCGTAGTGTAGTCTGACTCATGCTGTCAAGTGAAGAGCTCACAAATTGCTGAAAAAGAAAGGTGTCAGAACACACAGTGCATGGCAATATGGGGCTGTGTAGCCACAGACGTATCAGGGTGTCCTAGCTGACCCGTGGCAACCACAAAATATGCCTAAAAAGGGAATGTGAGCATCAGAACTGGACCACAAAGCAATGGAAGAAAGCAGCCTGGACTGCTGAATTATGTTTTCTTTTACATCATGTAGATGGCTGGGTGCGTAGGCACATCTTACCTGGGGAAGAAATGGCACTATGATGCACTCTGGGAAGGAAGCAATTTGGCAGAGGCAGTGTGATGCCTTGTGCAGTGTCTTGCTGGGAAACCTTGTGACCTGCCATTCATGTGGATGTTATTTTTACACATACCATCTACCCAAACATTACTGCTGACCAAGTATATTGCTTCATGGAAACGGTATTTCAGATGGCACTGGCTTCTTTCAGCATTATGATGTGCCCTGCCACACTGCAAAAATGAATGGTTTATGACATAATGAGTTTATTTTTTTTCCTCAGACCTTAATCCAATCAAGTATCTGTGGGATGTACCGGAAAAACAAGTGTGATCTAGTGAAGACTTGATGTCAGATACTACAGCATATCTTCAAAGGTCTAGTGGAGTCCACACCCCAACGGGTCATGGCTGCTCTGGAGACAGAAGAGGGAACTACTCAATATTAGGTGGGTGGTCATAATGGTATGGATAATGGATGTTAGCCATTTTTATTGATTTTTATATTAACTTACTGTATTATACTGTATGTGTATAATGTAAATACACTTACAGTACATGATTAACACAGAAGTTCAAAGTCAAAAAATTTTAATATACTATAGAGTGTGTGTATTGTGTGAGCAAGTCCTTGGTGTTGTTCTGGTTGGGGGCCTAAATTGTATGCGGGAAGAAACTCCTCCTCATTCTCTTGTGTTGACCTTCAGAGAGTGGAAATGCTTCTCTGACCAAAGAGAAAAGAGTTTACCGTTGGTCCAGCACCTTTTGCTGTAGTGTGCGCTCATCTGATCACACTACTCTTTGGACAGCCTGTCTCTACTGCTTGGTGCTTTTCCTAAACGAGACTGTGATGCCTCCCATCAGAATGCTCTCCATGGTGCAGGTGTGAAAGGTCCTAAACAATTTGGAAGGTCTAAAGGTCTAAAGTCCTTCAAATACCTGAGGTGATAAAGATGGCAACAAGGCTTTCACACCACGGTGTTAACGTGAGGTTCTCCTGGTACCAGTTCCTCCAGGTTTTTAATTACCTCCACATTTTTAAATAGTTTAGTAAGCCTTCTTGTCATCATCAGTGACCAATCCGACAGCAAACTTTTTGATGGAAGTAGAGTAGGAAGTGGGTATGCAGTCATAAGTGTACAGTGAGTACGGGGCATGGGGCTCTGGACACATCACTGAGGGGACTCCAGTACTGAGAGTGAGACATGTCTGGCCATCCGTACTGTTTGTGGTTTCCCAGTCAAGAATTTGAAGATCCACTGACCAAAGGATGGGACACAACTTGGTCCCAGGTCCTCCAACTTGGTGATGAGTATGGAGGTGATTATAGTCTTAAATGCTGTAGTGTAGTCAACAAACCGCATTATAACATAATTCCTCTTACTGGTTTCAAGAAGGTTTAGGGCTGTGTGCAGAAGGTGTATGATGCCATATTAATCAATTCAGTGTTGATTAAGTGATTTGGACGGTCTGCGAAGTGTAAGGGCAACAGGATCATGGCCACTGAGACGGAATGTACACAACGGATTGAACATCTGTACAACTGGATTTCATTTTTAAACATCATGTACACTAATGCACTTCTATGCAACTGTACTTTAAGTTTTACTATAAAGCGTACAGTAGTGTGCAAACATGTTTAACATATAAAATGTACATTAACCTACGTCCGTTCGAATGTACTTACATTTTTATCATATAAAAGGTACATTAATGCACTTCTCCTCAAGCAGACTTACATTTCTTAAACTGAAAATGTATACATGCACACTTCTCTCCAAGTATACTTACATTTTTGACATATGAAGTGTACACTATTGCACTTCTCATAGTATTTGATTCTACAGTACATTTACATGAGTACATCAGATGAGAGGAGAGGTCAGGTTTACAGGTCTACAAGTCTCCAGTTTCATCAGATCTCTGTTGTTTATAGCTTTAAACTTATAGTGATAGACTAGAGTCCTATCCAGAGTGCATTCTCACCTCACGTTCAGTGTTCTGGAGGTCCTAACTGACATAACTACACTTACTAAAGGCGAATCAATAATATACCTTAGATGTGAATGACATTCTGATTGTGTGGCTGGGTTAGATTCTATAAATTGCAGCAATTTATACATTTTCCTTTCTTTTATCATTCAAATTCCACATCAACCAATACATTCCCCTCAAATGTCAAGTAAGCTATTTTTTTTTTTTTTGGATTTTTCACAATCCTTTTTCCTAGCAGAAAAAAAGCTCAACAGGCACACAAGAAAGGAAGACTTCCAGATGAAAAAAAAAAAGGGGGGCAAAATAATGAGTGGCACACAGACAAATTAGCTCTGACTGATCAACAAGGAGCACATGTTGACAAGGAAGAGCACTGATCTGATTTGCTGACATGAGCGAAGGAAAAGCGAGACAAAACAAATCTAATAATCTTCTCCATCAAGAGGAAATTGCAGGCTTTTTCCTCACACTGGGACCCCCCTCGGCTTAAATCAATCGCTAACAAACGCCACTCTCGGGCTGGAGCGCGGGGAATAAACAGCAGCTTTTACTTTAATTCAGCACCACGCCTGGGGAGAGGACAACTTTCATCCATCACCTTCAAGTGTCACGCACACAGCAGCACCTTAGAGAACACACGCGCAAAGCTTATAAAACCATGCGGAAGCTGTGCCTACGAATCCGTTATGTACGGTACGGTGATATGATGCCCGCTAAGAAAATCCGCTGATGACCAGATGCACCAAAAGTTCCCAACAGCCACAAACTGACTTGGACCAGTCTCCTTTAATGAAGTCACTCAGTACCTGCTTCAAATTTTAAGAAAAAAACAACAGCTTATGACAATCCACTAATAATTCAATTTAGCAGACCAGCACAGTGGATTGCCATTAGTTTCGAGGATGTGATTTAAGATTGATGACTTGTGCCTCTTGGGAGTCTGTTTCATGAGGGTGTGTGTGTGTGTGTGTGTGGGAGGGGGGAGTGCTGTTGGCCTAGAAGCAGTACAGGAACAGGCGTGGGAGTCGAGAGGATTTCAGTTTAGAGTTGATTTTCTTAAAATTTGAGTTGACTAATGTGACAAGTCGCAGCTGTGAGCTGCAGAGCGCCAGGCGAAGAAACGCTCGCCTTGTCTCCTCCAGGCTCCTCACAGTGACATGGCAGTGACAGAGAAGGCCCTTCCTCTCACACACATACACACACAATATACAGCGCTGTTCAGCCATCAACCTGCCGTCACTAACACAAATTACAGAAGGGAAAGAAAGTGTGTATGTGTGTGTGTGAGAGAGAGAGAGAGAAAGAAAGAAAGAGAGATAGATAGAGAGAGAGAGAGCACTTATTACCGTAGCCATACCTGCAGGTAGTAGATTGCTGAATGGGTCACTGCAGTGACAATCTTTAATAATTCAAAAAAAAAAAAAAAAACACAAGAAAGTACAAGAAAGAAAGAGCAGATAAGTCAGAGGTGAACAGTAGACAGTATGGATGGATACTGGCTCCTTGTCCTATTGCCGTGTTGTCAAAAGCAACACAGTGCATTATCTACAAGTTACAAAAGAGCAAAGAAAAAAAAAAGCTTAATCTCCTGCTTACATCAGCGCAATATAGTACTCGTCCTCATGGCACATCTGCTAACATTTGCATCGAGCTGTCTTCGCCACTGGAGGAGAAACTAACTGTGGTTTGGAAACTAGGCCCAACTGCGAAACGGAGACTGCCTAACCAAGTGATTATTTTCATCATTAATAGCAAGCTTCCGCCGAATCCCTGACCGGCGCGAGTCGGAAAAGCGGAGCCCTTTTATCCAGGAGCGCCTTTCAAAAACGACTTAAGGACGGCGTAAGCAAACAGAGCTGAAAAAACGTCGCCCCTGATGAGTGAGCATTAGAATTGGTTTCATGCTTCAGCGCAGCCGTTAAGACAAAGCACCTCAGGAGATAATTATAGTGTCAAGCATCCGCTGGGCCGGCCGCTGATGATTGGCCAATATTTAGCTTTAATTAAATCAAAGCAGAAATGTAATTTCTCCTGAGTGATCTTTACGCACAGAGTCAACTTTCAAAAAAAAAAAAAACACAATGTGAGTGTTAATGCCTTTCCTTTTCACTTTAGACTTTTTTTTTCTTCTCAGCCTTTTATGTTTCGACAACACCACGTTCGGGGTTTAATAGACTTCAAGCATAGGAGGCAGGAGGCTTAACGAAAATATTTTACAATGACGAACGTGTTTTACAATAGAGACACTGTATAAAATATACCCTGGTCATTTAAAAAATATATATAAAAAATCCTTATTGTGATATATGTAACTTGATTGTTTTACCATGGTGTAGAAAGCTTCCTTTTTTATACTTAAAACATTACTAATTATATATATAAAGTTTTTTTTTTTTGCATTTTGCACCGCTTGATTCAGCCCTAAACATCTCTGAAAACTGAAGGAGGCAATACTATTGCATGGCACATGAGCAGCCTGGGAGTATGGAATGTTTGATGATAATTATAAAGTAGGCTATTGATCTTGCCGCTTTAATATGTTGTGAAAGCTTCACTGTTTGACTGCCTTTTTCATTAGCCATCACTGGCTCACCGTGTGTGTCTTCAGTGGCAGGGAATTAAAGCAGCCCCTCTTTCTGTTTGGACTGCATGGATGGAGCTGGCCAAGAAAGGTCAATACAAAATTAATATGGGCATTAATATTTTTAATGCAAACCTGAAGCACACGCGCTCGGAGTTTTGGCCGAAGGCCGCACAAAGTCTCACACGTGGCTTGTGTGGTGGTGTCACGCAGCACACCTGCAGGAGCCTGGCATGCATTTACTGCAAGTACGTCATGCATAAAGTATCATTAAGGAGAAAAAGTTCAGCGGTGACACATCATCTCCATCGCATTTTAACTGTTAGTAAAAAAAACGGAGAACAAATACAAGGGTTACCTGTATAGTTTAGAGGTTTAATTACGTTTATGATTTTAAGAAAGATTTAAATGTAAAAAACACTAGGTGTGCTGAGTGTAAATGTGCTTTATACCCATTTGTTTTCCATAATTGCACGGTAATTATTTATGCCAGTAAAACACAAGCAGGGGAGAGTAAACATGGTGAGAACAGGCCCAGTTGACATTCAGTTTTCCCAGGATAAAATGATGGCTTGGTGGAAGAATCCCCATCTGTGTGAGTGTACCTGCTGTTATTTATGGGATTCTTGTCTAAAAATGCACACTGCAGATGCCAGTAATTAATCCAGCACACAATTAGATATTGTTCCAATTCACAGCTGAGTGCAATTACCATAGAGGGGTTCCCATAGATCATGCTGGCAGTGCTGTAGCTTTGGCAGCGAGAGCACTATTTCTAATCCTTAACCCGAGGCCGCTTGCACAGGCCTCCTTTAATGATCCTCTAAATGATGCTGATGGAGAAATAATAATTTTTCCATTGATAGACTTTCAGACACTGATTATCTCAGCCACGGACCATGTAATTTGTGTGTAATGCTTTTTTTTTTTTTTTTAAGTGTAAACAGGGACATCGTCTTCAATCTCTTGAACCTGTACAAACTGATTGCGTCATAAAGAGTGCTGCCTTAAAGGTTAACAAGTGCCACCGGGCCAGGGTTAAGACACCAGAAAAGTGGAGGAAGGGCCTGTTTGTTCTGGGTGGAGGTGGTCTGGAATTGAGAGCGATGGTTAGTAGTGCAGTTCTGCTTATCGGTGTGATGCTTCACCGACATCACTGACCTCGCCATTCCCAAACGTCAATCCAAGTCTGGTTGCACTGGCTTTCTTTGTAGATGTGCACATCTTTTTATTTTAAATCCACTCTCATTACAGTTCCCCTCGGCCAGTCAGCGGGAAAAGCCCTGCTGAAAGTTGGGGAGGTAATTGAGCGTATCTGCCCCTCCACTTTACAGCCAACCCTGCTCCTATTTGCCTAGATTCCAGATGCGGCGGCATCACTTGAGCATTCATGTCTGGACAGTGGGTGCAAGGCCTCATTATCAGCCAGCAGAACTGTCAGGGAAGGAAAAAAAAAAAAAAAGCAAAATGCTGCTGTAATATAATCTGGACACTGGACATTTCCCCCTTTTAATGATGGTCTGACTCTGTCTCTGCTCCCTTGCTCTTTTCAGTCACGAGTCAAAGCCAAAAACTGCAAGGCCAAAGAGTCTGTTGTATAATATGATATTGATCTTCAGCCTGGGGCAATTCCAAAAGTGCCATTATCCCCAATAACAACTTGAACAAGGCAAACAATCTTGCTCCCCACTGCCATAAAAATTGTTAATAATGAAAATTATGATTCACTAAGCAAAGTCAAACATCTGTTAGCTAGTTAGACTTGGTTAATAGGCAAAATCATTAGAATTCTGTCTAGTTTTTAATCCCTCTGCCTTCCGTTCTTTATTCGTTTCTGGAAAGAGGGAGTTTGTGCTACCCTCAGGCAGAGGAAGCAATAATGTGAGCCCTGGAGAGCCATTCATTGGGAAAAGAGATAGGACTGGAAGAGGCTCGGCAGCTCTCCACCTGGGCGCCTGGGAGGCTAAACGGCAGTGATATCGCTTATTAAACCATCTGCCTGATGCTAATTAGATTATCGCAGATAAAGAGAAGGAGTTTTCTTTGTACATTTTAATGAGATAATGTGTCAGGCGATTGCGCAGCCAAGATGGATGTAATTTGGTTGGTGGGATCGTGCTCAGGTAGTAGAAATACAGGTGGAGGTGTACTGTACAAACGAACAGATGCAGACGGACATGATTAATAGGGTAGAGACAACATCTTGCTTGCATAAGGGGAATGAAGAAATGAAAATAATTAAAAAACAACAAAAAACAGTGTCGGAGCCCACCCCAAGCCCACTTCTGTCTCAGAAAATAAAGCCTATCTGTTAGAGACCTCTGAGACTTGCGCTTGGAATACAGAAGAAAATAGCAAACAGGGGAACAGCAGAACTTATGAGCTGAAAGTATCTATTAGGCTCGTGCAATTTGACCTCATGTAAAAGAATTGTCGTTACACAGTATTACATTGGCATGACATTTATTTTATATTACCCGAACTGCCCTTGTGTCATAGCAGCACAAAAAGTCAAACTATGCTCAGATTAAATTATACCAATTCTAACCAGTACATCAAACACCTGATTTGTGCAGGTGTTTTGAACTTCCTGGGAACCTCGTCACCTTCTTCCAACTCGTGATCTCGACTCAAAGGCAAAGGATACAGATTCATCCTCAAAAAAGTTAAACAGGCCTATAACAATGTGTCAAATTTGACACTTTGCTAATAATGGTGGTGGTTATGGCAAAGCGATTTGTTTTCATTTTTTTCATTGTGGAGAAGAGTGCTAGTGGTTAGTACTGTCGCCTCGCACCTCCAGGGTCCGGGTTCGATTCCCGTCTCTGTGTGCATGGAGTTTGCATGTTCTCCCCGTGCTTGGTGGGTTTCCTCCGGGTACTCCGGTTTCCTCCCACAGTTCAAAGACCTGCAGATGGGGCTCATTGGCGTTCCCAAATTGCCTGTAGTGTGTGAATGTGTATGTGTGCCCTGCGACGGATTGGCACCCAGTCCAGGGTGTACCCCGCCTCGTGCCCTAAGCCTCCTGGGATGGGCTCCAAGCCCCTTGTGACCCTGAATATAGAGCGGTATAGACGATGAGTCAGTGAGAGTGAGTGTGCTGGTGTTATTTGTTATCTGTTTGCTTTGTATTACTTTAGTTTCATATAAAAATCCTTCATCCGCCTGAGTTTTGTGATTCGTGATACAGTTTCCAAATGCACAGCTAATGATTTTTCTGCCCTCCTGTACTCTCCGAAACCTGAAATAGTGGAAATGCTCGTTTCCCTGTTTATTATTAACACTTGACTGTAGGTTCTGGACAAATAAAACGTATGTGAAAATATAAAAAAATGGAAAAATGGAAACCTGCACTTTTTTTTTTTCCACAAGCCTAGCACCTGGTTCTTCCTTTGACTTAAGCAGATAAATGTCCACAGGAGCGGACCAGTCTTAGAGCTCGGCTAACTAATGAGCGAGTGCTATCGATTAGGACTGTCACAAATGGGGAACATAAAAGTAGACATTCCATAAGGGACTTCATATTCTGTTCAGCTAGTGTAAAGGTTAAGTGCTGAGGAATATTGCCAGGATCAATAAGTGACTGCAACTTCACATATGACCCGCAATACCATCCCACTACGTCTTCCAATAAAGGGATGCAGAAAATGCCAGAGCGCGCGCACACATGTGAGAAAGTCTTTAAAAAAATATCCTGAGAAAAGAACAAATTCAAGGGTTTGCTGGTTTGCTGGCCAGTACACACTGGTGTGTCGTTGCTGTCATCTAACATACGACAGTGTAAATTGGAGCTTATTAAAATTTAATAAGCATCACACAGTCTCTGTTCACAGTAAATAACAAACTCAATTTCCTTCTGTTATGGCAAGAGAGGCTGCTTAAGCAAGACAAATGAACGGTTTGCAGCACAGTCTAACAACATTAACTGGCTAATTAAACAACAAAAGAGGATGCTGGCAGTCCTCACAATAATTATGCAATGTGGTTTAATGAAAAGGTTAACTATGCGTGAGAAAAAGGATGTCTTTGTCTCAGTGCCAAGAAGGGTAGGAGAGAGGGAAAAAAAACAAAAACAAATTTGGCACCTTTTTTTGCCACTAAGCAACCCAAATGCAGACTCTGACACTCTGTGTGGGCTCTTATGTGAGGAACCAGACAGAGCACGTCTCTTAGTGTGTACAGTTTCCACTTTCCTTTTTCAAATGAGACAAAGATGGACTTAATTTTATGTTTGTTTTTTTTACGTATTTCTGTGAAGGGTTTAAGATGGTTTCATGTATAGTTGTGAAAATGGGCAGCTCTATCCACACAATTTACATTTACAAGCATGGCATTTGGCAGACGCCGTTATCTAGAGCGACTTACATTTATCTCATTGTATATCTGAGTAGTTGAGGGTTAAGAGCCTTGCTCAAGTGCCCGACAGTGGCAGCTTGGTGATGCCGGGGTTTAAACCCGTGACCTTCTGTTCGGTAGTCAAACGTATTAATCATCACTGTGTTATCACAATTATCCACGGTGTTTACATCTTCATTTTTGAAGTGTACCATCACATGTGTAAATCCACCAAGCAGGCCCTGTGGAAGTCCGCTGGCACTCTAACTGATGTCTATTTAATGTTGGCTAAAAGCTCACCCTTTATTTCTCGACAGAATTCCCTGCTACACTAATGCACTTATCACATCGCATCCAGTGCTGTGATACAATCATGATAGAAAGATTTCTCAGAACGCCATGAAGAGCCATGATCGGACTGCCCGCTTTACGTCTAAAACGCTGGCCTCCCAAGAACTCCTTTAATGCGCCAAACATATGGAAATTGCTTGGAGTGAGGTCAAGAATGTGTGTGGATGTGGCGGTAACTCCCAGCAGGGTTCCTGTAATGTGTAAATGGTGTTTAGTGTTGTTGGGAACTTTTTCAGAGACCAGGAGACATTGGGATATCATCCAAGCAGAAGTTACTCTTTATTGAGAACTCGCCGAGCGTCGCTGTAGTCATCCAAGTCTGACTAAGAACTCAGCTCTGGAGAGTTTATACTTTACAAGAGGGAGGGATACAAAGAGGTGGAGACAATCTAAACAAAGCATAGT
>JAQMYJ010000004.1:10742067-10758862 GCA_030014305.1 Clarias laeviceps
TTGGGACCCTACCCAGTGGTCAGGAAGTACATACAGACAAAAGGTTAATGTCTCTGACACCTGGGCTACCAGACTTGCTCTATTTAGAATGTCACCAACTTTACCTTAAAATGTAAAACCCAATGTATATAACTCTTTCAGTTTATATACTATTATGTTGGAAGCTAGATTTAACATTTTATAATTTTGTAATCCTACAGTGTGAACAGTTTGGGGTCTTTTTCACAAGCTGGCAACAAATAATTCATTGATTTTTAAGGATCAGCCTTCTTTAAAACGTCTGCAACATTCAAATGCTTTACTGCGGCTAAGAATCTCATGTACTGTGCTTGAAGTCAATCAGTTTTGCGCCTTCATTCACAAGAAATGTCCATCCCGGTTTGACTTAAACGTCCCTCATATGTACTTGTATAATACGTATATACTGTACATACATTCTTTATCTTTGTATGCATTTATAAATGTTTGTATCCATGGAATATTTTCAATAAATTGATGTCAGTAAGAAAGTTATGATGTAAAATTAATGATGTATACCTCAACCTGTAGCTATAGATATATGCAATATGTTTAAGAGATATGGGCTTACCTGTAACATCTAATGTAAGATCTACTGTATATATTCATGTGAGTCACATGACTAGGAAGTCATGTCGTACTGTCCTTGTAGAAGCAAGCTCTAGCCTGGCTTTCCCAAATTACCCCTATTCGATCACTCCCACCCCTCTGAAAATGTAATTACGGTCAAATCTCCAGCTGAGAGGTGACAGTCACTATTACAACTGGGCACATTTACATAAACTAAGCCTATAAATATTCCATTAATTGATAATGTCAATGCCCTTCATTCTGACAGACTACTCGCACGAGCTTCTGGATCACTACAGCTGCTGCTACGTCTCCATCACTTGCCACATCATAATCAGACAGCCGTCCACAACATCTGCACTTTTGCACCAAAAGCTACACAGCTGTGAAGAAGTGACCACCCTAGATGGTAAGTTAAAGTGCAAAGTGAGTTGGTTCAGAGTGCTGACCACATGACCTTCCAGATGAGGAACAAAAACAAGCAAGCACAACAAAATGCTTGAAAAGAAACAGCAAATACTAAGAACTGCTTTCAATGCTAATGCTGAAATAAATAGCACTTATTTAGCACTGTATTTATAAACTGAAGACACTCCAGAGCAGCAGACAAATACAACCAGGAGATCTATGATGCACACAGAGCAACTGTTAATTATTGACTAAACAGAGTGACACGCAAGTACATTAGTGTTTTTCCTCAGATCCGAAAGATTAGCTCGAGACTTATGATTTATGGCTTGCGGGCTTAAAGAATTTATGGAGAAAAAATATTTGTCCTGTGCTGATTGAGAACGATGCAAATCTCCTCTCATGAACCCCAGTGGATGATGCCTTGTAAAAAATGGATGCGCCGAAGATGAACTGGGCAATTATTAACAAAAAGGACGGAAGCACGAGCAGGATAGACAGCGTGTAATCAGGAAAGTCGTATCGATCATTCTAACAAGAGAATGTACACGGCTCTGAGGCGTCACAGAGAAATGCTGGAACAATACATCACAAAGACTAAATGAAAGTCGGTGTTATTTATTTATATAGGTACTGTATACCGTGTGAGACATCTTGAAGTGTGACGACTGTCATGCTGAACGGGTTTCGGTCGCTGGCTGAGGCTCATGGGAGTTGCGAGTGACAAGTTTGTGTTCCGAGCACAGCAAGCATTTTCGAGCTCCGTTATGTCGACTCATTATGAACTGTTAAAAATAAGAAAACAAATATTTTATTCATTAACAAAAATCTTACTTTTAACACATTTAAGCTGGTCCCTGAACACTAACAGGTTTACGCAAGCTGTGTGCGACAGCCGAGAAAACGCACTTGTTATTCCGAGCTAGAAGAGCTGCGGTCCTAAGTGTCTGTAAACATGTCCCCCCCAAAAAATCAACTGAAACACATATCATTTTGAAGAACAGCACTGACGTACAGTTCTAGCTTATATTCAAACTGTTTTTTTTCCCACCACTTCCACACTCCAGTACCTGCAGTATACTGTACACTCACCGGCCACTTCATTAGGTACCGCATGTTAACGCAGCAACACAGCAACACAATGCATAATAAGCATCAAAACGGGGGAAAAAAGGTGATTTAAGTGACTTTGAATGGTGGCACGGTTGCTGGTGCCAGACGAGCTGACATGAGTATTTCTGAAATTGCTGATCTACTGAGATTTTCACACACAACCATTTATAGGGCTTACAGAGAATGAAAAAAATATCCAGTAAGCAGCAGTTCTCTGGCCAATAATGCCTTGTACATGATAGAGGTTAATGTCCCTATTGAAGTAGCTGGTCAATGTATGTAAGGGGTAAAACTATCGGAAGAGTGATGTTATAGGGAAATAATCACTAATTGGGTGCAGCAGTGAGGTCCGACATGAAGCAGGGGTGTCACTATTTCAAAGCTGGTTATTACCAAGACCATCATACCTGGAGTGTTTGATTATCAGACCACAGGAATTCGTCAGGGATTATTATCTTTATTCAGCATTATTATAGATAATTATCTGACACCTTCTGACCAATCAGATACAAGAATTCAACAGTGCTGCGGTATAAAGACAAATAAAAGAACTAAACACGGAAAACTCTAACTTTAACGTTTTTTTTTTGGTTTGTTTTTAATGTGTAACAAAGACATGCTGCATACACCAAACCTACATAATTACTTTTTCATTTGCTCCAGTGTTGCAAAAAATAAATCCATAAGAATGACATTGGTATATTTATATGTTCACTGACAGAATACAGGAACTCGGAATGTATCAAAATAACTGTTCATTAAAATCAATCTTGTTACAGATTAAATTGAAAAAACACTAGAGTGCATCTTTAAGTGTGACATTCTCTTCACTCACAAACACAATACCGTACTAAAAAAGAAAGACCAGAAAAATAATAAGGAGATACGATTAGAAATTAAAAGAAGTGCTATTCTTAAATATAGCAAAAATGAAAGATTTAAAAAAAACAAATGTAATTTACCAATTTATCACTGATATAATTATGAAGAAATTGTAGAAGCAAAAAAAAAAAAAAGATTTAAAACATCTTCTCAAACACAAGAACATAAAGCACAGAAATATATTAGATATTCATATGGATTTAATATTGCTTTTAATTATGATTATGTTCGCTTTACATAAAAAAACTACTATTTCTACTTTCTATTTATGAAAAATAGTGAAATCACTGTGAAGCTGCTTTCACAGCTTAGCGCTCTGTTAGTATTCTCTATTTCTTATCATACACATACACAAAAGCAAAAATATCAGAAGTCAAAACTGGAGGTAATAATAAGCAGCTATGAGAAAAGTGGGACTGAAAGCTATTTTCACAAGATCATTTGTGCAAAACTGTCATTACAAAATTTGCCCAAAAATATCATTACAATGGTACGTGTTAAGGAGTGAAATAGATTATACAGCAAGGGAACAGTCAGTTCTCAAAGTTGTGGTTTTAAAAGCAGGAAAATTGAGCAAGTGTATGGACTTTCACCAGGGCTACACTGTGCTGATTGGTTGACTGGGTCAGAGCAACTCCAAAATGGCAGATCTCATGGTGTTTCCCTAGTATGCTTTGGTAAGTACCTACCAAAAGTGGTCCACGGTGGACCAGGGACTGGGACAGGATTACTCAGGGCTCACTGCAGCATGTAGGGAGTGAAGATTGGTCTGTCTGGACAAAATGCACAGATAGGTTGATGGCTATGAAAGAAAGGTGCATCTCAGGACAATGCATATGGGGCTACATAGCTGCCGACTGGAAAAAGTGGGCTGTGCATCGCTAACAGCACCACCAGGAACTCATGGAATAAGGTGACCTGGTCTGACAAATCACATTTTGTCGTATCACCTGGTTGGCTGCTGGGAATATGTGCATCACTTGGAAGGGGGATGAAAGAAGGATGAAGGACCACAAGATGGCAGAGACAGTGTGATGCCCTGGGCAATGTTCAGCTGTCGAATCTTGAGTTGTGCCATTCATATGGATGTTACCTCAACATGTACCATCTATCTAAGAACTGTTGCAGACCAACTACACACTAACAGCAAAAACTGTTCATGAATAGTTTGAGCATCATGACAAAAGTTCAAGGTGTTGATTCAGCCTCCAAATTCCTTAGACATTAATGCGATTGAGCATGTTTGTCCTAGATTTGCTGGACAAACAAGTCCAATCCACGATCCATGGAGGCTCCAGTCCTTTAAGAGGTTCTTAAAGGACCTGCTGTCTTGGCGTCAAATATTATACCACGGTGTACCTTTCGAGGTCTTGTCGAGTCAATGCCTTGAGAGATCAGAGCTGTTTTGGCAGCGCACGGGTGAACTACACAGTATTAGGGAGGTGGATTTAGTGTTATGGCTGTTTGGTGTATATTCCGTAGCAGACTTTCTTTTCTCAGAGTCTCTCTGTCTCTCTCTCTCTCTCTCGCTCTCTGGGGCTCTGCTTTATTAATGAGCTCCACACATAAAACACATCCGGATGACTGAGACTGTCACTCATCAAAAAGTCTGTTCACAGCCGAGGAAAGGAATTATTCTTTCTTTTTTTCCATATGGACAAGAGGTGATCACTGATTGCCCAGGCTTTCAGGTGACCAGACCTTTAAGCCTCATTTCCAGACACCGTATGAATATTGCATACAAAGTAAAGTGAAGCTTCGCCTCCCTGAATCACAGGGTAGAAGATGGAGACATGTGTGTTGAAAAGAGAGCGAGATTTGATAGGGTTTGTGTGTGGGTAGGTGGGTATCCATGCATGTGTGTACATGCCTGAGACAGATAGAGGAAAAAATATAGCCACGGAGTGACATTTTTTGGCCGTAACTGTTGTTATTCGCCTGTAGCAGCGTGACAGCCCCCGGACAGCTTTTTTTTTTTTTTTTTTTTCCCCAAGATAAGCAATAATCCTTTCCTTTCTTCCCTTAACAAAAACACAATCCGCGGAATGAAATGTGATTACACTCTCCGTTTAATTGCTTCTATAATCAAGGCCCTCTCCAGAGCAGACGAGTTGCACACGCAAACAGAAGTTTTGCTCTCCACAGCGTAGCGTAGCATGCTGCACTATACAGCTCCAGGGCTAATGGGGGAATTCCTGGCCCTGGCAGGTTTGATGTGAAAGCTGTCAGTGACAGAGAGAGAGAGACAGCTGAGCATGTCCAAACACCAAACACAGACCTCTGCACCTCCCCGGCTCCAAAAACAGAATACAGGAACACAGGTGTTTGAATAATAAATACTCATGCCACTCCAGCGGCACTGTGCCTGTAGAGACACGCGCCCAGAAAACAATGTTGATGTGCAGGAAGCCTCTTGTGCAGCCCGTGCTGGAATGAATAAGCTATACAGGGACTTCAATACTTAGTGCATTGCTGAGGGTGATGCTGTTTCTTGCAGGCTTGGGCTTTACCTTAATAATCCAGTAAGGTTCCTCTGGGGGCAAGTAATGTCACTCTGATTCCAAAGTTTCCCACCAAATACAGAGAACTTTTTATTATTATATTTCTGGTAAAAGATGTCATTTGGAACACAGCCTATAATATGGAGGAGTGCTCCGTGAAAATAATACACCGCACTAAATCAAGGCCTCATCAGCATGAGAAGTAAGAAAAATCTTTCAGATTTACAAGAGCAAGAGGCAATATACTTACTACAGTTAGAGGTATCAGTTGTGCCATGATGGATCTGGCAAGGAGAGCATTTTTGTAAGATGATGTGTCCATCCTGCGCTGCTATTTAATACTCGGTTAGTCTCCGGGTCGAACATGACAGAAAATCATTAGGCACCGTAGGCTGCTAACTGTCACATGAATGATTGAGAAAGCAGTGAGGCGTTCAGTTTTGTGTGACGGTGAAACGTGTGTCCTGAGGAGCAGAGCCCACGAGACCTATGATGAAGCTAGAGTGAGAGAGAACGAGAGAGACAGAGAGAGAGAGAATGAGATCTCTCAATACCAGATGAGATCTCACACTGAGCTCAAATGAGCCACTGAGCCATATGGTGTCTGTCTTGTACACTAAAGATTTTTAAATACCATCTTGTAGGCATATTACGCCCTGTGCGTCTGCACCGTTGGACAAATGTTTTGAAAATGACTGTCACTCTACATATCCCCAACATGGCTCGGACACCATTTCAACAGCGACCTGATGGATGAGAGGAAGTCATACCGTTGAGAATCGACCTCTTCCTCCACACGAGCGTGCACTGGGCCTCGCCGTGTGGAGATTCTCCAGGTCGTTCCTATCAGCCTCTCCTCCGAGAGAGCTCCAGACACACTCAGACTGAGAGGTTCCACTGGGACACACACTGCCATGTCTGCGCTCTCTCGCTGCACACGCTTCCTCCACACAACTCCACTCAGTGTGCGCCGGCTCCTGTTCATTAAGGTCATTACTGGGAGATGTTTTTCAAAGTGAGAAACATGTGAAAGTAAAAAGGAGAAATTGTCCAAATTACAAATTAAGCCAGCACCTTAATTATTTGCTTCATTTAGTAGTGTGCGCTTGATTATACAGAAAAGGTTAATTAAAACGAAGCTGATGAAATTCTAACAAAATCAAGGCTTAAACTAATATCAGTTTACGTTCAAATTCACATTGACTGAGGAAATGTTTTCTACTTTTAAATCTCAATTATCATTTAAAGAAAAAATAATACTTGAAAAATAATAATACTAATGTTGAGTAATTTTCCACAGCGGACTTTGGACTTTGCATTTTCGCCTTCACATGATGTAATGAAATCTTTTGTTTTATTAACTTCTAGATCAAGCAACACTGAGGTTGATAATGAAATGACTGTTTATAGTCGTTTAAGTTGAATCAAACGGCGAGGTGAGAGAACTTGCTCGTTCACACAGGAAGCGTTTGGCGCAGAGCCCTAGGGGGCATGATTACGGCGCTCAGGGTGATGCTTCAGCTCTCCACCTGACACAGTCTTCTTTTTCTCTACCAGAACCCCCCTTCGACCCCCCCCCCCACCTCCCCCACCCGCTCCGTTACTGCCAGCCGGCTTTATGTTGCTGTGTGTTTTATTTACTCCGAGTGCTGTGTCCGTCACAGTAATGTATCTGCCAGGGCCGGGGAAATAAAGCTGTTTTTCTTTTTACAGCTGCCTGTATCGTTTATGGCTAATGTGTCCTCACCACTGCTGCTATTTATCAGCCGGGAGACATCCGGTTTGCTCTGAGGACAATATTTCAGTGCAACGCTGTCCATCCCAGAGTTGTGTGAAGCAGTGTGAGAGTCAGACAAGAAGTGGTGTAAGCCTCGGCAATAGAACAACATAATACTAATAGTGAATATTTTATGGCACAAATTGGTTTCTTACAATGTCCTGGGTACTGTAGTTTAAGTCTTTTCCTATGTATATCAAAGTGCTGTATTTATAATCCTGATTTGCCTGGTTGGTGATTATTATTTTTTGGCTATAACTGAACATTTGCACTATGACACCATTTTGTTTGTACATTAACAACTCATTCACAAGGATTTATAAAGCTGACAGTGCTTATAATACACTGATTAAAAATATGCTGTTATTTAACAATGATAAAAATCAAATCTTTAACATATTAAGGTTTTCTTTCTCCACTTAAATGGCACAAGACATCGGGGTCAGCACTTGGTAATAATCAATATATTTATTTAATTTTTGGCTGTTCTTCTGTAGCACAACAAGCTTTTTTTTCTTTAAATTAAAATTTTTCTTAGATTTAAATTGCTTGTACATGTCAAAAGTTTGAAATTATTTTCTACATTCTATAACAATACTGGATTTTTTTCCCCCAAACTATGAAATACATATCATATTAGGTAATTATGTAAAAACTACAACAAGCTGTTATTTTAGGATATGAAGGTCAGCTGTTCTGAAATAGTTCTTGCAAGAACAGTATTGTCAAGTGCATTTGCAAAACCCATCAAGCACCATGATGAAACTGACTCTCGACCTTCTCAGGAAAACAATTTTAAAACCTACCTCTGCTGCAGAGGAGAAGATCATTCAGTTACCAGCCTCAAAACTCACCAATTAACAAACAGCACCTCAGATTAGAGCCGTTATGAAGGGCTTACAGAGCATAAGTAGCAGATACATCTCAATATCAACTGTTCAAAGGAGATTATTGCATATTTTAGACGCCTTCAGCAGTGTTTTACAAAGTAGAAAGAAATAAAAATCTGAAAAGACCATGGAATTATAAGGTGTTTCCAAACTTTTAACTGGTAGTGTATGTTCCAAATTCCAAATTCAAAGTAACTGCAATTTATTATTTTTTTTAATTAATACTACTACTACTACTACTACTAATAATAATAATAATAATACTAAAGATCAGTAATTGTAGTAGTATATAAAGAATAAAACACTTCACAATGTGCTCATTGGTAAGAGTTGGGCCACATAATCCCACCCTGTCTTTGATTAATTTCTCATGACAGCACTCTCCATCTCCAGTCATTAACATTAATGCTAAATTCATATTTTTGTCAACACTAAATAGTAATAATATTTTTTTTTAAAACCATATAATTTAGTAGTTTTCATTGTTGCTAAGTTTTTGTTGCTGTACCAATCTTAAAGCTACTCCACCCTAACTTTAAACACATCCATATTTGTACAAAAAACACACTTGAGAAATTTCTACAGCATAGTACAGGAATGGAATAAGTACAAATGAGATTTTTTAGTTCTTCTCATGCTTTCAGCCCAGCAACACATGCACACGCACACACACACACACACACCTCAAGTCAGTGGGAACTAGCCAGGCTTAAGAGTAAAATATTTTCATTATGGCCTGGCAGCATCCTTTCATGCTTCTTCCTGCAGAGTTCATATAGACATGCTTGGTTTAAACCGTCTTATTACAGAAAATGAGAACGGGGAAGAAAGGCGGGGGGACAGGGAAAAGGGGCCTGCTGTAAATCCTGACACTTCCATGCACACTTGAATTCAGTTTCAAACACTTGTCTTTCCTTAACATAATAGATGTCAGCCCCTCTGATGTAGCTCGAACAGGAGGCAGAATAAGAAGATCTCAGTCTTGTGTGTTCTGTAGCTATGATAAGTAGTGCCTCTGTGTTGTTCTACATCAAAAGAGGGAGATGCCGTGTCACCTGCCGTGCTCTCAGCGCATGAAGCAAAATATCTTCAAATCAGTTGTCCAAGACATTTCCCCCTATTAGGGCTCCACTCCTGCACAAGCTTAGAGGCAGAGACAGGCCCTTCACACGAGCTAAGCGAGCCACGGTGTTACAGTCGGGAGATCAGAGGCCTGTGCTGCTTTTAGAATAGCCTGCAGTGACACATCGTTTAAAGTGCTGAAAAGAAGAAAAGAGCACCTCGTGATTTACCGTGGTGAAAAGAACCAATGCTAATACGCCGCTAACAAACAGGAGTGTGCTACTGATCATCTGTCTGCCACTGAGAGCAAGAGCACACACAAGGCGAGCAAAAAGGATAAGAGGATTTATTTGCTTCCAAACATTCTCTGGTTGAACAAGGTGGTGTTGTTAGTGTTAACACCACATAGATGATTGGCTTCAGGCAGGAATATTCTGTATGAGTAAATCCATAATGGTTACATTAGCCAAATTCAGCTGATTTAGGTCTCGTTTCTATAAAATCAACCCCTTTCCCAAACCTTTCTGCGCTGCCTGAAACTTGAATGAAAATTGATTACCAAAAAAAAAAAAAAAACATATCTGAAACACATTTCATGCTTTTATTTTATTTTTTTCAAATTAATGTGCAAAAAAGAAACAAGTGCACTAAAGGTCACAATTCTTTTGGTGTGACTGTTTTTCATGGTGTCCTCAGCAATGTAACTTCCCCTACAACACTAACTGCTGACATAAAGTCATAAGTCACTGCCTGACCATCGTTTATAGCCATGTCAGCTTGGAGAAATGAAAGGGAGAACAGTTTCTTCTTCTACAGACTCTTAAAGGTCTTACAGCACCTCACACATTTCCTCAAGGGGGATCAATAAGATCCATTTATCTCTGCATCCATCTATCCACACATCGATGATGTACAGTACTGTGCAAAAGTCTAAGGCACCCTATGTTTTTAGTACAAACTTTTATATGGATTTTTTAGGAGTTTATTATTGAGTTAGTACAAAAAATATATATCAGATTTTTAAACATCAGTATTCCGCCACAAAATTAAATTCTACAGGAAAAAATATTTTGGGGAAAAAAAGGAAGCTGCTGGGGAAGTCCTCAAAAGAACTGTGGGTGATTCTGCAGGATGCTCAGTAAAACTTAGTAGCTAATTCCCTTATAAAACTAAACAAATTGTTCCTGAGACTAAAGGGTCCTCAAAGAACTATGACACCAAATACTTTGTTTCATTACTTACTGTTTCTACCTCTATGGAGGTTCCTAGGGACCATGGAGGCCAATGGTGAGCATTGTATTTATTCCAATTTGTACGACCGTAGTCGGACATCCGGTCAACACACGTTCACACACTACGGGAAACAACAATTAGACTAATCTGCATGTTTGAGTGTGGAAGGAACTGAAGAACCCTGATAAAGCCCACCAGGGATGGGGAGAACATGCAAACTACATGCACACAGACAGTCTTGATAGTTTGTTTGTTTTCCTTTTTTTAAGACATCCTTGCTCTGCAGTATTTATTTGCATGTGCCTTTTGCACAACACTGTAAGTGAGCATATACACTAGATGTCCAAAAGTATGTGGACACCTGACCATCACACCTATGTGCTTATTGAACATCCCATTGCAGATTTGGTCCATCCCTTTGCTCTTATAATAACCTCCACTCCTCCTGGAAAGGCTTTTCATTATGCTTTGGAACGTTGCTGTGAGGATCTGTGGGGATAGCTACAAGCACATTAAGTGAGCTCATGTTTGATGCTGGTGTTCAGTGGGTTTGAGAGGTTTGGGCTCTGTGAAAGACAAGCTAACTGGCAAACTGTCTTCATGGATCTACGTTGTGCAAAAGGCATGGTCACGTTAAAACAGATTTGGGCTTCTTAGTTTCAGTGAAGGGCAAGACGTTATGAAAAAACCTGTCAAACTGTTTGGGTAAGACGTGCATATGGATGTGATGGTCAGGGGTCCACATACTTGGGATCCTCGCAACGTCATACTAGTAGATGGACTTTCATGCAGTTGTACATGGGCGTGTACATGGTGCCCAGTAATGAACTAGGATCCTATCCGCTGTGTACTGTATTCCCACATAATGTTGCCAAAATAGACTCACCATCATCATTTCACTTATAATAAGATGGATGAAAATGAAAAGACAAAAAATACTGAGGATATGATAAAAATACAAACAGGAAATACGCAAAACCATAGAGGAATAATAACTGTAACTTTTAAAATTACTTATGAAAATTTATAAATGTTACTCGATTTAAAATTTAAACCTTGCTCAAAATTGTTTGCATTGTTCCAAGATAAAGAGCAACATGAAAACACAGTGGGATAAACGTTTATGGGAGAATGGACCGTTGTGGAAGAAATTTGTTTGGTTTACATTTATTGTAAAAGTGGTGGTATATTGTCAATTAATTTGTCAATTTTAGACCACGAGAACAAGAAAAAGCGTTTTTTTTAACAGAATATTGAGCACCGCCCTTAATCATGGCTGAAAAAAACGCCCCTAAATAAATAAACCGGTGACAAGAAAATGTAGACTGATGAAGCAGATCAATTGTTAAGCAATGCAGACACAAATTCAGAAAACAGCAGAAAGGCTTTTTGTGCCTAAATGAAAGATCACAATGTCTGTGTGGAAACCCTTTAAACTGTGCCGTTATTTATACTTTTGTCCTAGTCGTTTTGTTTCTATTTTTTAAAATATTTTTAACAAGGTGTCTCCTAACCACTAACCAAGCCTTATTTAACTCTTAGAAAGCAGGTCAATCAAATTTAGCCTTTGAACTTTTATATAACTAAACAGGTTAAATTGAGGGTATAATCACAGGTTAACTCACATTAAAAACGCTAAATTAGCCATCTGGGCTAGCCGCTAACCAATAACCTACACTTGTTTAACTCCCAGGAAATCAAGAATTTAGCTCCATATTATCCATGTTTCAACTGTTACATCACTAAACAGATTACAGTTGTGGATATCTTCACAACATTACACTCTTATAGCCACACACAACGCATCTGTTGCTACTAAAACATTATTTTCTTCTCCACCAGTTTTTAGAATTACCACTATTCTGTTGAAACTGGCTTAAAAAGTTTCACACTGAGGTAAATTCTGACTCTCAAAATGTTTGATACTGCTTTAGTTCACAACACAAGGCTGTTGAGGACAAACTAAACACATAATAGCATCTCTTTTCCCCTCAGCCAAAACCAAATGTCACGAACAACAGAAGAATCTCACTTTATAAAGAAAAGATAAACAATTTGAAAGGTTTTTCCTTTTTCCCCCCCCTTGCTCTGCAGTATTTATTTGCATGTGCCTTTTGCACGGTACTGTAGGTGATGTAGTGAGCATATACTGTACGTACACTATACAGTATGTCCAAAAGTATGTGGACACTGGACTAACACACCAATGTGCTTGATGAACGTCCCATTCCAGATTTAGCCCATCCCTTTGCTCTTATAATAACCTCCACTCCTCCTCCTACACACCATCAACTTTTTACTTGCAGATACATTAGAGACCCATGTGACTGAACAAAAGGTATAATAATGTAAATTTTAGATAATAGGTCTCCTGAAAATGCTTAATCTTGACAAAAGATTTTAAGACATAAAATTTATCAATGACATTTAAACAACAGCATTTCAATGTTTATTCGACAAGTTTAGTGGTCTATAATACTTCAAAACATGTAAAAAACATAGCTGTTTGAGGGAAATCAGATAGATTTCATGACATAAAACGACAGTCCACCTGTGATTCACAGTGCCAGTATTATACTGTAGCTAATGGCAAAAAATTAATTTACCTGTTTCATCAGTCTACATTTTCTTGTCACTGATTTTTTTAAGGTACAAAGCCATGATTAAAGGTGATAGTATACAGTATGCAGTGTACTACTGAAAAAAACCTTTTCTGACACCTCTATTCAAGAAATCTGAGGCAGACATCATAGTTATCACCACTGCTAGTGTATGTGTAGTTATCTGTGTCAGTATATACCACAACTCTAATCTAATTATTACAGGACTGCACTTGAATACACTGTTTACAGCAACTAAAGAGTGTTAGGTAATCTGACCACCGTAGTGTGAGATATAAATCTTCATCGCATCAGATGCATGAACTTAATTCCAGTTATTCATCAATGCCACAATGCGCAATTAAGCAATCTACCTGTGAGGACAATAAAACACTAAAGATGAGATAATGGCGGGCGGCCTGTGTGTCAGTACAAGTGTAATTTTTTTTTTCATGATGTGTACGCATGTGTGTGTGCTTTGGTTTACTCGTGAGAAGTGCTGATGTGTGTTTTGGGGAGAATGTAATCTGGGCAGGTTATGTTTTCCAGAGCTCAGATAAAGAAAAACAGGTTTGGCAGCCTGACGTTTCATCTCATGCACTGGGGTCCAAAACAAAGAGAAGATGATTGATTGGATGATGAATAATTTAGAGACAGAAGGCTGTGGGATGAGCAGGCTGAGCATGAGGCCGAGCCGCTTCATGTCTCCGCTTAAAGATCGGATTACACTCAAAGAAAAAAGAAAAAAGAAAAGAAAAGACATCTCTAATTGTATCAGTGTGTGTCAGGACAAACCTCCGATGCTGAAACATGGCTAAGTAAATCTATGACGGGCCACTCAGGAGGAGTTTCAGACGAGACTCAGTGTCACAAGGAAATCTCGTACCACCCGTGCTGAACTTCTGTCTCAACTGAAATACTTTACATCTGATATAAACACCCTTATCAACACTGAGACTTTTGATCACTTTTATTTACTTTCCTATAAATATCGATGTCATTCACCTGCTCCGCAACACTGTGAGGATTATTTAACTTACATTTGCACAAAGCAGGAACCTGACTCTACTGTATGCTAGAGACAAGTTACAGTTCACACAGCCACCATCCACGTTGCAGCACCACTGCTGACCACAGGGGGCGCTGATGTGATGCATTTGTCACAGCACACAAGGAGGAGTCAAGAGCTCCAGATGCACACACGGCTTTTTTAAATATCAACCCTCATGAAATTTCATTTGGATTGTAAATGTACTGTAATTGACTGTCATAAATGTGTAATGGGCCCCTGAATCCACTGACATTGTGCTGGCTAATCAACTCATTTGAAAATGAATAGAGATCTATTAAGAGAGAAGTCAGTATTTCACATGGTTAGAAATGACTTTCCATCAACACCGGGAACTTTTTAGGCTTTTTTTTTTTTTTTTTAACGCAAAATAACTTTTTTTTTTAGCTCTTGGTGGATTTATAAATGTTCTCCCGCTACAACGTGAAATGTGGAGTCGATATTTTTATATCACCTGGTGCATCAAATGACAATAATGATAAATATGATATAGTGTATTATATATATACATGCATTGTGTGTGTGTGTAAGCAATTTACCCCATGCTAGGAGAGGACATGTGGAGTGGTAAGGAGAAATCATCAGTAAAGTGAGTGATTGAGCTCCTCTACTACGAGTCCAGAAGTCTGTGCACAAATGATTTGAAGGTGAGACACCTGGAGAGGGAGAAAGAGAGATGGAGAGGTGCTATCACACCACCCGTCATTATTCCTCTCCTACCAAGGATGAGGAGGACCTGTTTGAGGTGTATAATGGCCTTTACCTTCAGGATGCAGAGATAGACAAAGAGAAGAGCAGAAAGAGACAGAGAGAGAGAGAGACAGAGAAAGAGTGAGAAAGCGAGAGAGAGAGAGAGAGAGAGAGAGAGAGAGGGGGGAAGCCAGTAGAAGGACTCTGACAGACTCTGAGCCACTGTGACAGGCCGGTGCCTCACTTCATAACTTTTTCTCTGCCTTCTTGCGCTCCTTCATTGCTGTGTGAGATGCTGTAAGCAGTGCTGGTTCGCAAATGAATGTGACACACACGCACACACGCACACACACACACACACACACACACACACACACACACACACACACACACACACAAAGACTTAAAACTCCCTATTGAAGGCAGAATGTTTAGGGTCTAAAGAGAAAGGTAGCTTAAGTTATGGAAACATTTATAAGGCCATACATGTTAGAATAATCTCTAATCATATGTATTATTGAATTTGAAATATACAATTACAGCACAAATCAAAATTTTTTTTTTTTTTACATTCTAGAACAATACTGGAACCTATGAAATAACACATATCGATTTATGGAATTAAGTAACAACAACGACAGTCAGTCATTATTTTAAGACATGAAGGTCAGCTGTTCTGAAATAGTTCTTGCAAGAACAGTATTTTGTCAAGTGCAGTTGCAAAACCCATCAAGCACCAGGATGAAACTGTCTCTCATGAAGACCATCTCAGGAAAGCAAGACCAAAACTGACCTCTGCTGCAGTGGAGAAGTTCATTTAGAGTCACCAGCCTCAGAAATCACCAATTAACTAGAGCCATTAAGATCAGAGCCATTATGAAGGCTTTACAGAAGATAAGTATCAGACACGTCTCAATGTCAACTATTCGAAGGAGATTATTGCATATTTTGGATGCATCCTTGTGAATCTATTCTGAGATTTTAAACAAGCTTTGCTTGACAGTTTTCTTAAGGTTGCAGTTGTCTTTGTTGCTTGTACACCTTTTCCTTCCACACTTTTCTCTCCCAGTCAACTTTCCATGAATATATAATATTTTCTAGGCAACTATCAAGTCAGCAGTCTTCCCGATATGTGTACAGAAATAGACTGAGATACACAGTATTTGTACTTTTTGAATAGTAATTTACCTAAACTCATAATTAAATATTCTTTTCATGACCTGTACGGTGTAATCAACAAACTTTCCAAGCTCCATAAATCATAAGATTAATAAATTGTCATTTGTTTTCGACTGAACTCCATAACCGGTGCATCAAATAACTAGATGTGTGTCAAGTCATTTGCAACAAAGTACTTTTAAATCACTCTTCTGTCATGTACAGTATTATAGAACTGATCACCCCTTAATTAATCCCTTTATTTATAGCATGTAGGTAGAGCAGCATCCTCTCACCTGATGTTAGTGCCTGTTTAAGATGCAGTTTCATTAGTCCACACTAGCAGTTCCCTGCAGCAGAGAATAAAATGTAAGAGAGTAGAGCCTGTATGACAACAATATTCCTCCATCATTATCTGCAACAGGACAGGGATCCACTGGAATCAGTCGAAATTGTCTTTTGAATCTCCACAATTGAATGACACTGCAATCCATCAAACATAAGCTAACAAACAGAACATATCTGATCATCCTGATCAGACTGCTTGCTTTATGTCTGAAACGCTGGCCTCCCAGGAACTCCTTTAATGGCACAAAACAAGTGGAAAGGACAGGGGTCCGTTCTTCGTACATCGCTTGACATATCCGAGATGAATTGACACATCTAAGATGAGATCATCGTGCTAATTGCGATCTGGCTAAATTGGTTCTTCGAGCTCACCTGTTGTTGATGATTAGTATAGCTGGGTTGAGTTGTCTAGGATTATTGCGTGTTCGTGCGTTGGTTTAAAAGGCGATATGCATCGACAGTAGAAACACTGATCA
>JAQMYJ010000004.1:10758962-10773809 GCA_030014305.1 Clarias laeviceps
ATACTTTTCTTTTCCCACGTGAATCAGTCCACGTCAGTCGTGCTCTTTAACCAATCAGATATGACCTGTGACCTGCGCCAGGAGCGCAGCCTAAATCCTGTTTTCATGAAATAAACCTGAGCAGGTTTAAGCTTACGGACATGTTGCTATGACAGCGTTCTTCGAGATGCGCATCGAAGACCGAAACAATCCAAGATCAGGACAAATCCACAACAATCAAATCCAGCTAACGTAACGAGTTAGCGACGTACGAACAACGGACCCCAGGACTGTACGGGGGGAACGTGGTAATAATTCCCAGCTGAGTTCCTGTAATGTGCAAGTGGTGTTGGTGAATGATTTTGTGTACACGTCTCACAGACAGATGCATGTCCCTCACAAGCTGGTAATTTTCGACAATCAGGCATTCCACTCGCAGTGGGCTTCGAGCCACCTTGGCTGGGATCATCATTTACAGAAGTATGGCTTTCTTTCTTTAAAATGTTTGTAAGATTCAAATATTTTATTGCAGCTCATAACAGTCTCATCACTGTACTGGGCTTGAAGTCTTTTGTAAACATTGATCGGTTTTACACCTTCATTCATAAGAAATTGCATCGGTTTGACTTGAAAACCATCATAAAATGTCACAAAGTCAGTGTCATCATTGTAAAAGCATCCCAAAACTCACTCACTGTCTACAGCTTTATCCTGTATTCAGGGTCACGGGGAGCCTGGAGTCTATCCCAGGAGACTTGGGGCACAAGGCAGAGTACATCCTGGACAGGGTGCCAATCCATCGCAGGGCACACACACACACACATTCACACACTGCAGGCAATTTGGGAACACCAATTAGCCTAATCTACAGGTTTTTGGACTGTGGGAGGAAACCGGAGTACCCGGAGGAAACCCATCAAGCACGGGGAGAACATGCAAACTCTACACAGAGACGGGACTCAAGCCTGGCCGGGAATTGAACCCAGACCCTGGAGGTGCAAGGCGACAGTGCTAACCATTAACCCACCGTTCTGACTCATCTCAAAACAGCTTTGCATTATTCTACAGTACATACCACTGAGAGTGTTAATCAACTGAAGCTAAAGTTATCATATGGTCTACTATATTTTGCTATTATATTACACTCACATTTCAGATCCAGCATTTTCCGCTGATATTGACGCCCTACTTGCTCGGGTCCTTAGAAGGAAAAACGACCAGACAATTCGTTTGACTGATTAACACAGAAACTGTTATCTCTCCTTTAAAAATTTTAATCCTAATAGGACCGGCCTGTTTCAGGATGTCCCGCCCTCATTTTTAATGGGAGGAGGGTTCACTTAATGGTTTGATAAGAATACTAATTATTATGCTATGACCTTCACAGTGACCAGATCCTAACTCGACAGAACATCTTGGGGAGACTTTGGTCTGAAATATTATACAGGGCTTTACACAACCATCATCAAAAAATTATTTTTAGAAAAATAATGTCTTTTGTAAGAGTCTTGTACAAAGTTTAAGTTACTGAAGCCATTTACCTTCTAAATACATTTACATTATGGAATTCAGCAGACACCCTTATTCAGAATGACTCACATTTTATCTCATTTTTACATCTGAGCAGATGAAGGTCAAGGGCCCAACAGTGGCAACTTCTGATCCTTCTGATCAGTGGAAAAACACTTTAACCACTAAGCTACCCCCGCATATGTGAGTAGTGCACAGAGCCAGTACAGTATACTGTATTGTATCTGCTACTTATGCTGTGTAAACCCTTCATAACGGCTCAAATCTGAGGTTCTGGTTGTTAATTGGTAATTTCTGAGGCTGGTGACTCCAAATGAACTTCTCCTCTGTAGGAGAGGTAAGTTTTGGTCTTGCTTTACTGTGATGGTCTTCATGAGAGACAGTTTCATCCTGGTGATTCATGGGTTTTGCAACTGCACTTGACAATACTGTTCTTGCAAGAACTATTCCTGAACAGCTGACCTTAATTAACTAACTTAATAACTTAATTACCTAAATGCCATATGTGTTATTTCATAGTTTTGAAAAAAATCTGGAATTGTTCATAAACATAGAAAAAAAAAAAATCCAAATACATAGTCAAAAATATATATACATAAAAGTAGCAGTCAAAAGTTTATGAACAATTCCAGATAAATCTCATATAAATATAAACTGACATATATTTGATCAGTCACCATGCAGTGGTTTAGGTATTCCTCAAACACTTAAAGACATCCCGATTTCATAACTTTCTAAGCCTCTACACACACACACACACACACTTCCAAAACATCAAGCAATTGAGCAAAAGAGCCTGAAGTATTTTAAGTACTTTATCCTTAGTGCTTCATTGGCCAAAGCGAATGCAAATGACATGCCAGTCAAATCACCACAGAGGCACGGGAAACGCTAGGAGCCTGTTTAAAAAGACAGACGCATAGCTGTGGTTTACAACACTCCATAAGCGTAGTGAGAAGAGAAAGAGAAAGACAAACTCTAAAGATGTTTTTGAAGCTAGCAGAAGCTCCACAAGGGGATTCCATGCACTCATCATCTTGTTTAGAGTGCATTAGCAGGCAGCGCCTTCGCTCCTCTCGGTCTAGTTTTCTTGTTGTTGAGGTGGAGTGTCCTGAGGCAATAACAGCCCCCCTCACAGCTTCATTCAGCGACGCACATGGACCTAATTTTCCATCAGTAAAGCATGAAATCATCACAGAATGCACCGACGAGACCCACTTTTGCCTGTAACAGTCATACATCAAGCCTTAAACGCATTTTAACTCACATGTAGTGAATGTACAGGACCCAAACACAAAGACCCTCATCCCAGTCTTCGGGGATAATGTGAATTCTCACTCAAGCATGGATCAACGTGATTGGTAAAAGCAACATACGTCCATCTTCTGTAAGCACTGTATCCGGGTCAGGACCTGGGTAGATCCAGAGGAAGACTGAACATGAGGTCCGAATACATGTTCATGAACAGGACACAGAATTTAAATATACCTAGTATGGGGAGAATATGCACAAGATTCCAGACAGTAACCTGAACACGTCTAACCTTCAAACCAGAGCTGAACGGTGGTGATGCTACCTGCTTTGCCCCGACATGGCCCTTGATTAACACATACAGTACTGTGAAAAAGTCTTAGGCAGTCTGTATTTTTAGAATAAACGTTCTTATTTATTTTTAATTTTTTTGTTTTATTTTAGGATTTTAAGTCAGGACATTTTTATATATTTGCATGCCAGAAAAGAAAGCAGCACATTTTTATATGAGTAGCTCAGTGGTTAAGGCATTGTACTATGGTTTAGAAGGTCCCAGGTTCAAATCCCACGAACACCGTTTCCCATGTTGGGCCCTTGAGCAAGGCCCTTACCCCTCGAATACTCACATGTATTATGAGGGAAAAAAATTTAAGTCAATCTGGATAAGGGTGTCTCCCAAATGTAAAATATAAATGTCTATTTTTTGGGGAAAAAAGGAAGCTGCTGGGTCTAGGAGTAGGTGCAATAGTCCAAGTTCCTCAGAAGAACTTTACAGTATGTGATTCTGCAGAATGCTCAGTTAAACTTAGAAAACTGCACAAATTGTACCTGAGACTTAAGGTTACTCAAAGCGTTGTTGACACAAAATACTGATTTTATTTCATTCAAGGATTTCTCCCTTTTTCTGAAATACATCCTTGATCTACAGTATTTATTTGCATGTGCCTAAGACTTTTACACAGTACTGTACATTTACACATATTGTACTGTATAACTGTATATGTACGACAATGTTCACTCCTTGTCAGCTGAACCTAGTCAGCGTTTGATGCAGGTGACTATATCTTAGTTAAGTGTACCGTAAGCAGAGCACATGAGAAGTTCTTTAACTTTATTAAGTACTGTACGCTACTAACGAAAACGACTGATCCAGTATTCATGTTATTCTATAATTTAGTGGCCTAAAACTGTATCAGCATTCTTTCTTCCAGCATACTAAAAGTGAAGACTCGTTTGAGGACAGTGCTGCCTACAAACTCAACACGAAGGCCATTTCACAGCGCTGACAACCGAGCCATGCAAAATGAATGACGAGAAGCAAAGCGCACATAACAAACTTGAGCCATGTTCAAATGATTTTCCCCTTCAATAATGAATCACCACCAGCGTGGCATCAACATTCAGAGAACAAGAAAATAAGTCAGGCTCTCTGGGAACAAAACTTCTATATTTAATCTGGAAGAAAAAAAAAAGAGGCTCGCATACAAAGTACTGAAAAACAGAATGCATCACAAGTTCTGTGGCATGCAAATTGCCTCCTGGATATACTCTAAGCTTATCTGTCCTTGTCTTTGTGACTGACAGGCTTTTTTTTTTAATGTGCAGATTATAAATATTTATAATTGGGTTGATATTGGCAGCCCAGTGTTGCCAACTGAACTAAGGAAGGCAGAAAGACAGACAGAGCACTGTAAAATCTTGGAGCGCAATATGGCATGCAGATGGCACCGGGCTGCAATAAATAAGCCAAGCTTCTGAGCGCTGCCACTTTTTTTTTTTTCTTCTTCTTCTTTTTTTTTTCTCCCCAGGAGTTAATGAGTGTAGCTATTTCAGTTTTGAGCTGTCAGTGTTGACGTGCACTGTCCTCAGCGGACTGAGCAACGTTCCATAGGTTCAGGTGAAAGTCAACACTAGCTTTCCAGCACTCTATAAAAGGAGGTGACAGAGGAGGTGGAGGAGGAAGAGGAGGAGAATAGAGGATTTGGATTTGGACACTGAACCATTCCCAGGAATGCCAAAGAACAGGCAGTAAGGCTGCCCAATGAACTTAGATTGAGCAAATCTTACATAAGCACTACAGTATATAAAGCCTGACAGGGGCAACTCCTTCGCTTTCCCCTCCGTCCAACCTCTGCAGAGTCGTCCAACATCAACATCTCAGCTCTGTAAAAGAGTTCGTAGCCTCGCTGAACGCTGCAGAAGGGCACAGCTGTAAACAGTGGCCAGTATTCTTCAGTACGGCGGCGCAAGGTGAAGAATTTGGACGTAGCCACAATGGCTTCATTATTCTGCTGTAGCTGAGCCTGCTGTGAGCTTGCTGTGAACAGCTGTCAGCTGCCCTGTCTGCCTCTTCCACTGTGCACAGAGCAAGCAAGGGAAGGAATAAAGTGGGGAGAGAGAGAAAGAGAGAGACTAGAGAGTCAAATACTCGACTGAAGAAGAAAACACCTTCTTCTCTATGAAGGAAAACCAAATCTCAGAAACAATAATCACCAGCAGGTCTCCTTTGGGCACCGAGTTATTTTTCTTGAAAGAGAAAGAAATTACAGAGCACAAAAAAAGCTGTTTTTTTTTTTTTTTTTGTAGATTGTAATAATGGCAGAAACATTGGCATTATTCTGTGTAAAATTGAAAGAATTTCATTTGTTCCTCTAGTGAATTTATTCTATTTTACACACAATATGATGCAAGGTGTCCCACAGGTCCAGCATTATAGAAGAAAATAAAAAAAAGAAAGAAAAACCTCAAAACAATAGCTTTGAATTTAAGAAACTGCTCAAGCTAGACTTTCTTGTAATTTTAATGTAGTCATGAGGAACAGAGCTCCAGGCTTCCTGAAGAACTTTTTTTGGCTCGCACTTTCGGCTGTCATTTTCAGTCCAGTGTACCGAACTTCTAGTCCTCCTGTACCCGACCAGTTTCGAAACGAATGTGTTTTGTTTGTTAAGCCACATGGTGAACTATGAATCATTCAAGCATAAAAAATTATTTAACCAGTGAGAAACAGGTGCAGATGATGACAGATGATCAGGAGCGTGATTAGTATACTGGTGATGCTGAATGCTGACTGGTGAGAGGGGAAATGAGGTTGCTGCTGAGGTTGTTACAGAAACAACAGATTTTTAATTTGTAACCTTCGGCACTTTGCAGCCTGAAACAGTAAAACATTTGGTTGGTTAATTTAATCTCCTTGCCATTTAATTGAAAAATATGGCTGATAATGCAAATTACATAAGCATACTTGTTTTTATTTAAGGATAGTGTTCATGTGAAGTTATTAATTACCACACAGTTGTTTGAATCCTTTTAAAAACCTAATAATAACTGAAAGAACCCAAATAACCCTGATCAAAAGTTTACATATCGTTGAATGTTTGGTCACATTATAAACACACAGGTTGACACACACAGGTTTAAATAGCTTTTAAAGGGAAGTTTCCAAACCTGTTACTCATTGTAATTGTAATTAGTGTCTGTGCATAAATAGTCAGTGAGTTTCTCAGCACATGAGGTGATGCACTGACTTTTCTGGATACTGCACCATGGGCAAGACAAAAGAACTGCTAATGGACCTGCGTAATAAACTTTATAAAGCAGGAAAAGGAAATAAAAAAATGCTAGCCGGTACTGTTCGAACTCTGATAAAGCAGTGGGAAATGAGAGGTTCTGTTGATACAAAGCCAACGGTCAGGTAGACCAAGAAAAATTTCACCTAGAAGAATTGTTCAGAACGCGAAGAAAAAAACACACAAACACCTTCGAGAGAAATACAGTCTGCTCTGGAAATGGTTGCCAGGAGAAATCGGTCACTGCGCCCATGGCACAAAAAAAAACAAACCTGCTTGCAGTGCACCAGACAGCACCTAGACAACCCTTATAGCTTCTGGAGCAGAGTCATCTGGACAGACGAGACCAAAATCAAACTTTATAGTCACAACCTACATTTATGGTGAAAAGTACACTGTAAACCACGGTGGTGGATCTCTTATGTTTTGAAGCTGTGTGAACTCCAGTGACACAGGGAGGGAAGTTATATCTTCAAAATTGATAAATGCAGCATGGTATCAGAAAATACTAGCAATCAATTTGCATTCCACAGTATGAAAGGTGTGCATGGGATTCTCTTGGATGTTCCAACATGATAAAGATCCAAAGCACAAGACCAAGTTGACCCTCCAGTGGCTACAGCAGAAAGCTACTTTGGAGAGATCTGAAATGTGCGGTTCATGCTGGACAACAAAAAAAGTTTACAGGCACTAGAGGCATTTTGCCAGAAGAATGGGTGTATATCTACTGTACTGTATCACCTGAGAGAATTAAGGTGCTCATGCAAACTTCCTCATGCAAAATATTACGTTGTTGCCAAAGCAATTATAAAACATTAATTATATTATAAATAACATCAATCTGAATTTATAAACCTATACAATCATTATAAACATATTAGGTATAGATGAATATGAATATCATATTAGGTAGACACAAACAACCCCCCCCAAAAAAATAAATAAATAAATAAATAAAATAAAATAAATAAAATAATAATAATTTTCTTTTTGTCATGTTTTGTTTGATGCTTGTGCCATTCTGTTTTGACTTACTGTGGTACTGTGCAAAAATCTTAGGCACCATATTATATGCTGTACCAATTGGGTTATATTTGTTTATCATGTCTGCATAATTATGTACAAAATCATTCACTATTTCCATATATAACTTAAAAATTAATAAATAAATAACATTACAGGAAAATATATGCATGGCTGTAATGAAAAGAAATATAGTACAAGACAGACGAGTTTTCAGATGGAAAGAAAAAAACTAATGTACGCTCCTGGGATTTGCATAAAAATAGAAAGGAGTGAGTGTGACAAAGTTATAGTAGAACTCATATTCTCCAGCAAGCTCAGTAAAACCTAACAGCTGTTTTACTTATAGTTCTGTGCTAAAGTATCTATACCAAAATATGGCATAAGCAAAAGATGCTTTTGAAAACATTTCTGCATAAAAGAAACTTCTATAAAGAGTAATAAAATGTAATAAAATAAACAGTCAATATTTGGAGTGAAAACTCATTGCTTAAAATCAGGAGTTTTAGACACAGATTTGTACCGTTTTATAAGAAAACAGCGGTTTTACTGAGTCAATTTCCAGGTAATACTCGTAGTGTTGTCGCAGTCTCTTCAGAAGCACACTCGTGTAACTTTACATCTTCTATTGACCCCAGATTAACTGATCCTCACAGAAGTTGCATCACACAGTGTGGATTCATATCAAACATTATTGCGGCACTGCTCTACCTAAAGATAAAAATAGAATCAAACAGCGAACAAACTCCCCAACGTTTTACCTTAATCACTACAAAATATTCTCCTTTTTTTCAGCATGCACATGTCAGGTGACTCACTCTTTTCACCCTTTGCAACAAATCACTCCGTTTAATTCTCCAGTAAATCACAATCATGCACAGATAATGCTGGAGAAACTAGCATATAAATTATGCTACCGAAGCATAAACAAAGTATATTCACCATCACAACATGGACTATTTTCCTTTGTTTTTGTCACACACACTTTATTAAATCTCACAGGGTGTTTGAATTTAATGTGAGCATGAAATACAAACCCTTCAAGCAGATTAAATTCGGAATCAAGCTGGCCATGTAAATGATGTGACGACAGGGGGCCCTGTGCAATTAGCATGCCGGCTACTGCTAGTGCAATTAGGCAAAACAGACAGCTAGAGCATAGGGGCCAGGGACAAGGAGGAAGAGAGAGCATTTCCATATTACTCCAAAGGACAGTAGGTTGATGTCAGAAAGAGAGAGAGAGAGAGAGAGAGAGATTAAATGTGAAAGAAAACAGGTAAATCTGTGTTCGTGAATTTAACAAAATTGTACAAGCTGAAACAGAGCCAAATCTCATTAACAAAAATAAGTACAGAAATAAAATAAAAGAATAAAAGAATAAAAACTAAAAGCGATTCACCGTCACTAAACTACCAAACATTACAAACATTCGTGGGTGAACAACCTTTAAAAGCAAACACTTCAGGGGAAAAGACATTCATGCAAATCATTCAGGTGAATCCAACAGCATGCCAAGATACAAAAAAAAAGAAAAAACACCTAGAGAAATAAACTAGGTCAAATTAGCTAATCAAGCATGACAAGCAACATCGTCCTCTTCAACTATGCATGAATGCATCGAATTTAAACATAAGAGGAAAAGTAACGAGTAAAAACAGGCAACCGCATGAAACATCTCGGTATGTTTTTTTTTTTTCACGGGAATGCATGTAAATGATTTAAAGCACTTCCGTTGCCTTTCCAGAAGTTGACGGATAACTCTTTGCGTCCTTGTGTATGGAGAAAGAGTAACTACGGACCAGAGCACTGCTGGAACGTGTTCACAGGTCAAACTCCTGATATCCCAAACTCTCACAATGACAGCTTTTGTCAAACGTTATGCCGATATCTCGGCACCATTTTGCAATGCATGTTTTATTAATGTGGACAACTGCCAGGGAGAACAGCATAAGATGCCCTATTGCCTGACTGGTAGTGCTGGCGAGTCGTGTGATCTCCCATTGGGTTGAGTGGCTTTAGCCTTGGGGCTTAAACACATCTCACACTCCCACAGCTCACCTCTTACCACGTGACTACCTGTCAGTGCAGAGGCAATTGTGCTTCTCGGCTAACAGCTGAGGTCCGGCACATGCACACATATACACACACACACCAACCTGAAGTTCTTTTAATGGGGCATGTAGTCACAATGGCAGAGATCTCCAACATGTCTAACCTTTCTAGTGCTTATCCTAGTTGCCCGGCTCTCAGCTGACATCCATTAAGATCTGATCCTGACTCAGGACTGAGCTAACATTTATAGCACAGAAGCAAAGAAAGTGCTAAACAGGAGCACTAAGACTAACTTAACGCCATCAGAATAAGACTGCCGATATGAGCAACTGCCAGATGGACAGATTAAGGATCTGCTCTGTATCTAATTAAAGACCAGAAAAAAAGCAGAGAGGCAGATTTAGAACGTATGCGGCCGATAATGGGATGATCAGCAGAGAAACTGAACAAGAAAACATTTCAAAACTCAAAAAGTGACACCCTGGTGCGTTTAGTTAGTCACACACTGAAAGAGGATATCAGAGCTTCCCTTTTCCATACATCAGGAAGCACATGGTTCCTTAACCTAACAATTTTTTATTTATTTATTAATTAATTTATTTTTTGCTGTAGTCAAATGATCACCGCTGGTTTGGGGAACTGCCCTCCGAGCCTGGGTTTTAGCAAGCATTTGAGCAAAATTAAACAGATTTCTTTGTCTGCAGCAAGCCGTGTTATAGCAATGTTAGATGTGTATTTACATTAAACTCTTAAAGTCTTCAAGAACTGCATGATAAAAATACCTCTTCTAAGCAGTGGATATCTCTAAGCTACTATGTTAAACAGGGTAAAAATAGTTTAACAACAAAGACATAAATTTTCTTTTTTTTTTAACTCCAAAGTTGTGAAAGCAATACAGAACAGATCTGCATGAAAATGGAATCACTATAAAGTGAATTAATAGCATATTTATATTGTAAAAATCTGAAACCCCGAGCAAAAGCAAGTGCCATGGCAGCAGCAACCTGTGTGACATTTGTGGATAAAAATCATTCTGGGTAAAACACATTCTGTGGTGAAGTTTTGAGTGAGACAGCGCAATCACCCCTCACTCAATTCATTCATTCAGTTCATACATGTACAGTATTTGTTCATGTTCATGACTAATATTTCAGATTTTTTTTATATAAATCTGTTCCACAAGTGGAAGTTCCCAATTTACATTTATAAAACTCTCTCTTTGATTTAACTCTGAGGGTGTGCTGTGGCGTCTGGCACTGGGATGTTACCGGCGGATCCTTTGGGTGCTGTGGGCTGTGAGATGGGGTTTCCTCTGGTGCATCCTTGATCTACTGTAGCTGGGATGTTTGTAGTTTGGAGATCGGGTTAACAGACTTGGGCTCTTCCTCTGCCGGACCACATGCGAGGCGGGCGGTTGTGCGCTGGTGGATGTTTCTTTCATTTATTTCTATTGTGGTCAGCATTGCCTTTTTTCACTGTGTTGTGCTACATTGGCTTTTCTGTGAGATCTGACCAAACTTTACAGATACATGAGCCTTGTGTGCCCGTGACCCTGTCACCAGTTTACTGGGACATGATTGATAATCAGTGTTAATGCATTAATGTTATGTGGTGTTGATGTTATGTATGTTCAGGTTCATTGTTCTTTAGCAAACCAAATGATGGTCCTGCTAAGTTCAAACCAGATGGGATGGCATGTCACTGCAAAATGCTGTGTTAGCCATGTAGGTTAAGTCAAAACCAGCAAAACACCTATTCGTCCATGCTTCACAGTGGAAAGGACACATTGAGGAATCGCCGGTTCACCCTCACAACAGTTAGGACCATAAATCCCAAATTTTGACTCATCAGACTCATCAAAAGTCATCGGCTTCCAATGATCTAACGTCCATTCCTTGTGTTTCTTGGGACAAGCAAGTATCTTTTGCTTGTTCTTCTGAAGTAATGGTTTCTTTGCTGCAATTCGACCACAAAGACCTGACTCAAGCAGTCTCTTCTGAACAGTGCATGTTGAAATGGATGTCTTAGTCACGTTGTACAATCTAAAAATGAAAACATATACTGGGTTATTTAACACTTTTTGTTTTTACTACATAAAAAGAGTTTATATACAGGTATATACACTGTGCATCTCACTGGTTGTGCAAAATGAAAAAAATAGAGCGAATCCTACAGAGCTCTGTGTCCCCCACCAATGGCTCAATGAAATCATCTCTTATCTGCCAAGAACAAATGGCACTAAAACACAGGCTCATAGTTAAGAGGACTGCTCAACAAGACCATACATGTCATATCAGATGAGATCCAGCAACGAGAGCCTTTGTGAAGTGTATTATTTGTATGATGAAATATTTCAATTCCACAGCAGACTCTGGTGTACCTTCTAGGGATTCCACTCAACTATCCAGGCAAAAAAAAAAGCAAAAAAAAAAAAGCTCTCGACAGGTAGAAACTGCAGTCTGGTGAAGATGAATTACTTTCTTCAGTTAAGTGAAAAAGAAAAACAGAAGCTGTGTGTTATGTGCAGTGGATGCTGTGAGGTAGAAAGCGTAAACAGATAATCGGCTTTCAACCGATGGTCAAGGTTTAGCGCCTTTCCGCTCTGTGTCTGGATATAGTTTCGGGAGCTACCGGCAGCAGCACTCATTCGAGCTTCCAGATCCATACCCGAGTGCTTCTCTGCTTTATCTGTATGGAATGAGAGACGATACGATGACGTCACAAAAGACAGAAAAGATAAACATATGGGGTTAATAATGAAAATGGCATAAAACTATTTCAATCGACGTGCTTTCAATCGACGTGAGAAACTCTGTTCATCTTCAATGTCAGGAAAAGCGGTGAAACAAAAGGTTTCACTAACAAAGCTTTCCACTGAGACTTGACACTGGTGTTAGTATCTATTTACATACTGAAAATGCACTGGCAGCAATTTGCATAATGTTTTTCTGTAGCCGTGTGCTCTGGGGAGCGGCATTGTAACATATTGATGCTTAATGAACTCTGAAAAAAAATTGATTTTCCACAGAGTAAATTAAGAAATGCATTATAGCTGTTAAAGCAATCTTGAGGGAAATCGAAGCCTTCCACTGCTAACCTACGCTTGATAAGTAATAAATTACACGTTACAGTTATTTGCTTTAATTCATGCTAATTTCGCCCAATTAATGTATCACAGCAGCTCTGCAGTCTGCCACAGGAGGTTTAATTATTATCTTGCTTTCTTAGTCCGTATGTTTGTGTTTCCTGTTTGTACTGGATGCATGCATAATTACATATACCCTAAAGTATATCTGAAGGTACATGCTTATTTGAGGACGCAGGCCAGTAATAACGTATCGCACATTCGACACACATGGAGCTAAAACAAAAATCATATCATGGCCTCAAATCCATCCGTCCATCTGATTTCTAAAAACGAGTCATATTCATACAGTCATGATAAATATTTTCTGACAAATGTTATTAGTACATCATTACTACTTTTTCTGTACACTAAGGTCTGTCTTCTTCTTCTTCTTCTAAGGCACCTTTCCCATGAGCTCTGCTGTTTTTTCCTGTGTGTGTTACTCTGACAGGACGTTGCTCTTCCTTCCTTTCTCTCCTTCCACATGCTGATGACACACTGTTTACAGACTCTGAAGCTCTGCTATCCTATCAGGCCTTTCTGATGCCTCTTTTCCATTCAATCAGTATGTGAGCATGTGGCAGGTCGACACACACACACACACACGCCGACAACACTGAACACTTCTCACCCTGAGGCTCAGCTCCCTGTTTCTGGAGACATTTCTTATGAAATCAAAGCTGTAGAAAAACAAACACTAGATTTCCTTCGGAGCAGTAAGAAGCCACAAACATTCGTCGCTGGGCAGGAAATTTCACACCGCATGAACATCAGGGACTGTTCAGGACAACCCGTTTTTTCTTGTTTTACAGCCCTATCAACGACTTCATACTGTATATCAAATAAATCCCATGTTCGCTCACAAAATCTGGCAGCGTCGCTGGAAAAAGTTACTCCTTGATCAGCCTTTTATTTCTCTCGCTGTAGCGGATCTCTTTACCTCTACAACTCGACACATCAGTACACCCTTAGTGACAATTTAAAGTATACAGGAAGCAGTGCAGTGCAATTTCGACTCTTATTTTTTTTTTTTAGAGAGAGAAGAAAAAATAATAACAAAACAGCGTGTCGTCTTTTCTAATAGACTGGCAGCAGTCGCTATTCGGCTCACACTCGGAGTAAAAAGCTTAAGCGCTGCTGGTTTTTCCACTAAATTAAAGGAAAACAAAATCTCCTGATTAGTCAATTAAGTGCCACATTAGCTCGGGAGTTAATTAAAAGATAGGGCACAGTCTTTAACAATATGCTAAGGCAGAGTGTTTAAACAGGAGACTGAACAAATGGTGCTTAATAAAACTTACTGTGAGTCACTTGACATCTAACATAGCTGTACCTAGAGCTACACAAACAGATTGTCAGACTGGGGCGCTCCCTGTATCCATCTATGCTAATATTCTGGAGACAGCGAGGAGAAGTGAGACGCGTCAGCAGCTGGCACCGCGGGATGTAAACGCTTACAAAAGCAACGCCTGAGCTACGTCAATTACTGAAGCGAACACACACCCACGCGCAGACTTTAACCTACGTCAGCACTGCGATCAGTATTCAGTGTGACCGGCTAAACAATTAGCAAATTAACAAACCTCTTATGATACAATTAACAAATTAACAAATCCTGTATGACGATTCTTTTTTTTTTTTTTATGATTATGTGTGGATGTATGGTATACAGAACAGAAGGCTATTTTTGGATGTACACTCACCAATAATACGGCAACGGCAACTAGCATGAAATCATGCAGATACAGGTCTAAACAGCACTAAACAGTCCTAAACAGCGCTAAAGTTAATGCTCAGGAATGTGATCTTAGTGATTTTAATCATTGCTTGGCTCTTGGTACCAAATGAGTATTTCATGAACTTTTGATCTCATTGAAATCTCTTGTTTTTTTAATAATCCTGAGGAGAATTGCTAAACTGGTTCCTGGGGTAATGCAAATAAGCACTCGTAATAACTGTTTTGAGCCAAAAGGCATCTCTGAATGCACATTAAACCCTTTAGATGCTGAAATGACAACAGAAGACGACATCACGATCCGCTGCTCTCAGCCAAAATCAGGCATCGTCACACTGAGCGATGCTCCCACCAGTGTTGGGGGACGTTACTTTTTAAAGTAACTAATTACATTACAAAATTACTGTCATTAAGAGTTACATTACAGCGTTACTTTCTGATAAAAGTAACTCGTTAGAGTATTTTTCCATTGCAGAAAATTAAAACTCCTTTGTGATTCCTCACGCATTGTTGTTTTAGTCAAGACCTTTATAATTATTCTACCATCATCACTCAGCGAAGTTTGGCCCATAATCTGTTAACTA
>JAQMYJ010000004.1:10774419-10791260 GCA_030014305.1 Clarias laeviceps
TGTAACAAACACACAAAATCTCGTATCTGTAAGCTGTCGTGGCCGTAGATTTTGGAATCCAACTCAGACAAAAGACACAATTACAAACAAATCTTTTTTTTACGCACGAATATTTTTGACAGTGATCTTATTCCATAGTTTTGGCGCTGTGATTAGGTTTCCATCTTTCGCATATTCCAGGCCAGGAAGTCGTATAAACTTGATACATTTAATAAAACAGAACAGATTTATCTCATTTTGGCCTCGTTCTTTGAGATTTTTTAGAAATTCGCAGTGGTACAGGGACCTAAAGCTGAATTTCGAACATCCTAAAATAGGTGAATAACAAAAACAAATCCAAAACATTAAAGCTTATAATAACTTTCTTAATTCTGATACACTTCTGTTTTTTTCTGCTATTAATAGTTGTGAAACATGTATAAAGCATCCCTTCACTCTTTATCGAGGTCTGCTTGGACATTTTTATTATGTTTTTTGCATGCACTCACACACAAAAAAAAAGGCAAGATGGTGCAGGTGCCCTGAGAGCTGATAGTCGCTACACTGAGACATCACAGTTCACTGGCTGTGTTGCCATATCAGCGTCACTTTCCATCCAGAACAATGCGACAGCTGACAGCTTGCACAGAGAATCATCCTGCTAAGCTGAATTATTTCTGCCACGTGTTAATTTATTAACAACCTGTGCATGCTCTAATGTAGTGAATTTGCATATACATTTTTAAGCTGGAAGTAAGATCATGAATATTCCTCAGGCAGCCCAGCACTTCTCTTTGTTAGTCACTTTTGATTCGTAAGAGAAGGGAGGGGGAGGAAGAAGTCACAACTACTAGAGTGCCTGCAGGGCCTGTATTCTTTCAGGGCAAATAACACTTTCATACACAGAATGGTTAATGAAATATCACTTGAAACCTATTATTATTGATATTATTGGTAGTATTAGCAGTAATAGTAGCAGTAGCAGCAGTAGTAGTAGTAAAATTCTAATGTATGTAGTATATTATAATGCATAATATATAAAACGGAAGCAGTGTTTGTGCGGTACAGTGGGAATGGAGATGTTCTAGCGCGTGTGCAGGAGTGTTTTGAGGCAGAATAAAGCCAGCACGTAATTTGTATGAGCTGCACTCCTAAGGTATCAGGACAAGGAGAGTTATTCCTACGAGACGACTCCACAGGTTCCTTTTCTCTGCACCTGTGAAGTTTCTTGTGTACGCGCCTTATTTTGCACAGAGATGCAATGCTTAGCCCTGAACATAAATAATACACTGCCTTCCAGCTGCAACACACTTGTCTGTACAACAGACTGCTTTTGAATGCTGAGTGCACAAGACAAACAGAGAGAAAAAAAAAAAAAAAAAACAGATGAGCCTATTGTCTGAAGAAACAAACCGTGACAAGATAATAAATTAATAGAACACGTTGCGTTATTATTACTGCGTGTACTACTCGGGGTAATTGTTATTCTTATTTATTTATCATTTCCGCGAGGCTCGACAGAGAATAGCAGACGCACGAGTCTGTAAACGTTAGTAGGCTTCAGTTGAACGTATCGTATAATATGATTAGCAGATCTAATGAGTTAACAGCGGGTGAGATAAGTAAGTGATGAGTAAGAGATCTTATCGGCATGAAATGGTGTGATTTGTGGCCTGGGATTATTATTACTGCCGTACAGACGATTCCGTTCTTATAAGACATCCTGCGGCTTCGCATGCCGAACTGGATGTCCACTGGTAAACAGTGTTGGGGGATGTTACTTTTTAAAGTAACTAATTACATTACAAAATTACTGTCATTAAAAAGTAATCAGTTACATTACAGCGTTACTTTCTGATAAAAGTAACTAGTTCGAGTACTATTCCATTGCAGAAAATGAAAACTCCTTTGTGATTCCTCATGCATGTTGCTTTAGTCAAGACCTTGGGGGCGCGGGGGGGGGGGGATTTGTAGGACGACTTTCTCACACACACACACTCACACACTAACGGAATGACTGCTGTGTCTGGCTCACGGACTACATAAATTGTCTGAATAACAAATGTTTGAAAATATAACTAAATAACTTAAATGGCGGACCTTAGATTACTCGTTACATCAAAAAAGTAATCCAAGTATTTTGTAACGCGTTACACCCAACACTGCAGGTAAATAGTTTCCTTGATTACTTTGTTAAGTTGTGTATAATAAAATCATTGTCATCCACAAGTTGATTTGTAACTAAACATCGTTATCTCTGGCATTGCTGTACCAAAACCATTTTTTCAATTGCCTTAATGTACAGCAGCACCAATGTATTTTGCTTTTCAGTTCTACTGCAGCGATGTGTGGTCTAAAATGTGAAACTGGAAAACGGGCAAGAGGGTGGCTCAGTGGTTAAATTACTGATCAGAAGCTCCCAGGTTCAAACCCCAGCACTATCAAGCTGCCAACGTTGAGCTCTTAACCCTTAAATGCTGATATGTGATAAGTGTACTGTAAGTCGATCTGAATAAGGGCACCTGCCAAAGGCCATAAATGGGATTGACTAATAAATTGTGAATCCACTTTCAGCATTTTGCTCATATGTTATTTCAGAAAATTTTAAATTCAAATTTAATTTCATACACAATCTGATATGCAGTGAAATGCTTAGATGACAACATGTGACCTTAAAAAAGATTATCAATAAGAAATAAATATGGAATAACATAAGAATAAAATATGGAAAAACTTGAGCTATAGAAAATATGGCTATAGAGGATGAGAACAAAATATAAAATATAAGAAAAACTTAGCTGTACAAATATGGAAAACATAAAAGACCTTAGTTGTGAACTTTAGTTGCACCAAACCAATGGAGAATAAATCTGAAAACACTGAAATGAATCAACTCGCTTCACTCCACAACTGAAACAACCACTTATCAACTGTGTTCAGCGTTCCAAATGATATTCTATAGGAAGTAGGATACATCAAACCCTAAACACTGTCTATCTGCTGTCCCAATCAAATATTAGGGATAAGGCAGTGATTTGACTCCAGCACCGAGCCTTGTCTAGACTGAGCACACAACATTCAGGTCCGTCGCTCAGCCCATGACCCAAGGCCATGCAAGCCCTTCATTTAAGTGATGTTAAGAGCAAACAATCAAACCCGCCGCTCGCTTTGCTTTCCACAACACCTCCATATACAAGAATGACAAATAGTGAAGGTGACATCTAATTTATAGCTCAAGGGCTGAGAACAAGTAAATAAACAGGGACTTCCACTCCACATGTCCTATCCAATTTGCCTCTCCGATGAACCAAAGAATTTACAAAGAGGGAAAAAAATAATAGCTGAAGGTGTAACTCTGGCTTAATGTTTTACTAATAGAACGAACGAACGAACCAATCTCCCCTTCCTCATACATCCATTTCTTCTTAAACACACACATACATACACACACACAATCTTGATCCATGAAGTCTTTCACATCCAAGCTTCCAACATGCTTAGAATTATAATTCAGATGATATTAAAAGCAATCCCTTTAAGCAAAAATACATGGAATAGAAAACTATGTTTAGCATACATCAGAATCTGCTGCTCGTTCTGTCGCAAACTGCTAGACCTCAAAAAGCTGAACACTGAAAAGTTTTTAAAAAAAAATGTTCTGTGCCTCGTCAGCCTCGTGGCTTTTTTTTCCTCCATTCCTGATCTCACTCAGTGCTGACTGCTGTCATTACATCTCGGTGCTGCTGCTCCCTGCTAAAGTAAGATTACGTATTACACTGTTCTCTTGTAAAGCAGCACAGATCTTGTGGATCGGGTCTTTAAATATTTAAGCAGCGAATACCGTAACGTACTGGTGTGACAACGGGACACGGATCTGCCACTATGGATGTAGCATTTGCATTTCATTTACTCTGTTTGTTTCAGTTAATAATTTCTTAAATATAAATTTCCTGTTAAAGTCAAAATAAACGAACAAATGTTGTAGTTGTTTGCTGTGAGATGTCTTCAGTAAGGAAGCTTTGAGAGCTCTAACGCGAATCCTCCATTAAACAAGATCCGATAAAACCCTTATTATACACGGGAATTTTTTTTTTTTTTTGTATGTGATTTTCTGAATATAAAGAATAATTATTTTGTTTAGCACATGTAAGGTTTATGGATGAAGATTATCCGTAAGATTCCGATTTAGAATTTTTAAACACAGTTAAGCTCTGCAGGCAACAATCTTGTTAGCATCATAAAAGAAAGTCTGTATGCATGCAGCCATCAACAGAGACCTTAATTGACGGTGACATTACTTGAACTCTTGTCCTTCTTGGCTCTGTTTAGCTTAGCGAGCTGCCACTTTTATACTTACACTATACTATCTATAAGAGTGCACTTCGGAGGTCCTTCAAACTTTGACATGTACGCGAGGACCGAGTAATACATTATGCATATGGTGTCGGCTGAAGGCTCCCTTCCTTTGTGGACACTTGAGCCCCAGATTTAGACAGCTGATAGAAGGAAATGGTGTTGAAAAGACTGTCAGAATTGTGTATTCTCAACAGCCACTTTAATAGGAACTCCTGTACATTCATGCAATACAGTGGCTGCAGTTTTGTACTTTTACTTAGGTATACACAAACAGAGGATTTCTACTTTTACTTGAGTAATATTTCCCTCTGGGAATCTCTACTTTTACTACTTTTACTTTTAATAAGTACATTATTTGTGCATTTTGCTCCCCTCTGTTGAAGACTGTTGAAGACATCAGACATCAGAATAAAGAAATAATGCCCGTTGCTCAATGTTTTTTGTTATTTGCAACACTTTGTTTAAACATTAGAATGTAATTATCAAGAGATCAGTGGTTCCTATTTTACGTGACCCCAGTGAATTGTGGGCTAACCATGCCATGGTTACACTCGCAGACATCACTGTTTTTATCTGCATTATAAGGATGTTTGATGTGAACAATATCCGATGCTGCTGGTGTGATCTTTATGATTTCATGCAAACATGAACGTGCAGGTGTTCCTAATAAACTGGACAATAAATTTATATACTGTAAATACAGTGGAGCCTCGGATTGCGAGTTACGCGTTTTGCGAGTGTTCCACAAGACGAGCAAAGATTTTTAATAAATTTTGACTTGGAAAACGAACAAGTCTTGGTTTACGAGTACCGAGTATCATGTATCACACATGCGCTTCTTGTTTTGACGCCGAACTGAGCCAACGGTTTTTCTCTCTCTTGTGCTGTGGAATTATGGGTAATCATCTCCCCTCCTGGGTCTTAGTGCTCGTCTCTTACTGGTATAATAAACATCCGTCCACGCGTGTACTGTTTACTATAACATATTTTATTTTGTGTATGTGTGTGTTTTCAAAAGGTAAAGTGCAGGTTAATTTGTTTTATTTTTACTTTACAGTTAGTGTGTCACTCAATCGAGTGTCATTAGAGAGATTTCCTGTTTATTTTTCCAATAAAACCGTGTTTCCGTTGTGTGCGCGAGTGTGAAAAGAGTGGAAGAAGGGTAACTGTGTAAGATGAGAAGGGGGAGGAGCTCCTTATTTTACAGTAGATTCACACACACACACACACACACACACACACACACACACACCGCCTGCGCGCACAAACAGTAACAATTATCTGTGGGGATTTATTTTTAATTTTTTTAAAGATAAAGTGCAGGTTAATTTGTTTTATTTTTACTTCATATTTTGTGTTAATAATTTTTATGTATTTATGTATTTTATTTCTTATTGGAAAACTGATTTGGTTTACGAGTGTTTTGAAATACATTTCTGCGCTTCCAGAACGAATTAATTATGCTCGTAATGTAAGGTTCTACTTTATATAATAAAAACAGAGTGTCGCTGAGTTACCGTTATAGTTACAGTACAGTGATAATCTCTTACACACACACAGGACATGCAGCTTCACAGCCTTTATTACTAGTAAAGGTCTGAAGTAAGCTCATAATTTCCAAGCATTATCGTATTAGCGACTCAAATTGCTGTATTATGCAACAAAGGACAAATGTTAACTGATAGCTAAATACACTCATAAAAAAATTGCCTGTGATGCAAGAATAGTGAAATAAGCTGCAATTTATGCCGGAGGGCAGTGACTGACATTTATTTATCTACTGCGAACACGGACGTAGGGTGGTCTCTAAAGATTCATTTGATATGATAAAGGAAACGACCTGCACTTTAGAGCGAGCCACCAAACCAGAAATCATGGAAGCACTGGAATTTGTACAGAACAAGTAATAGCATGTAGGAAAAACTGAGCAAAATCTGTTTGTATTGATTGAAGTTTGACTTCTGGGCAGAAAACAGTGAAGAGAAACACTGATGGGAATAATGAAGAGGTTAACAGTGGAAGATGTCCTGTAAAGGGCAAATACTGTACCGTATGTTTATCTATGCAGTGGCCATGTTGTGATTCAGTGCACACATGATCCACAGAATTTGTCACATTTTAGCACAGACAAAGAAACAATTAACACAAGTTAACACAATCTAAATCTTGTCCTTTTTTATACAAGAAAATAAAAATGGACCCCTTAGGTGCAGTAAAGGGTACTTACAATGCCATGGCATGCAGTGACAGTACATACAACTGTGTGCTTCCAATTTTGTATAAACTATTTGTGGAAGCTTCACCTAAGGGTCTGATGTTCAACTCCACAACCTTTTGCTAATGTATTGTAATGATATGATGTGTAGACTGACTGTATAGCAATTCCTCAAAAGCACTAGTTTAGGAAGCAGAGGACCAAACACAAGCAAGACCATCGAGTTTGGTTTCAAATGCAGTTTTATTCTAAAAAATAATAATAATTAAAAAAAATTATAGTGTCTCAAGTCTAAAAGCAAGCAAAGCTTCGTATTGTATATTCTAAGACAGAAAAAGTCTTCTTTAAGATGACTAAGAAAGAAAAAGATCAAATAACTGAGGATTTCCAAAATAATGTACTACAATGAATACTGATAAACAAGATCCCTTTGAATAAATCTAAACAAGATTTATAAATGAATCTAATAAAGAAAATTTGACATTATAATAATGAAAAATAAAATAAAAATAAAAAACGGGACCCTGTTTTTACATGTCAAAGGATAAATATGCAAGAGCTAAAACAAACAAACAACCAAAAAATTATTCACATTTTGTCATATTAAAAGTTTTGGCACTTGCATCCATAGAAAAGGGGTTTCTTTGTTTAAAAAAAGAAAAAAACATTTACCAAAACAGTTTACTGAAAAAAATAGTTATTTCACGCATTTTGTACATCAAACAAATTTCTAATTTTTTAGGTAATGTCAGGATTATGAACTTGTTACAATAAGTATTCAGGGCACAAACACAATTTCCAAACTGGCATATATCTATTGTAACAAACACGTTTACCCTGCAATGGCTCAGAGCTAAAATATATATTAAAAAAAAAAAATTAAAGTTAGTTTTATTTACTGAGTCTTGCTAGTGCTCTGAGAGTCTTGAGCAGTTTAGTGCATCCAACATTGCTATTATCCTAATTCCATTTCTTTACCTCTTTGAAAAGTGCAGTTTAGCAAGTTTGTCTAACATTTAACAGAGATGAGTCAGTTTTCACAAATACACAAAAGCCGTACCAAACATATCAATACAACATATATTGGCCCTTACTCATTATTTATGTACGAATGGAATTGTGTCTGATGAACATCACAAGGACTAGTAATTTTAGCACAGTGTGGAGAAAAATACCTCTACCCACTATTTCCTTAATCTTAGTGTGCGGTTTATCTGACTGTTTACCATTGATTGGTCAATTGAACACGATAATTGATATGGAATGGTTACTGACTTCCATCACTAATACACACACTTTTTACGACTCTACACAAAAGTCCATAACCTATATCTGTGTACAAGGTTTCCATCATCACAAATGTGATTGTCAAGTACTTCTACTATTCTCCTTACTACACTGATAAGGTAGATTTTAATAATAAAGAAAACAAGCACTAAAGTAAAGCATTAAAGTGGAATTTTCTCCCCCACACAATGACTACATGAGAGTTTAACTCATACTGACACACCTGTAAGCAACATTAATTAATAAGAGCCATTATGACAGTAAAATGTAAATGTCATCATTAAAGTCAAATAAATCATTTCATCTAGATTAACAACTACAACTAACATCTACAACCAACTACAAAAATGCTGGTTCAGGAATGTATATTGTTTTGTATAATAGGTCCAGTATTTTAGACAAGGATGTACTATGGTTTTACATTAGCAGAGATTAAAGGAAAGTTTATATATTAACAAGAAAAACGCCATGTCTGGTTACCAAATAAGGAGAAAAATGAATATTGCTATTAAGCTAAATGGAAGGAAAGGACTCTACACAGGACGTCATGTTCTGTAGGATATTGTTTTCATAATTGAGTCATAATTCATTTAAGCAACATCACACGAGAGAAAGTGCTGTTGTGCTGGTTATCAGCATGGCTGTGCTGCAGCCATAATGATGAGGGTGCAGCCTGAGTGCAGAACATATTCAGCACGACCTTGAGTGTGACATGGCTTTTATACAACAGTTCGACAAACATTTAACCAGTTACTGTATTTCCTTACGCAAATGGCAGAACTATTTAACTTAGACTGTGGAAGCTGACGACCAACAGTTAGTGTAATTAACAGGGGAGAAAGTATTTTACACTTTTTACTGGTACTGGTATGGCCATGAGAATGTATGAGAATGTACGAGAACGTAGAAGTATGAGGAGAATGAACAATGGAGGTGAGATTTACTCCTGTAAATCTCAGAAGTTTCTGTTTCTACTTTAGAATATCAGCTTTAATAACTCTGGGTTCTGGGGTTAAATCCCAAATGCCATCAAATGGAAAGGTAGTGCGCTAAGATGTACAATCCCTTGTTCCAAACGCCAAATAGGGATTTATCTTTTGTGGCTGCAAATAAAAGAACACTGATGCTTCAGAGGCAATTTAAAACAACTTAGAAGCAATTATTTAGGGGACAACTTTTCTTTTTTTTTTTTTTTAAAGATGCCATATCATTATCAGATGTATTTTCTTGCTGAAAGTGTTTTCGTGACTGTAGAGATTTTGGCTGGCAGGTGATCTCCTCAGTATTTGTACCATACTGATTATTAAAACAACTGTGATGCAGAGAGATACATATAGATAAACCTCCCACTGCTGTTAACATCCATTATCACTGCCCATGGAATGCTTCTCATCCAATCAGATTATTCAGTCAGAACTGTTGTACAACAATGCTTATTAGACCTTCCTTTCACACTCAGAATTATAAACCTGTAATGAATCAAGATACAGTAGACGATGCTTAAAGAATGCGTTACCAGACAGACCATTGAAAAAAAACAGGTTTCTTTAGCAAGTAAAAAAACAAAAAATACCCATAAAACACGCACAGAGACTTGACCCCTGCAGTATAAGACAGTCATATACAGTACCAGTCAAAAGTTTGGAAACACCAGTCAAAAGTTTGAACACAAGTTTGAATTTATTTTCTACATTCTATAACAGTACTGAAGATTTCAAAACTATGAAACAACACATATGGCATTAGGTAATTAAGTAACAACAATAACAACAGCCAGTTGTTATTTAGATACGAAGGTCAGCTGTTCTAGAACAGTTCTTGTAAGAACAGTATTGTTAAGTGCATGTACAAAACCCACCAAGCACCAGGATGAAACCAGCCCTTTTCAAAGACCATCCCAGAAAAGCAAAACCAACACAAACCTCTGAGAAGATCATTTAGAGTTAACAGCCTCAAAAATCACCAATTAACAAACAGCACCTCAGATTAGAGCCGTTATGAAGTCTTTAAAGAGCAAAAGTAGCAGATACTGTACATCTCGATGTCAACTGTTCAAAGGAGATCATTGCATGTTTTGCACGCCTTCAGTATTGTTTTACAATGTAGAAAGAAATAAGAATCAGGAAAGTCCATGAAATTAGATGTGTGTCCAAACTTTTGACTGGTAGTGTATCTGTGGAAATTACAGTGTTGATTTAGAGCAAAGTAGTTTGAAGCCCACCCTAATGTAAGTTAGAGCACACCAATAACAGACCTCGTCAAAAAGGACAGCTCCAGAAATTACTGACATGATTCATGAAATGAGCAAAAATAAATATATTGACACACACAATGAACGGGATTTCAACATATTATAATCATCTAGCAATAGGTAGTAAATTGGTTTTTATTATTATTGCCACAAATAATATTTGGTAAGGCCTACTTAACTGAGAGTTTAACTTGATTCTCCCCCTAATACCCAGCAAGGTTGTCTAAGACTCATAGAGGAAACATGGAACACTCCACAACATTTCAAGCTCTTAGATATTCCCAGATTTGTGAACGTGGACATCCGTCTTTAAATTAGACAAAATATTTTCAAGAGCAGTCTAAAGCATATTTAGGCTTAAAATGTTTCAGAAAGACCAATTTCTGGCCAACAACCAGGATGTGGACGTTAATATTACAGTTTTAAATAATATTCATGAATCTTCTCAAAAAAATGTTTCAATGTAGCCTTATTTTTTTCCCATGTATATAGTTTTTTTTTATTTTTTTTATTTTAATTTAACACCAATGTAAAACATTTAACACATGTAATACATGACTTTTCATCTAACAATCACAACCTCACTCCTAGGTTCTACATTGTCCAGATGAGCCATAACATTAACACCACAAAACAACACCACATTAAACAAATGGTGACAGTACCCTGGACACCCAAGGCTTATCTATGCCTGTGTTATATCTATATCTGTGACCAAAGGCCAGTCTGTCTAGTCTGAGCCCACAGAAAAGCCAATGTAACACAAATAAAAAAAAAGTAAATCCTGGCCATGATAGAAAGGCACCAAAACACCCACAGCCTGCCGTGCATGCGGCCCAGCAGATAAAGAGCCCAAGGCCACCGACCCAGCCTCCAAACTCCCCAGATCCCAATCTGATAGAGTACCTATGGAATGTGCCAAACAAACAGTCTGGTCCATGGAAGACCCACCCCGCAACCCACAGTTGTTATTTTGACTGAAGACATGAAGCTCAGCTGTTCTGGAATATTTCTTGTGTTCTTGCAAGAACAGCATTGTCTAGAGCATTGGCAAAAGCACCATGATGAAACAAGGTCTCATGAAGACCATCTCATCCATCGCACCTCAGATTAGATTGTTATGAAGGTTTTACAGAATACTTATAGAAGTATCAGACACATCTTAATATCAACAATGTGGGTGCCTTTAGAACTGTTCTACAATGTAGAAAGAAATTAAAACCAGGAAAGACCATAGAATTAGAAGGTGTAGAGCGGAGTGCTGCCTGCCCACCTCAGAAATCACCAATTTACCACACCGGAGATTATGAAGGCTTTATAGAGCATAAGTAGCAGACACTTCTGATTGAGTATCCATGGGAAGCGCTGGACAAACAAGTCCGATCCATGGAGGGCCCACCCACAGCACCCAAAGGATCAGCTGCTAACATCCTGGTGCCGGACACCGTAGCACACCCAAGTCATGTGCCCAGGAGACAGGGCTGCCCAGGTGGCATCTATGCAATACAAGGCATAATGTTTTGTGTTGTAATGTTATGGCTGATCGGTGTAGGTCTGCATTATATACTTTTTTTTGTATGTTGTATATTTTGCTTTGGTAAATCTTGCTTTCTGAAAAAAAAATGCATGTACAACCTCATTCAAAATAGTATACTTGATCAAAGGAAAAAGATGATTTGTTTGCATTACTTTTAAATATTCATTAGGGATTATTATTACAAAAATTCTTCCACATTTTCAGAGAAAGTACTATTATACCTAATTTTTTTGAGGAATGTTAAACAATTTGTCAGAATTCATTTTGCATCATTGTGTGCATTGTTAATGTTATAAAGTAACTTGTGCCCAAAGTCTTGAAGGTGCCAGAAATTCTGGAGCTAAAAGCACTTTGTAAAGTAGTTAGAGATTTAAGCATAACTGAACGTTATACCCTTTACACACACACACACAACTTGGAATATTTTTAGTTTGTTCAAACTAATAAAGCGTCTTGTTCAGGCGGAGGGAGGCCAGACTTTTTTTTTTTTTTTCACTTTAGAGTGTGTGGACATGTGTACTTTCAAACACACACAACCTATATACAGGCACACGCATGTCACTTTCACACACAGGCTGTCTGTCTCCATGTGCTATCTGCAGGTGAACAAGGCTTTTATGTGGGGAAGCAGATACCACAGCACTCCATGCAGATCTCGAGACAGTCGGAGGACTCGCAGCAGGCGTCCATGATACCGCAGTCCATGTCGCAGGGGCAGTTGCAGTCGTCTCCCAGGTCGTCCGCGCAGCAGCAGCAGCAACAAGCCTCCGATGTGCAGGCGCCGCATGATGCCTGAGCCACCACCATGTTGCACAGGTTGAGGAACTCACAGAACAGGCAGGCTAGGATGCAGTGCACACAACAGTCTGCTCCCACCAACCGGTTAGGAGAAGACAGTTCAATTAGCAAAGGACAATCATGAGTAAAGCCAAATGTACAGCACATCAATAATCATCGATAATACACAGCAAACGTGCAGAAAAATAAACCAGAGTGCTACACCTATTAAAATATGCATCCAGTTGTAGGATAATGGTGCGTTTTCAGCATATTTTCTTTTTTTTTTGACTTATCACAACATAACTGTGTGGGTGTGTGAGAGAGTAGGGAGGATACCATCTAAGCAGTGAGGAGAGATGGGAGGAATCAGGGAAATTCAAAGGAATGAATTCCACTTTAGGGTTGATTAGTAGCTCTGGGAATAATGGGGTTATCATCATGCAAGAGCACAGGCTTGATCACGTAAAGCTGATTAGCAGTGTCCGAGATTTTCCCTGGCAAATTGCACTAATGCTACCATTTCTCTCATCCCTGATTAACATTTGACCTCTACTCTGGCCTCTCATAGGGATGTGGCGCTTGATTTTTAAATTACAAATGATTAAAACGACAGATACTCAGCTTTCCTGGAGGTTTTCTCGCAATGGCCAACTGAGGAAGCTGTTTACATGAAGGACAAATGAGAAATAAAACAGCGGATGATATTTTACTTCGTGAACTGCGAACACTATTACGTCTACGTACTTAAATTGTAAAAATTAAACGCTTCTGAAAGACAAAACTGTAATCTCAACCACAGCAGACAATTTTAACAGCAAAACTCATTAGTATCTTTAAAACAGCAAACATTTTCAAAGTTAAATTTTATTCGGGGCACATCACAGGAATATCTAGAACTAGTGTTTAAGAGACTAACAGCACCCTGCTGGGCCTACGTTTTCCAGCTATGAGACAAGTAATTGGACCTGATACATATTTTAGAGAAATGGCCATGATAGTGTCATTCCAAACAGTACATTTGCATGGCTTTCATCGGTTCATGGTGAGCTGTCAGGCAGAATACTCCAGCTGACTGGAACTGCTATCAGAAGAATAAAGAGGAAAATTTCAGCCTTAAGACCTCTGAATGCTCATGTTTGTTTAATCAAAGTACTTTTATAAAAAAGAAGATCTGACCTGGTGAAACAATAACCCTGCTGACATGCAAATCTACGTAAAGCTAAAAAGCATCTTCGGTTTGAATAGTAAGACAATCTGACATTACACTCTGAAACCTTAAATCAGGGCTCACCAATTAAACTGATTGATTTTTAAATTTGCATGAATTGTAAACAAACCACTGATGAAATTCACCTCAACTTTCTTGTCAAGTTTTATTTGTAGTTTCTGGATGCAGACTTAAATGATACAGTGCTTTTATGCATTCCCTTGGATTCATAATTTATCAGCAGTGATTATTATGAATCTTAAAGAATGAGAGGCTGGGTAATGTACACTGGAGACAGGCAGGCTTGCAAAAAACTGACATCACTTCTAGGAACATGTTATGCTTAGTGTCAGCTGTAGCTGAAAAAGCCCAGAGTTTAAGAAACCCAAACCAGCGTGAGCACAACAGAGGAAACTGCAAGAGACATCTGGAAAAACCCAGAGGCGAACATCAAAAAGAGGGGCAGCCTGATTTACAGCAAGATGGATGTGGCACAGAACAGTGAATTGTGTAGGAACATTGAAATGAGGAAAGACTATCTTCTGTCTCAGACCCCAAATGTCAGGGGAAGCGAGAGACAGAGATGGGTACAGGTTTTAAGCTGCATAATACATGGATATTATACTGCAACAGCAAACATTTGTGTCTTACCATGTCTTACAAAAAAAATATCATTATCATCAATATCAGCAAACCCACATGGCATGCGTGTGAATTGTCAATAGTCATTTGTATATTTTTAACTTTTTGTAAAAGCACAGCGCACTGCCAGGGATAACCTTGAGAAAAGTCTGGAAACTTTCTAAGAGAAAAATATGTGAATCCACCGAAGAATAGAAACAAGAACATAAATTAATATTTAAAAAAAATAAATGGCAGATTTTCAGTGGACTTATCATCACCCTAATTAGTCAGATAGCTGAAATGAGGGCATGCTTACAACACAAACCTAGTATCATTCAAGATTCACAACATAAAGCAGCTCACAATTAAAGGTCTCTGCACCTGTGTTGCTGTTATCACAGTTGAATGTCGGTGCCAGACACGCAAGCCAAGAATGCAAAAAGCCGAATCCCCTGAGCGGCTCGTCGTAAGGCTTTATTCTTCTGCTTTCCCACCTGTTTAGACGCTAATTTCCCATGCAAACAGATTATGGTAATCCGTGTAAACATTAAAACACAACAGATTGCTGTTCTCCAGCGGGAAATAAATACTTGAGCGAGCATACTGATTTAGACCACGATTCTACAAATAACAGAAACAAGGCTAGTAATGAGGACTTATTGAAGTGGCTTTTTACTGTACATCCTTTGACAATTAACCAGTTCACAGTACGATGAGATTAAAACCGGCACTTCTATCAAATCAATGAAAAACAAAACATATGCCACATTCGTCCTCCACCATAACTCAAGATAAACATGTGAAGCTTTTATATTTAAAATAACGGTCTGTTCTTCGAAAGGTATATGAAATCCTTGTTTTAAACTTAAACAAATGTTGTGTATAACTTCACAACGGACATAAGATTTATAAGAAACGTTAGTAGAAAGAGCAGAATGTAAGAGCACAAAGCCAAATTGAGGCGTGTGAGACAGCACAGTGTATATATACATGTGTGTGGTGTGTGAGAGACATATTGAAGCGAGAAGAGGTGTGTGTTGCAGAGCCACAGAGCAGATCTTAATGAGAGGACAGTGTGAGAGAGGAGATTGAGGGCCTATGCAGAGGTGGAGCTGACATATGGCAGACCCCCCACTCTCCATCGCCTTGTTAAAAGGTCACACCTTGGTGACCATTACTAATGCACTGGTGAGCTCCTTCATTACAGCATTCAAATCATCATCAGACCTGACAAGGTGCTAGCTGCTTTTCTGGATTATCAAAGGACCTTGCACAGTTTTAGACTTGTGAGCAATGACGCATATCCCAGAGAGACCAAAAAAAAAAATAATAATCTTGTATGATAATTAGATAGAACTGAAATGCAACATTTACAAATAAATGTATTAAAATAATTGATTATGGTTCTGGGTTAGTTTGTGAGTCCAAAGAAAAGCAAGGGATTGTGTAATAATTATGCTAAAATTAGCTGCTAACAGCTAACAGAAATTTGTGTCTGTGTTTGAGAGAGAGAGAGAGAGAGAGAGAGAGAGAGAGAGAGAGGGTGAGTGTATGTGTATATAGTACTGCTTACCTTCAGGAGAGGAGCCGGGTTTGTGAGAGCCTGTAGAACTTCCTTTGCTCCTCCTGCTGCTGTCACTGTTGACAGACAGGCTGGAGCGGAGTTTTTTCTGCACACGCTGAGAGACGGGAGGTGGTGGTTTCCTCGTCTCAGAGAAGGAACCAGACGATACTGCAGGTTGTGTCGTTCCTGGTGGAGTTCTATGGCCATTGCTCATGCCTGGGTGAAGACCATTGTGCAGCCGTGTGACCTCTCCATCACCAGACTGAGGCTGAGCTACGTACACACAGACAGAGAGAAAAAGAGAGAGATTTATTTGCGATATTTATTTATTCACTCACTGACTCATTCTATACACACTGCTTATCATGTACAGAGTCACTGGAGGCCTGCAGCCTATCCCAGGGCACTAGGTAGGGTACACCCTGGACAGGGTGCCAAACCATCGCAGGACACACAAGCGCGCTCACTCTCACACTGCGGGCAATTTCAAAAGACCAGTTAGCCGAATCTGCCCGTCTTTGAACTGTGGGAGCAAACCAGAGTACCCAGTGGAAACCCACCAAGCACAAGGAGAACATGCAAACCCTTGAACATTGAAGGTGCGAGATCACAGGGCTAACCAATACGATACCCTTTTTTATTATTATTTATAATAATTAAAAAATACACAGTGGCAGAGCTGTAACCTCTGTGTTCTTCCACCTCCAGATTTCAGGGTTCGATTCCTACCTCGGGTCTATGTGCGTGCAGGCGTGAAGTTTGCATGTCCTCCACAGGTTTGGTGTGTTTCAGTCGGGTGCTCTGGTTTGCCTCCATCGTCCAAAGACATGCAGGGTAGGTTACTTGGCATTTCTAAATAGCCTGGAAAGTGTGTCTGTGTGTGTGTGTGTGTGTGTGTGTGTGTGTGCGTGTGTGTGAGAGAGAGAGAGAGAGAGAGAGAGAGAGAGAGTTTGCAGCCTCTGCAATGGACTGGCACCCTGTCAAAGGTTTACGCCTTCGACCCTGTACAGGATAAGAGTTGGAATTTTATAATATTTATTT
>JAQMYJ010000004.1:10796649-10806828 GCA_030014305.1 Clarias laeviceps
CGGGAGATGGGAGAAAGTTGTAGAAAGTCAACCATCACTGCAGCCCTCCACCAGTCGGGGCTTTATGGCAGAGTGGCTCGACGGAAGCCTCTCCTCAGTGCACCTGAAGGACTCCAAGATGGTGAGAAATAAGATTCTCTGGTCTGATGAGACCAAGATATAATTTTTTGGCCTTAATTCTAAGCGGTATGTGTGGAGAAAACGAGGCACTGCTCATCACCTGTCCAATACATGCATGGTGGTGGCAGCATCATGCTGTGGGGGTGTCTTTCAGCTGCAGGTACAGGACGACTGGTTGCAATCGAGGGAAAGATGAATGCGACCAAGTACAGGGATATCCTGGACAAAAACCTTCTCCAGAGTGCTCAGGAGGACCTCAGACTGGGCCGAAGGTTTACCTTCCAACAAGACAATGACCACAGCTAAAATAACGAAGGAGTGGCTTGCGAAGTGAATGGCCCAGCCAGAGCCCTGACTTAAACCCAACTGAGCATCTTTGGAGAGACCTAAAAATGGCTGTTCACCAACGTTTACCATCTAACCTGACAGAACTGGAGAGGATCTGCAAGGAGGAGTGGCAGAGGATCCCCAAATCCAGGTGTGAAAACATGTTTCATCTTTCCCAAAAAGACTCATGGCTGTATAAGATCAAAAGGTGCTTCTACTAAATACTGAGCAAAGGGTCTAAATACTTAGGACCATGTGATATTTCAGTTTTTCTTTTTTAATAAATCCGCAAAAATGTCAACAATTCTGTACTCTTCTGTCAATATGGGGTGCTGTGTGTACATTAATGAGGAAAAAAAATAAACATGATTTTAGCAAATGGCTGAAATATAACAAAAAGTGAAACATTTAAGGGGGTCTGAATACTTTCTGTACCCACTGTATATGCGTGTGCGTGATTAAAAGAAAGTGCCTTGAACTATTTACAGCACTGTAATGGCACCTCCTCTTTTCATGCTGCCTGATTTCAGAAAACCTATTTTATCTATCATCTTATTTTATTCCCACTTAAACCAGAGAGTGACATACAGCGATTATAACAGGGCATAATCCTTAATTGTGTTCTGCCATACTACAACAATAATTTAATTTCATCCCTTCAAATAAATTGTACAAGTGTCAATAATGTGAAGATAGTACTGTACACACCTGCTGTATAAACTTGACTGCTGACAAAGGTGTTTGATATTGCAAATCACTCTTATTCACAGTCACCCACTGTGTGTCTGCCCCCTCTGTCTCCTTCCTTAATAGTGACTAAGAAAGCCAGGCATCTGGGATTTACTAATTTCAAATTTGGTAATTTGGCTGCTGATTGAGTGGGAAAAAAAATAGCCCCTTCGGACCTTGTTCTGCTTAATTACATTTTACAGTGGAGAAGGCAACTTGAAAGACAAGAGCGGATTCTTGTGGAAGAAATCTTTTTCAGCTCCGGGGAAAGCAGAAGCAATCATCAATCATTCTTTGATTTCAAAATTGTATTTACTGAGATTAACATGTCTGACTGCTATAGAAATCATTACCTCATTCAGCGGGAGACAATTTGTGGCAAAATGACATGCACTAAAAAAATCATTTTCAGTTTTCAAGAGCCTGACTCCAAGCTCTGAAGTCTCTTTTTTGTTGTGCCATCATCATGACAATGCAAACTCAAGAGACCCAAATAACACACTGGTATAAATCTTTTTTTTTTTTTTCCTTAATTTTTCTATTTTTATTTTTTACTAACCTAATCTTTTAGGCCTTTTTCTTACAATCTGTGTGTATTCTGGGAAAACAGAGGAATGCAGTAAATGCCAAAGTACCACAAATGCAGCTGTAAAATGCACATCTTGTACAGATTTAGCTTTTTACACAGCTACCACATTTTCTCGAAAGATCAGTTACGACGTGACTCAGGCCAGGCAGCTGTTGCAGCTTCCAGCGCCAATGTGCTCCACCCAGCCTCCTGAACAACTCCAAACAAAAACCCAGCAACACAGTGGTGAAAAGGGCAAGATGGAAGGAGGGCTTTATTTTCAGTTTCAGTTACGCAGATGACTCAGAGATTCCAACAAACTCAAAAAAAAAAAAAAAAGACTTGCATCCAGCGGCTGAAGAGTCCAGCAGCATTATATATCAGCTTTACCAGAGTGAGAGAGCTTGTGAAAAGAAAAAAAAAACGAAAGAGAGAGAATGGAGAAGGAGAGTATGGGATCGGGGAAAGAAGCACTTCTCGCCAATCCACTAGAGGCTGGACAGTTCATAAAAAATATCTATAGACATGGTTCCTTTATTTGCTCTGTATCAATCTCTAACATTAACAGCACTAATATGACAGCTGTGGGTCAGTGGGCTCTGGCTTTAGGGTGCCAATCAAGACCTTAAGCCTAAAAATCAGGTTAAAGGACAGAGGGGCTCATGTGTCTGAGTGGCTTTTTAACGGGAGACGGCTGTATCGATTTTAGCGCTGTGTGCACTCCAGCTCCGTGGTCACCCCTGAGTGATCAGAGGCCTGACGGAATGACCTACTACGGAGCCAGTGAACCTGCAAACACGCTGGGCCAGAGGGGGCCACATCACCAGAGAGCTCTGTAATAGAAAAGGGTTTTAACCTTAATGTCGAAGCCAAAACCCTGTTAGAAGGCCAGTAATCCCCCTGCTCTGCTATCATTTGAAGTGTTTTTTTTTTTTTTCCCCTCTCCTCACTGAAAGGCACCATTTCTTGCTCTGGATGCTTCTACGCCAGGGCTCGTTATGTGCTTCTGTAAAGTAGCTCATGATTCTCACACGGGGTACTAGGTTCTTTGTAGACTGCAAACACCACAGTGGACATCAAATCCACCTCATATTTCCATATGTAAACGTTCCTTTCAAAATGAGCTCACTTTAAGAAGCTTGAGGTTCCTTATTTTGCTTCAGAGCTGAATATATTGACATAATGATATTGTGAAGTTGTGAGAAGTCAAACACTGATTGCATGGAAAGAAACGGATGCATGCAAAAGATAATTGGACTAAATCCAACATGCAGAAATTCATTGAAAGGCACAGGCATTGGCAGAATGCTAATTAAAATGCTAGAAACTTTCCATATGAATTGTATCTACACCCAAGACAATGAGGAAATAATTATCACAGAGGTAGAATCACAATGGCCATTTTAATCAACCTCTGTGCTAGCATTTCACCCTATTTATACCGCTTTGATTTCATGACCCACTGCGAAGTAATCACTTGAAAATTAGCCTTCTGTTCTAATGGGCCCTTGCGTTGGAGACATGTGATCAGACAGAATTAGCATTCTGTGTAACGTGAATGATATGAAGCCATTCTTTAAAACTAAAGTGATTAGAATACGCAGGGGTGTCGAAAACGTATGCTGCTATAATCTCTCTTACTTAACAAATTTCTTCACAATGACATTGTGTTTTGTAAGGAAAATAATAAATACCCACAAAGACCCTACAAGATTAATGCCTGCCATATTGTAATTAATACAAGTCAACAGTTTAGATAAACCCTGTACACAATCTGGCCTGATCTTTAAATAGTTCTGTACAACATATTGATGTCTCATCATCAGACCGCTGTGCTTCTTTCCACAGGGAGTAAGTCATCAAAACGACATATGTACTAAATTCACATGAGTCCCCACATAACTGCAGACAACAAAAACAACATCTAAAAGTCCATTTGATTCTATCACTGAACTATTTTTATTCAGTGGTATTCATGATAACGAAGTGGCCATGAAAAACACAGATATCAGACTTAAACAGACCTGCTGGTCAGGGAACAATGTAACCTTGTAAGAATAAGCAATGAAGCATAGCTTTTTCTGGCTGGTATTCAGGAGACCACAATTTAATTTAGACACTAGTGTCATACAGTGCTGCTGTTCCTTTTTAAAACAGCAATCATCACATTATAAAAATGAAGCCATAATGGCAACAGCATGGATGATTAACAACACCAAGAAATAACTATTCAAACATAAGAAAGGACACTCTCTCTCTCTCTCTAAGTCTTAAATTTTTGTATGATTCTGTCCACTGCACCCACAGGACAGCTAACTGCCCTTAAGTTATTGAAAGCATAACAACAAACTTCACTTCAGCTAGCTATCAGGCTAGGAAGGAGAGATCATCTGCTATAAAAACAAAGAAACTAAGGAGTGTTTAAGGGGAGTTCTAAATTAGTGTTTCCAAATTGTCTACTGTGTGTGATTGAGTGTGTGATTGAGAGTGTGTACTTGTGTGCCCTGTGATGGATTGGCACACCTTCCAGGGTGTACCTTGTCTCATGCCCCTAAGGCATAAGGCTCCAAGCCTCCAGAGACCCTGTACAGGACAAGCAGTATAGAGAAAGAGTGAGTGAGTGAGTGAGTGAGTGGACTTCTAAAACAAACCTAACAACACTGTCTAAATAGTTGTATATTTGTTTGAGTTTTGGAGACACCGGACTGACACACACAAGGCAAATTGAGTCAGTCAGTCAGTGTATAATTATAAGTGTGTTTCAAGTCTGAGTCTCTTAACTAAAAAGGCTTAGACACTCAAGAAACTCTCCTACACACTTAAATATCATCCCTAAAAGGGACAATTTTAGGGAAAAAAAACCTTTATCTCCTGATGTGGTAAACATCAGAGGATATCCTCAAAATGTGCTAAATATTCTAAAGATGTAAATCTATCTATGATTTGAAGATGAAACATTATTATTAATACAATTAACACAATGCTTTTTTTATACTTAAAGCAGCAAAACATTTAAAGACCATTACATTACATGCCTTTTAATGTCAACAAAACAAGTGTATTACAGACTGGCTGGTCAGTGCCTCCCCACTGACTGAATTTATGATTTGAGAGGTTAAAGAAGGGTTGTAGACAGATATATGTAACCCTAACTAGTAGTAGGTAACATCATTTAGTCAGCGTTTTTTTTCTCTTTTATAATTACCCATTAACTAGGTCAGGAATGATGCAATACTGTAATCAAGGCTGGACATAAATGTAACATACTGTATTATTAGCTATGACTAAGATCATTAAAATGTAAATCAAATTTTTCTTAAAAAATATATAATGTTTATATACATACTATACATGCATGTGTGTTGAACAGCAACAGCAGTATTTAATTAATGTAATTAATTTATTTAATATGTATTTTAATTATTGTATAATGAAGTTGCCCCGATAAACACAGCAACATTTCATTTTCTTAATTTTAGTTCCGATCTTACAGACATTTAAATCATCTGATTTGATGGACATTACGATAGTTGGATATTCTTAATAATTTATCGATTCATGAAGTAATCATTAAACATCCCAAGCAGGACTGATATTTCACAAACACAATAAACTTTTGTTCAAGAAATCCCATTTGCAAATCTTCTGAAATATCAGTCCGGCAGAAGCTGATGCCACAGTACGATTAACAAACGGTACACTGTTTCCAATTATGGACGCTTGGAAAAACCACAAATCCTCCACACACCCACATTCTGCATTCTGCATGGTCTAAACTACAATATATTGGGACATGATCAACTCTTATTCTTTACGATACAATAGCACTTGTCTGTCAAATGTTCAATAAGAACTTTTCAGGAAGATTTTAGCTAAACTCTTTCAGAAAGTGTTTACTGATAAAAGCATGGCATGGTGTGTCACGGGTGAAACAAGCCTCAACCTTGTCATGTGAACCACATGAGTTTTACATCTGAAAGCAAAACTTGGTGAAATCACATGATGATGATGTGCTGTGAGTGTCAGTGTGAGAGTGTGAGAGTAAGAGAGAGAGAGAGAGAGAGAGAGAGAGAGAGAGAGAGAGAGAGAGAGAAAATGAGAGCGAGAGAGCGACACTCTCAGACAAGGCATCTAGCATGAAACTGGGTTTTTTTTTTTTGCACTCCACACAATGGAACTGTAGGAAGAGGGTGTGTTAGTAATTTTCCCCTCCAAAACAAGTGTTGAGAAGTTTCCAATCACAACCTCTGTTTCAAATCTTTTTCCATACTTATTTCCTTCCAGGGGGAATTCAGAAAAAAAAAAAAAAAAAACATTTTCCATCCATACCCGTTTATGCTAATCTATTTGCATAAAACATACATTCACCCTTACAAACACCTGACACTATCAGGCTCAAAGTACACTTTTTTCCTATATATTATTTACAATGAATTCTAAAATCCATGCAATGTTTTATCATGTGAAAAGCTTTTGCTTTGACCAAGCTCAAGCTCTTTGCTGGGATTCCCAGATCCAGGCCAGCCAATGCCAAACCACAATGGGATTTCCTTACTCACACAGCTCTCAAAGAGGAGGCTTTGGTGAGGAAACCACATGTAGAATTATCAACCATGATCCAACTTAATTGATGTATGAAGTGGACGGTTAAGTTCAAATCAGTTACTTAAAGCTTAGCACATTCTGTTGTATGAAAAATAGGCTTTTTCTTTATAACCACCTCACCAATAAAAAAATAACATTTAATTCACAACCACAATTTGCATAATCAAACTCATGCATTTTACTGTAGATAACAGGCAAAAACATCAGAATAGAGGCAGATACGTGCAAGAAAAAGTTTAAAACCAATTGTCAACAAAGAGTGTAACAAATAAAAGCGTTGAGTGCAACAATTAAAATTAGTCGACTCAACTTTGATGAGTTGTTGGGATATGATTCAGCATACGCATTAATGCTGAGTGACATTAATATCCATGCTGATAATTCTTTACAAGATCGAATCCAAACATGCAGGCTTTGTAGTTTATAGCACAGTATCTCTCATCAGACTTCGTCTCACATCACACATCTGACTGATTATAAAACAATTCTCTTTCCATGCACCGTAATAAAATAGATATTAAAACACCACCACAGATACGAATTTGATAACTGTTCCATTAAATTTATCCAAACAATCAATGTTTTAGGAAGTATTTCAGAGCCAAGTTAAAGAAGGCATTACTTTGCTTGCTCTAGATATTTTTTGATGAAGAACTGCAAGAAGTCTAACAATACTTTAGCGGTGAAGTTTGCATCCTATTAATTTACTCTCTTATCTTTCATACAGATCATTCTACCTTTTTCATAAAAAAAAGTATGTGAAACATTTAAACTGTGCGAGAAACTAAAGGAACTGATTCATCTCACCGTTGAAAGTGTTCAGCGTGTATCTCAGAAAAAAGTAACCGGAAACATATTTTTTAACATTACTATATGCAAGAATTCTAAATAATCCCATTATCATCTATGCTCATACAGTTCTAAAGTTGTATTAAAAAAAACTGCACACTACAATTTTCTAATTGATATAATTTGGCTGATGCAAAATTCAACTCCGCCTTGTCCATTTCTGACTCTGCACTGGTTTGCTGTCTTGTTTCTCAGGGATATGTATTTTTCCCTGAAGGTCAGAACATGTGCATCCTGATCTGCATTTTGCAACCAGCTAGGTTTGAGGACTATATAGAAGAAAAGCTATGTGTGATACTGTAGGTTAATTCTAGAGTTTAGAGATCACTTTTTTCCCCCCCAAACGTAGAGATGTTTGATATGTTAACACAGTCAGACACCAGGTGACCAAAATACCTGACAGGCAAATCAGAAGGATCGTCAAGGAGCTGAAGCTCGTCATTGATTATTTTTAATAACTAATAAATCAAAGCACCAAAAAGACCAATAGGGTGATGTATTCAAGGAGTGTCAGGCAGAGATTACATGACTCCCAATTGCAATTGGCAGCACATAACTAGACTACTGTACATGATTGCGTTTCTCTTTTTATTTAGGATATATAGTACAGTAGCTGCCTGAATGATCATTTTATGTCACTGAAAAAATGGGTGTTGCAAGAGCACTTAAACTTGTGAGGTTCTTGTTGGACAAAGGATTTGTGTATTATTCTAAATATCGGGGGTTTCTGGATCTTTGTCCTAACCGCCTGGCAGAGGCAGTCAGATTATGCAATACCTCAGTATTTAATGATTTATAATGGAATAAGTCCTCACATAAACCACCAGCCACAAAACAGCCCCAAAGCACCACTGTCATATTTAACTCAAATTTATTGGAATTTCAATGAAGCCGGAACAACATGATTAACCACATGAATGAATTATGACATAAAATAAATTCAGATTCGTAAAGACCTATATGTGAATAAAGAAATTACAAAAATTGTCTCTATTAATTTTTGTTCATTTCAGGTGCAGTCAACAATGAATAAAGAGGAATTAATAGTCTGGGGTAAAGCAGCAAATTATAATACAGTCAGGATAAATCTGGTAATAATACAGAGAATACGGAGTATACTGTGACCATTACAGATCTGTGGGAAACACTGTGCCTGTTTTAACCACCACTTCAACTTTCCTGAAAATACAACTATAAAATTATAACAAATAACATGTCATTTATACTTTTAAAAAAGGCAGGCAACATTCTGAAAGATTTTTGCATTGTATTTGCTATGTCAGCATCTAATCTACAAATAAACACTTACTTCTTATCGGTTCACCATGGGCAGGGCTCTCCCTGTTCATGCCCACCTGCCCATCAGCACAACAGTCTCTGGAGGATGGAGTGGTGCACGTTTCTGCCATATCAGACAATCCTTTAGCATCAGTTTGGCATGGGTCTATGAAACAAACAAAAAAAACGTTTTATAGACCTTTACAAGGGAATCAAGGAGGGGACAAAGTGAGGATGAATGATTTGCTTCTGCATCAGGAACAAAAAAGATTTATATATAATACATTCTTACAGACATGAAGACAGTATTTCACCTAAACTAAAAAATAAGTACACGCAAAGCATCGGCAAAAAGCATGACTGCTTATGGTACATTAAGAACGTTACAAATGGCATTGCGTTGACATAACACTAAATATTTCTTACAATAACTACTGTATAAGATCCCTTTAATTGTCATATCATTAGACCTTAAATTCCCTCATCTTTTACAGTCCAACATAATGTATGATTCTTTACATTATAACAAAAACTGATTGTTTACACATATAAAGCTAAAACTAAACAGCGTAACTCTGATCCCTTACAACATCTTTATCAAAATAATTTAACTCGTACAATAATATGTGATGCCATTCCATTAGTAGAATATCTTTATTACTAGTTTAACATAACACTTATCACAAGTGTTTTGGATGCAGAGCTGTTAAGTTTGGGTTTATATGCAAGCTCACACTGAGGACAACAACAACAAACTTCATGAGATGATATGAAGAAGACACCTTAAGAGGAACCAGACATGAAGCGATTCTCATCTGTGCGACACCATTATAAAGAATAGCACTCTTTGACTACATAGCACAGAGTTGTGGAAGGGAGTCAAAAAGTGCAATTTAGCAACCAGAAAAATTATCCCTTTTTTTCAACACAACGTTGAAATTATCAGTTGTTGAAGTTATCACTGATGAAGGTTTGTGTGCAACTAAAGTCCAAAGTCTCCATTTCTTCTTTTCTGGCACATCAACACCATTTGTTTTAGTTTTGTGCTTCCCAGGGCACTGCTTATTATACAAGACTAAAGTAAATGGCTGACATGCTGAAGCAACTACATATTCAAAGATGAATATGGTGTTACCAGAGCCTAGGGCTGATTTATGGAAAGCCTTTTCTCAGACAGTGACTTCATGAATCGATGCACACTTGCAGTATGGTCAGCGTCTAATGCATCACAGTATTTAGTGATTACAATTTGAAATAAATTGCTCTATTCTCTGCACCTAAGAGAGAAATCCAGTGTTAACTGTGAGGCTTTCAAGGTCCTGTGATTATCCATTTGCAGGCAAAGCTTGTGATTGCTTACTTTGTCCTACTTTGCTCTTTTTGACAGTACTGTAATGATGCTTTGTATAAATGTTTAAATAGGATTGTTAATGGTTCAGTGCCTAAAAAAATGAGACAAAGCTTATTTTGTATGTGATCATCTCACCAGCAACTAGAAAGTTAATTAAAAACTATAATTGGTAGTGGTCCATGTTAAGAAACACTCCCTTAAGGCTCAAGTTAAAAATATTGAAAACATCAGCATTCTCAATGGAACCACCCATTAAGTTAATGTACTCAGTGTGCAGGCGCGCACACACACACACACACACACACACACACACACACACACACACACACACACACACACACACACACACACA
>JAQMYJ010000004.1:10806928-10821282 GCA_030014305.1 Clarias laeviceps
CACACACACACACACACACACACACACACACACACACACACACACACACACACACACACACACACACACACAGGCCAATAAAAATCTTGCCATTTCAGAAGGGTCAAATTATTGTGCTGCATCAAGCTAAGAAAACAACTAAGGAGATTTTAAATGACTGGAACCGGGTTAAAAACCCTTTAACACGTTATCAAAACCTGGAAGAATAGCGCTGAACCATCAACTTTATGAAAGAAATGTGATTGGAAAAAAGATGAATGGAAATCACTTAAAACACACAAATAATAAATAACTACAGTAAAAACCATTGCTATGCTTATTAATAAATAATTAAAGAATTTTCATGTGCAAACAATGTGATGAGAACTCACAGGATTGAGACGAAACAGCTGTGTCGCCATAAGAAAATGACTAGTTAGTGACTAATCAGAAGGGGGAAAAAGCATGAATTTGCTTCGTATTATAAAGGTCATGTGGTCTGATGAGTTCAGATTGACCCTTTTCCAGTGCAACAGGGTTAAGAAGGGAAGAGAATGAAGCAATACACCAATCATGCATACAGCCCTCTGTACAAGCCTCGGAAGGAAGTGTTATGATCTGGGGTTGCTTTAGTTGGCCAGGTCTAGACTCATTAACGTTATGGGGAATGACCAGGTTATCACATCTACAGAGGTTTTCTTCCCTGATGGCACAGCCGTATTCCAGGATTCGAACTGTATAAGAATGGTTATTAGACAACCATTTTCAAGAATGGTTGGAGCATAAAGTATCATTTTCATACATGGTGATTAAAGGTAAAGGTAAACGAAATCTTAGAGTGTGTGACTTTTCTAGCCAGGCTCTGTGTCTGTGTGTGTGTGTGTGTGTGTACACACCGATCAGCCATAACATTTACACCACCACCAGGTGAAATAAATAACATTGACAGGATCATGACCACCCAAGGTGGTCCAAAGTGGGGACCAAAAGTGAGCCTGTCTGGTGCGATCCCACAAAAAAGCCTAAAAAACATACATATATATATATATATATACACATATATATATATATATATATATATATATATATATGGTACGTGCAAATGTTTTGGGCCACCCCTCATTTCTTCATATTTTACTTTCAAAGAGTCAGGCATTTTTTTTAAGCATAAAAAAACATCTATCCTGAGTATGGTATACTGAGAACAGGGGTAGCTCAGTGGTTATGGCACAGGATTACGGTTTGGAAGGTCTCAGGTTTAAACCCCACAACCACCATGTTGCCACTGTTGGCCCTTAATCCTCAACTGTTCAGATGTAAAATGAGATAAAGATGCAAGTTGCTCAAGATAAGGGTGTCTGCCAAATGGTGTAATCTAATGTATTTTAATGGTGATACTGAATGTTGAGTGGTCGGAACAGATGAGAGGGGAAATTAGGTTGTTACATGAAACAACTGATTTTTTAATTGTATCTTTATACACTTTGCAGCCTGTCCCAGTAAAGCACTTTTTCCTATTTCTTTAATTTAATCTCCATCATATTATTTAACTTCAGGACACCTGAAAATGACACCCATATACACTTGTTAAACACTCCTTCTCAGATTTAGTCCCCTTTGCTTTAAATGATAATAAGCTCCAATCTTCTGGGAAGGGTTTCTATTATATTTTGAAGTGAGGATGTGGGAACTTTCATCATTCAGCCACAAGAGTATTACTGTGGGCAGGCACAGATGCTGGGGTGACGTTGGTATTCCAGGTTCTCCCAAAAGTGTTCAGGGCTTTGTGCAGGACATTTAAGTACTGTACTTCCCCACGAATCTTGTCAAATCATGTCTTTATGGAGCTTTATTTGTGCACAGGGGCACTGTCAAACTGAAATGTGTTTGGGCCTCTTAGATCTACTGAAGGGAGCAATGCAACAACAAACTCTTGTTTTTACAAAGTATACAACTGTGTACCTACAACTTTCTGAAAGAACCACATAAGGGTCTGATGGAAAGTTAGTCATACACACACCTGACATCACTGTAGAATAATTCAAATAATTGTAGACATGTATAAAAAAAGAGTGCTCTTCATTTTTAAGAAAAGTTCATTGACTGTGCAAGCAATAAGCTTCTACAACTAATTCAGCAACATTTCACTTTGATGGCCTTTTCTCTGAGATGACACGTTTCTTTAAACTCTTTGTACGCTCCCTAACGAAATGAAAAACTGCTTCACTTTTACTACATCTATAGACACACACTTGTGCACGCACATGACCAACATGTTAAGACCTACAGCTGCAATCTCAGTCCACATTTTAAAAAGGCAGAGTGAATGTGCAAAGTGTAGTGATGGGCTCTGAGTTTTGTTAGACGGTGTGTAAATACAAGCTGATGGAAAAGCTGTCACTAAATCAACCCTCTCTCACCTTGGGAGTTAGCCAGCAGCAGACTCGTCTCATGCTGTTGCTTGTCCGGACCTACAGGCCCCTCCGGAGGTAACACTGTCTCCGCGGACATGAGCCAGACCTCTTGTGGAGATACTGTACACACCCGAAACTAACACACAGCCTCCCTTTTTGGATCAGCCGTCGACCCTGTCAGAGAAGACGCATGTAAAAAGTAGAGAGTGTCCGCAGATGAAGCATAGTCTCAGCGCTCGCGCTTTCTGAAGAGAAAAGTGACGTCAGCCAGCAAGATGTCGTTAAACTCAAGTGGAAAGTTTTTGCCCCCCCCCCCCTCTTCTGCATAAACATGTAACCAATACACTCAAACAGCCGACATATTTCACTTTGGCACAGGTTAACTAATATTTCTTCCTGTTTTTTAAGTGAAATGTTACCACATAAAGCTTTTCTAAATAAATAAAAAATTTCCATTAACGTTACCTTTCAAACATGTCAAACTCCGCTGCTTGACTTCAAGTGTACCTCATGTTAATCATCCTCCGCCTAAATAAATCTCATCCAGTTAAAACGTTCCCTGATAACAACGAAACGAAAGAAGAGTCCGCCCGCTTTTCAAGGAAAATAATGTTGAAATTAGCATTTCCAGTTAGCAGCAGCGTTCTGAGGCGAGTCGGTCTCGTGAATTAGCTCAAGAAAAGTTTTTCATCACATCCGGATTCCGCGCGCTGGGCCAGCTGCACGCTATGAGTGCGCGCGCGCTGCCACACACAGAACATGGCGGATTTTCCCCCAATTTTATTTAGTTTGCAAGAAAAAAAAGGGGGGGGGAAACGTTTAAACATCTTATTGACAAGCATGTCTACACAAAAAAAAAATATTATTGTTTATGCACGTAAATAATACGTATGGTTATAATAAATCGACACCTTTCTTTCCTCACAGCTAGTTTTCCAAGCATCTTGTGCTCAGCTGTGCCACAACCAGTGCCAGCTCTTCTCACAGCAAAGCAGCTAATGCATGTACTAAAGTCACTTCAGTATTAATATCATGTAATGGTGTCTTTTGCATATAAAGGTGCCCTGAAAACTTATTTGCCCCTTGCATTTTTTGTTGCATATTTGTAAGCAATTCAGATCATCAAAAACATGTTAATATTACAAGATATAAAGATAAAAGAGTAAATACAAAATTCATGTTTTAAATATTTAATTTTTTAATGGAATAAAAAGCTGCCAAAACCTCCCTGGCCCTATTGTGCAAAAGTTATATCCCCTCAACGTAATAACTGGTTGTGTCACCCTTGGTGGCAACAACTGCAATCAACCTTTTGAGACAACCTGACATGGCTGGGGAGATCACAGGATTTAAGTTACTTTGACCAGGCCACTCCAAAACCATCCAAAAAACTATCCAAAATCGGAACACCTATCGTTGTTCTGTATTACAGGCAGCAGTCAGGCCTTGGTGTGCAAGTGAAATTTAACTCCGCTTTCTAAAAAAAAATGTTAATCACAGTTCATTTATGAATTAAAAGGGGGGCAATTATCTTTTCACATAGGGCCAGGCAGGTTTGGACAGTTTTTTCCCTTAATAAATGAAATCATCAAATTAAAACTGCATTTTGTATTTACTTTCATGTATTTAGTTATCATTGTGTAAGTAAAATTAGTTTCATGATCTCATTCATTTAAGTGTGATAAATATGCACAAAAAAAGGAAGGGGCAAATACTTTTTCACAACACTATTCATGTCAAAATGTAACATGAAAAACATAGCTTTTTATGTCACTTATAGAACTTTTCAATTTATAAATTAATATATTATAGTCTATTTTTATAGATAGGAGAAGTTAAAGTATTTATCATCATCCCTCCTCCACTGCCGTGCTTGACAGTGGGTATGAGGTGTTTTTGCTGGAATGCTGTTTGATTTTCCCCAAACCTGATGCTGGGAATTAGGGCCAAACAACTCCACTTTTGTCTCATCTACCCATAGGACATTGAAGTCTTGTGCTTTATTCAGATGCAGTTTTGTGAAACTCATTTGTGCTTTCATGTTCTTTTTAAATAAATGAGGCTTTCTCCTGGCAACCCTTTTAAACACACCATACTTGTACAGTCTTGTTCTAATTGTGCTGTCATGGACTTTAACATTTAACATGTTCAGTAAAGAATGTAGGGTCTGAGATGTAGCTTTTTTTTTTTTTTTTACTTTTCTGACCTTTGGGTGAATGTTCTGGGACATCCACTCCTTAGAAGACTGTTTTCCACTTGTGATCTAGATTGACGTGGAACAACAATTGCTTCTACTGTATAAGACCACTGCTTATGTCTTGGCATTGTTAACACATACCTGAATGCTTCAAACCAGCAAACTGTCAAAAGATGATTAGCAGCATCTGGGTGCAACTTACCCTATTACAACCTCTGGAATCATTAAGGGTACATATTATTTTCTTTTTTCTCAGGTTGTGTGTGTTTGTCGGGATAATAAAATATTTTTTTATTTATTTAATAAATAATTTATTATTTATTAAATAATAAAAATAATTATTTATTTTTGTTAAATAAATAATTGGCATTAAAAAAAGTAATATGTTGTTATTTGTCTGAGGTTGTATTTGCCTGTGATCTGAATGTTTTTTATTAGGTTTTAACTCAAAAACACATAGAATTAAAAGTGGGTGTACTAACTTTTGAACATGACTGTATTGCAATTAAAACAATTAAAATTTCTATGGAGGATGCAGACAAAATGAAGAACTGGTGGTTCTTCATTTTGAAGAAATTGTAGTGAAGAAATTGTACTGAAAGAAAAGAATCAATGGTAAAAGAATGGTTGCTAGGAACAATAGAGGTCAGTTATTGGTTTTGGTGACCTTTTATTGTTTTTTTTTTTTTTCAAGAATATAGATTGATGGAATCACACCTTATACTGAGTCAAATACATCTGCTCTCTTGACTTGTAAAACCAGCAGCTGTAATATGAGCTGGAAATCCATCAGCTCACTGTCCTACTACTGAAATCTTCCTTCACTGCCATCCTCCATCTTTACTAGTACAAAATGTTGATGAATGTCATGATGGATTGATACAAAAGTGGTATGAATTCTGATTTGCCTGTTCATACAGAGGTCGAATAGCAAAATATCAGACCTGTATCTGATTTTGGATGTCGTTTAAATCATAATTTAAAAGATCAGCTTCTGTGTGATTTGTGCTGTTCACACTGTTGTGAATAAAACAGATCAAAGTCATGAGGAAAAGAAATCTGATTTGGGCCACTTTTTCCTGCAGTGTGAATTTTATGCAAGTCGTGCTCACCTGTGGATTACATGTCTGTTGAATATCAGTATAAGAAAAGGAATGTGGCCAATCAGTTTGCCCCAAAGATTCCCATCTTCTGCAAATGAACCCCTTATCCTATTTATAATTAAAAAGACATCAGCCGTTAGTAAGCTTTTGCTGTACACCTCATTAAACTATGTCTAAAAATCTGGACAGACCACAGCACTAGCACTAGATCTACTCGGCCTGGAGTCCATAAGCATAGGTGATAGATGTGAAATATGCCCTCTCCATTGACTAGGTGAACTCCATTTTCTGCCCATAATGCAGAAATCATTCTAGGTCTCTGGCATAATGATTCACGATGAATCTGTGTCAATGTTGAACTCACAAACCCCACATAATCCATCTTGCAGGCAATGCGCCCTCCTCCATATATAAGTGTTGAATCTATTACCACACTGATTGGTAATAACTCTTGGCCTCAATGCTCCTTGGACAGTCATTACTTAGATGGCAATATTCCTAGACAACCTGCACTAGTGGCAAAAGTCAGCATTGACACGGATTTATCCTGAACTTTTGGCTTGCAGAATCATCTGTTATCTAAAATCACCGCAGAGCTCAGTATTCCACATGATCACACTTACTTGGAAGCAATATGGCATCAAATTCCCCCAAGCTGGTTTAGTGGCACAGCTTGACACAAAATAATGCAAGATCCTCATCTGAATATTTTACTCAGTGATTCTTTAACAGGAAGATGGTTCAATGATTTGCTGTAGAATTCTATGATGACACTCCTGACAAACGTTTATCATGTGTTAAATCAAAAAATTTAGCAGGAGACACATCATTTGTATCAGGTCATCACATAGTGTCAGTGTAGTGTCAGCAACATGTCAGAAGTGCATATGTCACAGTCCCTCCTCAGACATGACAGGAAATGTCTGTGTTAGCTCGTGTGTATTTGGCAGCATGCCTGATTGCTGAAGGAGTGCCAAAGCCTCCTAGATAATCCTCTGTGGTGACATCTTTCCAAACAATGGGGTGCACAGTGCATGCATGCAGGAAAACACGCTCAGTGTTGACAAAAAGCCACCTCCTGTCATTTAGTAAATATTCATTCACATCATTACTGTATAGTACATGGATGTTAATACTGACTGTCACAAGATCTTTAATTCAACAAGGGATATTGAACACAGTGCGCAAAATTAACCTGATTGTTAGTGCATCTATTCATCAGTGTCACATAGTCACCTAATAACTATAGCAACTTAATAACAATTTTTTTTATTCCTGACACACCACAGAACGTGTGCTCCTTTTTTTCTTTTTTTTTTAAATAAGAGAGCCATTTTAAATTTGTCCCTTTTCTCCAACTACAACTATGGACACACTCTGGTTCAAAATTCTAGCACTTAATTATAGTTGATATTCTACACAGAGAACAAATTGTCCAAAGCAGACATGCAATGGAGGAGGTTTTAAACCTGGAGCGTACAATGTGGGGCATGGGGCCCTTTGTGGAGCTTGGCTTCCCGCTCTTGGTGTTCCGAGCATTTGGTTTTTGTTATGGAATTAAAATCAGAAGAAAAAGCAGCAGAATAAGAAACCTGTAATTAGTACTAATGAGCTTATTCTTTGGCCTCTGTGATTGGAATAAAAATGGGAAACTTACTGATTCATTTCTCATCTTGACTTTAATGGCCAACGAAATAAAGGTGTCACTTTGAACCATGGCACAGCCACAATGCACATCAGCAACTGATCAAGTCTTCAAAGAAAGCTGGTCGAAGTCTCAACTGAATGAGAAGAACTTAATAAGTCCTGCTTTGAAGCCAGGAACAAGACCCTCACCCCCCAAGCAGAGCGTGAAAAACAGGATGAATTCTAGTGACCTACATGATTAATGGCGTTAGGGTCATTTTTACATATTTTCAGCACAGCCTCTGATCAATGGGTTCACCCTGGACTCCCCCTTACAGCCGGGAGACAGAACAAGGTTTGGGCTTTTGACTTTATGAGTTTTGAATGATTATGGCAGATAAATAATCTCAACTTACATGTGTACACTGCAGTAACTATTTAAAAATGAACATAAAAAATTTGTGCCGTGCCATTATGTTTATGTAATGTGATTTTGTTTCTTTCATCTCTAGAGCAATACACCAGTTTAAAACAAGACTCTATAATACAAATTCAAAATGACCATCACCATTCTCAAACAGTAAAAGTCTTAGAAATGTGATATGAGGTTCTTGCCAAAACTGTTCTCATGTAGTTTTTATAATGAAGAATGATTATGGATAGTTCTCATAAGTTGGTTTACTATACACGCATGATCAGAGCCATACAGCATCACTGGTAACACATGCAGGTTACCAGACTGGTTACCCAGGCTTCATTTACAAACACCTCTCAGTGGAAAAAAGTCATGAAAATCTTATACATAACTTTGTCTGCATACTCACTTTTTCAACAAGATTAGTAGTGGCTCAGTATTACTTTTGAGCAACATGACAGGTCCAGAGTAGAGAAAGCACAGCTCAAAATTCTGCACTAGTCTGTGCTACCAATATGGCCCTAATGATGATTTACAAAAATCACAAATGTATTACATTTTATCCAGTCTATCGCCATCCAGTAGCTTTCCACTGAAAGCTGTGAAGTTTTTTATATATATATATATATATATAGAGAGAGAGAGAGAGAGAGAGAGAGAGAGTGAAAGAGATTAAGGCTTAAGGCAGAAATTGTAGTGTGGATTTCTAGCACTATGACAATTTCTTAAAGATGCACATTTCAAGACAAATCAGGATTCAATATGCCAACCTTCCTAGCTTGTAAGAAATCTGTATGAATTCTCGGCTCCCTTCCTATATCTTCTATTCGGCTTGATGGTTTGTATTAAACATTTCAATTCAATGTTTTGATATTTTTTATGGTTTTAAGAGACATTCATGATGTTGATTACTGAAGTTACCGATCCAGAATACTACCCGGTGTGCAATTTTCCCGGTAAATTACACCACAGTGTTGTTGAATGCTTGATTCTGTTTGGTCAGAAGTTGTGGAGAAACTTTCCGCAATTAATTAATTAACAGTTTAGATAGTCGTTTTGGCTGCCCTCTTTATATCAGTTCACTCGTTCCAACATGGTATTGTAACAATTTACACAGGGAGGAGTATGGATGTGCTGCACACTGTTTCAATGTTATAGTCTTCACCTGTTATAAATTGTATTGTAAATTGGAATATTTATTGTATTTATGTATAATGACATCTATGCATAATGGAATATTTATTGTATTTACAGTATTTATAAGATATGCCTTTGTCTTTCCTTGTAGACTGTTGGCGGAACTTGCAGGACATTCAGGATCATTACAGACCCATGCATTCTCTGAATCGGTGTATTAACACACAATTACTATCAAAGACTGACTGGCTTTCCATTCAATTAGAAACTGATTAAGTGTGTGAAATATAAAATACCATTACACGTCAAGCAGGAACAAGCAGAAGTGTAGAGTAATGGTCACTCTTGGGTAACTGTGGATCAGTGAACACACACACACACACACACACACACAGGTGAGCAACCTTCACACATTATTGAAATATAACAAGGAACTTCTAACGTTTTGGCCCTCTTTGATTAATTCAATGCTTTGCCTTAAAGTCCGAGATCAGGCTTCAGCCTACAGTAGGTTGTAATTAAATATTGAGAGCATGGAAATGCAGTAATATTTAATTCTTCTTTTAACCAAATTGGAGTTTTAATTTACCTCATGCAGTGTGCACCTGCAGAGCAGGAATTAACATGGCATCGGTTAACACGGGAAGCCAGGCTTAGCCACGGACCAGGCGCCTCCAAAATGAGCCCTTGTGCAATATCTGGAATGGCAGTCAAATATTTATCTAGTTGATGAAGCAAAGGCAGTGTGCTGCACTGACAATAATTAAAGTCTAGCCCGTGCAACGGTGAATGCTAAGATCATTTCTAATAACCTGTATTCTGCCGGACAGGCCCGGCGCACTGGCTTTCGGTAGCTGTCTCAGAGAAGTGAGCTACTCTGTTTATGAGGAGTTTATTTAAGAAATGATAAATACAGTTACTGAATGCTGACATTTAACATTGAGAGCTTGTTTCCTGCTGGAAGGCTTATATGCGGGATGATTAAAGCGGTGGAAACACAGTTTACCAAACACACGTCATGTCGGACAGAGGCTTGGACAGACCCTGCCTGAGGAATGAATCTCTGGACTCATTACTCTCACTCTGCTCAGCTTGTCAAACATTGGTACACACTCAATATTTCGCCCTTTTATTTATCAGTTTAGGGCCCTATTAATTAAATTATTTAGATTATCAATGGTTTTTAGAAAAAACACTGCAAGGTAATATTTATGATAATGGCTAAGGGACACAATAAGAGCTGCACCTACAGTATACAAGCATTTCTCCTAACATGAAATGATTTTATTTCAGACTTAAGATACAGTAGCTTTGAAATTAGCAAAAGGTTGTTTAAGAAAAGCAACACCACCTAACATCACTTGTCTCTGGAGGTCATCCAAGGTCACCGTAACATTATCAGTTCTGATACTTTGAGAAATGCTCAGTGTTTTTGTATTTAAGTGCTGTGAAGTAAAAGACTATCACTTTGAACATTTGCTGTAATTTATACCTTTAAATATATTTTTATGCAGATCCCTAAATGTTGAAACACTGTAAAAACTATGAAACGTTCAGAAAATACATTATCCAGCCAGTTAAGGACATTTTGTTACACCCCATTGCGTCTTTCTGCTCATTGCTAAGCTTTGAGGTTTGTTTGGCATCTTTAAGAAATCCACCCTGACACTCACTCATCTATACCACTTTATCCTGTATTCAGGGTCGCAGGGACCTGGAGCCTATCCCAGGAGGCTCAGGGCACACACACACAATGGGCAATTTGGGAACGCCAATTACCGTAATCTGCATATCTTTGGACTGTGGGAGGATACCGGAGTACGCGGAGGAAACCCACCAAGCACGGGGAGAACATGCAAACTCCATGCACACAGAGATGGGAATCGAGTCTGGCTGAGAATCGAACCCGGACCCTCGAGGTGCAAGGCGACAGTGCCTCCACACTGACACATTCTGGCCAATTAGTATTATTTTTTTTAATCATTATTGCTTCTTTTAAAGATTTCTACAGCTTTGACCTAAACATAGAAACACATTCCTAAGCAGAGGAGGACACAAAACCTTAAAGGTTGAAAGTTCTTTACAGTGCTGCACATTGACCTACTTTTTGATGCATTCACTGAAACTAGTTTGACCAGAGTTGTTTTTTTTAGATAGTGATAATATAAAGATAGGATGACTGACCTATCTGAGGATGCCAAGAGTGTGTTTGTGTGTGTGTGTGTGTGTGTGTGTGTGTGTGTGTGTGTGTGTGTGTGTGTGTGTGTGTGTGTGTGTGTGTGTATGTGAGAGAGAGAGAGAGAGAGAGTGTGATAAATACAAAGAGAGGGAGAGCGAGACAGATAAAGGGAATAGACAGTTTTTATGAAAGCTCTGTATTGCTTTGAATGAACAAGTTTAAACTCGAGCATGTCTTCTTTTTATACCTGACACAGGCATGAAGGCACGAATAACAAGCCTCAGTGTTTACAGCAGAAGCATGTGTTTAATTCATTGAGGATCAAAATCAGCTGACTTATGGCTGGCCCTGGTAAACAAATGTTCTTTTTTTTTCCGATTCCTGCGAATGCAAAACACTTCATTTGGGTTACTGAGGCAAAAGTTAAAGTGTATGTGCATATGTGTGTGCATGAAGTACAGTGTTATTTTACATACTCCTTTTTTTTTCTGGCATATTTTTGAACATGCTGTTGTAAATGTCAGCTCTAAGCCAGAGACTCACAGTATTAGTGCAGCGCCTGCAAGCTGTGTGTGTGTGTGTGTGTGTGTGTGTGTGAACAAGTCCTCACTGCTGAAAGAGAGGATTTTACAAATCACTGATCAAAGTTGCCTAATTATGTAAATCAAGAACTCTACCAAATGTCAGCATCAGCAAAGCAGATTTGCAGAGGTAAATGATGACTTGCCAATCAAGTAGACACATCGACAACAATTTAGCTTTTAATGTAATGTCCTCATTTATTTACCCAGTCTTTTGCTTATGATATGATTTGCAATACAAGTAAAGCTGCTTAATATGTTTCCAGACCCATATTAATACTTTCAAATGTAAGTTTAAATGTGTTTTGTACTCAAAAATAGATCACATACTTAATCACATTATTGAATTATAAATAGAAGCTATTTTATCATAAAATAAATGGATATTAATGATATGATAGCTGACAGCCTGCATATGAAAGGTCTACAAAAATACAAGACAGTGAAATCACTCATCAGGTCTCACAGATATAAATAATACATATTAATAAATAAATTACTGATCATCTGAATGTGTTGTGATAATGAACATTTTACCTGTGTGTGTGTGTTTATGGTTGAGGAGTTCCCATGCAATATTTTGCTTTAAAAAAAGAAAAGAAAAAGACACAATATTAGACACATAATAATAATAATAATAATAATAATAATAATAATAATAATAAGAATAAGAAAACCAAGGTACTGTATGTTTGAGTTTTACATGAAAAATTATTTTTCCATAATTTATTTTTTAACAAATACAATGCAGGCTAGAAATTTTGCAGAGTGTTTATTTATGCAAATGCATGTAAAGTGCATAAAAAAACCCCACATGATCAGTATCTTTCAAATTCCTGTCCTACTTTGATTAAAAAGGTGTTTGGTATCACTTTACATTTCTTATGTCCAAAACTCTCAGATGACTGAGTACGCCATTTGGAAACATTTGTGAACACATGTTCATATAAAAACTTTACGTTTAGTGCATTTATTTTGAAGGTATTTGTCACGGTATACACATTGTTTTAACTAAAAAATTATAATAATAGTATAAATATTCAGACATTACAATGGAGTGATTCCATGAGTAAATTTCACAGACTTTACTTGGAGGCCACACAGCTTGCAGTGACAGTGCTCTGGGCTTGAGAGACTCGCCTCCATGTCCATCGATCTCACATATTGATCACCAATCCTTAACAAATAATATTAAATCGAATAACACAATAAAGAGTGTTTACCACTGACACAAGGCAGCGTGTAAAATCTATAGCGCCGGCTTACTCACCCCAGCCAGTCATGTGTACGTAACGGATGTTTTCACAGTCATTTTCAGGGTAATGAAATACGATGCTTATCAGTGGGTAAGGTATTCCCTGACTTAATATAATGCAGTCAAACTCATCTGAAAGCAGAATTCCCCATGGTATCATACTGGGAGAGATGCAAATGTATGAACCTTGCGGATGCCCTGGGCACCACTGCAATCATTACCTTTGAATAAGTGCTGTTTACCCACCAAACACAAATTTTACGAAACACACCTGACGGCCAGTTTAGATTTTTCAATACCCTACTGGACTTAAAAGTATGTGGTGAGTAAAAAATAGCTGAAAGTTATTATATTAGTATATATATATATATATATATATATATATATATATATATATATATATATAGTGGTACATGATTAACATATATACACATATCACTCACTGTCTGTTGTAACTAATCATTGTCTATCATTATTAAAATACTTTCAATCAAACATCACAGAAGAAATAAAGATCAAGACTCACATTTAAGTCTTTAATATCAAAGTTGAGTATACTAGGTTTGCAGTTGCTCATTGTCCATCTTTGTGTTAGATTCTGGAGATCTTTGGCTGCATCATGAATAAAAGATCAGAATCCTGCTTTCCAGCTGACCATAGTGTTCCTCAAACACACCAACCATGAAACACACTGGAATTTAACTTGAGACAGAACAAAACATTATGTATTACACCCCATTTGCATCTCATTAGCAAAGTGGCAACCACCACCCTCTATGGGTTATCCCCTTATAAATATATTTAAATATATAAATATCATGAATACATTAATCGATATTACCCTGTATATTGCCCTGACTCTCTAGAAGCATCCCATCTCCTCTCCATTGTATATCTAGCTCTCTCGGGACACACACACATACATACAGACACATATTTTAGTCGCTGTCCCTCCCTGTTTTATTTGGTGCCTAAATCTGAGCAAACTGTGTTCTCCATTTTTTGAAGAGTGTATGCAGGGCTGAAAACATGAGCATCGCTTGGGGTAAACACCTGGCTGTGGTTAGAACACCAGTCAAGAGGTGTAGGTCAACAAGAGGTGTAGAGACAAACACGCAAAAGCAACATAATTTTTTAAAAATTCTTTTTGCTAAATACTTTACATACTGCTACCTCACCCCAGGTTTTGTCTTCTTCATATCAGGCCTCCATCACTGACTTGCTTGCAACATTTATCTTCAGCAACTGCGATATCCTAGTCAGGGTTGTGATGGATAGACAGCCTATCTGGAGAACTGGGCACAATGAAGCACTATATACAGTATACTAGAGACGACACCAGTCCGTTACAAAGCTCTATGCACATACTTTAACCTTTAACTGTTTTATTCAGACATACAGTGGCTTGCAAAAGTATTCGGCCCCCTTGAACTTTTCCACATTTTGTCACATTACAGCCACAAACATG
>JAQMYJ010000004.1:10821958-10856958 GCA_030014305.1 Clarias laeviceps
TCCAATAAAATTGATTCATGTTTGTGGCTGTAATGTGACAAAATGTGGAAAAGTTCAAGGGGGCCGAATACTTTTGCTGTATACAAATACTGTAACTATGTTTTAAATGGTTTATAAAAGGAAAATTTTAAGTGGGCACTGGTGGCTCAATGGTAGGTGTTTTGCCTGCCATTCGGAAGGCCCGGGTTCGATTCCCAGCAAGATTCCCACTGTGCCAATTTGTTGTGCGGACCGGATAGTCTGCTGTGGTGACCCCTTGCCCGGAGTCGCTGAAAGACCAACAATGTTTAATAAAAAATAATATAACAAACATGTGGGCAATAATAATCCCCCCATAATACTTACACATGTCTCTGATTAATTGGTCATCAGCAGGTGTGCAGATCTCTATAAAAGCAAAGATTTAGGCAGTTTGCTGGTCTGGAGCATTCAGGTGAGTGTTAGCACAATGCCAAGAGGAAACAATATAAGAAATAGTCTTAGAGAAGCTACTGTTGCTACAAGTCATTCTGAAAAGGGTTACAAACAATTTGGCGTCCATCATTCTACAAGTGAAAAGCATTCAAGACAGTTGCCAGGAGTGGACGTCCCAACACATTCACCCCAACATCAGATCATACTATGCACAGAGAGCTACTGTACAAAAAATAACCAAGATCTACATGTCAGACTCTACAAGCTCAGTGAGAATGTTAATCATTAAAGTCCATGACAGCACAATTAGGAAAAGACTGAACAAGTACTGTTTGTTTGTAAAGGTTGCCAGGTGAAAGCCTCTGTCTAAAAAGTTTGCACATCTGCATCTCAACAAAGCACAATCCTTCTAGAAAAATGTCCTATGGACAGATGAGACCAAAGTGGAGACACACCTCATACCCACTGTCAAGCATGGCATTGAAGGGGTGATGATTTGGACTTGGTTTTGCAGCCACAGGACCTGGGCACCTTATAGTCATTAAGTCAACCATGAACTCCTTTGTATAACCGAGTATTTTAGATGCAAATGTGAGTCTATATCTCTGACAGCTAAAGCTTGGTTAAAATTGGGTCATGCAACAGGACAATGATGTGAAGCACACCTGTAAATCTACATCTGAATGGCTGAAAAATAAAAGAATCAAGGTTTTGGAATTTCCTAGTGAAAGTCCAGAATTTAACCCTACTGAAATGCTGTGGTGGGACCTTAAGAAAGCTGTGCATAAGCGGACGGCCAAAGATCTCAATAAAGTGAAACAATATTGTAAAGAAGAATGAGCCAAAATTCCTCCACAATGACGTGGAAGTAAGGCCAATGCAGCAGAGCACAGAGTGCATGACAGCACCACAGGCACAAGGCCGCTGACCTTACCTCCAAACTCCCCAGAGCCCAATCAGATCAAGTATTACTTGCCCTCACCTTTAAGGGGACAAGGAGACCTAAAGCATGAGAGTACACTACCTCTCGAAGGCCTCAGGTTTTAATTTGTAATCCATCTGTGTGAGATTTCTTAAGAGTTTTAGATATAAGCTCTTAAATGTGTGTTTTTTTTGTATTGCATAATGTATAATATAGTAATGTATACTATACTATACTATACTATAGACATTTTTTTTACAGAATGGTGTAAATATTGTCAGATTACTCCTCTCAGGTCATAGGTTACTCTGTTATAGCTATACAACTCTGCACAAAACAGACTTTTCTTCTGTATGGTTGTATATTTGTTAGTTTCCAGACGATGGTGTCCCCACTGAAAACTTCATGACCCTTCTTCCTCTTATTGTTCATGTGACAGTGGTGGAAGTAAATCCCATGCCACCTCACAGCATCACTTGTTGCTGGCAGAATGCCGCCGCATGACGCTTAGCCAATTAACGGCAGAATAAAGCCAAACAGATTTCAACTGATAAATCTTTAATGATACGAGGGATTTTACACAAACGCACACTTGACAGTGCTAAATTAAAGTAAATACTGTGCATGATTAAAATTCCCCCGGCTGGGGGAAGATAAATGTTTGAATAATTTATCTGATTTAATTGACACGACTGTGATGTTGTAAACAGAAATGTTTTGATATTCATAATACATTTTGACAAGAAGACTTTTTTCTTTTCTTTTTTTTGTGCCTTTTTTTTTTCGTGGGGGGGGGGGGGGGCGGGGGGGGCTGGTGGGGATGGGATCCAAGAAAGCCTAAAATGTGTGTGCGTGTGTATGTGTGTTTATATTGATGATTGATGGCGACAAAATGGATGGAAATATCTGAAATTTTTTTCTGCAAGTCCTGATAAGGAAAATTACTTTTTGCTTATTTCCCCCATTATTTACAGAAACAAAAGGAGAAAAATACTTTGTTTGGTTTACCGAGGCTTGGGATTAGGTTTAAACGTGCTATGCCATTAATTAATTACATTTATAGTCATGTCAAAGGAAGGTCCTTGCAAGGATACCAGGACGTAGATGGGGTAACCAATTTAAACTCCAGTTCTGTGAATGAACTTTCAGTGCTCAGTATTTACCTTTTAGCTTCAGCTTGGACTTTGTGAAATGGTTAGATCTACCATATATTTTATAATAAAATTTAAAAAAAGAAAAAAAGATGTTAGGGCAGAGGAAAGGAAAGGAGGGAGGTGCAAGGAGCAAGTGTTCTGCAGACACATCGGTACACAAAGCTCAGAGCCTGCCCCGGGCTAAAGCACTTTATTTTAATCCTGGGAAGGCGATACTAAACAGGGGTATAAATACAGCTGCAGAGTGATTATGACAACGGGGACATGGCAAGTACTCAGTACACACAGATGTATAACCCTAATACACAAAATAAAGCATCACTTAGACTAGGAGCATGGGGAGAATATGAATTGCATGAAATTTCTAAGCCACCATATTAAGTTGTGCCACAGGCACGGTGTCCAGCTCCTTTCTCAGATAAGCAGCGTTCTCTCGTCGCTCTTCATCTGCCCTCTCCCTGCCCGCTAAACTTCGGCTTGCTATCTGTAAACAACAGGCTCACTCACCACCATAAATGAATACATCAAATTTTGATGGAATGGCCTTGTCATGCCTCTGTGGCCCTCAGTAGCATGCGCCATGATACAATGTACACCTGCATACATGAATAGGAAAGAAGGAGGCTGCTGTTTGCCAGGCTCTGTTGACTGAATTTTTAAAGCTGGAACTCCGATTTGATGCTAGACCACAGCTCTGTGGATACACACAAAAGAGGCATGAGAAAAGGCCTTCAGTGCAGGCTCGAGTATTCTCCTATGAAGTGATATCGCTTTGAAACGAATCACAGAGTTCAACAGAGGAACAAAGAGACCGATGCAATCCTGGGTTACGAAAAGTGCCCTATATGGATCAGGGGTCATCAGCAGGACATGGTGAAACACTTGATAAATATGCCCAGTCATATTAAGCCAGGTATTAAGTTGCACAGTTTAGTTGATGATTCAAATGTATGAATCGGTTGATTTTAGAAAATGTTTTAGAAAATGTGACTTAATACCCGATTTGATATGACAGGTCACTATATAGAAGATGTGATCAACCTGTAGACATTCCACACTCCCGGAAGTTCTGGGAGACTCACACATATTTATAGCAGTTCCAGATTTTTGGGAGATTTTTTTTTATCGCATGTGTTTTTCACAGACTTTTCAGGTATTTCAGAGTTCTTTTCAGTAGAAAAACTAAATTCAAAGAAAAGGTCAGGCCACAAGCTCTCTCACAAATGCTGAGTTTAACCTGACATCTTTCATTGTCTCGCTGAGCCTGCATTTCCAGGTGTGTAAGCACTCTAGATATTGTTTTTGGGCTTCGGATGGTCAAATTTTGGTGTGAAAGTGTGAAGAAAAATATGTTATTTTTATTTTAAATAAAATGTCCGAGCTAAAGATGTTTCATCTAAAGATGAAAAAGTCAAGATGAAAAAAATATCTTGTCTGTTTAGTGTCTATGGCAAAAAAAACAAACCAAAAAAACCAAAAAAACAGATGGAACATCTGTAATTTTTTTTAACACTGTCGCCATTAATCATAGCAACAATTCTTCATCTCCCTTATAAAAAACAAACAAACAAACAAACATAATATGATCATACATTATACATGTGTGATTATGTGGGTAGGCTGAAAAAAAAAAGTTCTGCCCCAAAAAGTGAACGTGAACTCAAATAAACACCCATGACATCATGTGAACAATATGTGGTCATGTGAAAATAATCAATCATGTGCAAAAATCGTGTGTGAAAATAAATGAACCATCATGTGAGAATAAAACCACATGTGAAAAATTTGAGAAATCCTACACGTGAACTGTGTAAAAACCACATGTGAATTTTTGTAATGTCAGTTATGAATTTTATGTAGCTGGAACATAAAAGAACGACAGCACATGTCTATAATAGACTAACACATACACAAACACTCACACACACACACACACACACACACACACAAAAAAAAAAAAAAGCAAAAAAAAAAAGGACATGAAGACATACTTCAAATACTGAAAGTCTTTTGCTAAATGAAGGCATTCACGTGGTGGCGCGCTTTATTAACTTTCAATCAATAAACATGCAGTCGGGGCGAGAAGTAATCAGGAAATGCAGCCAAATGGGCTGACAGCGTATCAAAGCACTGCGCTCGAAGGCAACAGAGAAGCACTAACAAGCAGTTTATTACCGGTAGCTGTTACTGACATTAGTCAACACTGAGAAAGATAAAATGGAATGAGGAATGGTGCGGGGGAGAAAGGCCCACGGGCGGTGAGTTCCTTATACGCTCTTGATAACGGCACGTCTCCTCTTTGATATGATAACAAATATATGTTGCCGAGACACATCAAATGCACAGAGAGCTCTGGCCATGGCATCGTCTACGAGAGCGATCTACTCTCTCAGATCTACTCATTTAGCAATGTAGGCCCTCTGGATGCTGCTGGATGTGATTCACTGATCCTGGATCTGTTTCTCTAAGCCACACTGGCGAAACAATAACGCAGAGATATTTACTGTATGTCTTTCTCGTAGACCTTGATGTCTTCTTATTATGGAAACTTTTAATGATAATTGGATCTCTTATATCAGAGCTCTCTGGAGTGGCCTGTAAGACAGACTAATTGTTTATTATTTGAGTGACAGTGTAATCTTATTTAGAGCTGACCCAAACAGGGCAATGAGATGATTCTCTATAGTCAGAACCCCTCCATGCTGATCAGTCATGCCCCCCCAAACACACACACACACACACACACACACACACACACACTCTTCGTCTCAGATGGTGTCAGACAAATGCAGCAATGGTTAAAGTTGGGATTGAATGCTCCCTGTCTTTAATATGCTAAATCTATCTTTTAGACCTTTTTATAGATTTATTTGTTTCAATATGGCCACATGATGTCATATTTATATCACCATAAAAAGTAACTAAAGCCAAATCAAATGTAACTCGGCCAAATATAACAAAGTGACTGCTTTAGGAATTTCATTCCACTGCAGATCAAACTCAGCACAAGCAAAACAAGGACTCTTTCCTCACTCTTCCACTTTGTGAAATAAGAATGATTTAGAGTATTTTAGATTTAATTGAATTTTAAAGTGGACTTAACTAAGTTAAGTTGAGTTCTGCAGTAGTGTTGTTAAGTTATCGAGTCATTAATACAGTATGTATAAGGGTCATGTAATACTAATAGCAGTAGCACAAGAACCGAATGAAACGTCATAATGTTCAATAGTTTCCCATAAAACAATATATTCATTTTTACATTATTTAAATGTCTCTTAGGACACCATTAAAATATGTATTATATACAGTACAGTTATGTAAACACATAATGGGTATATTCTTGCTATAAGAACATAACAAAGAATCCTTTAGGAAGGCACTCTTTCCATTTTTTTTTTTTTTTTTTTGGTTACCTTGTTATGTTTTGCAACAATAAAAAGTGTTTGAATTGCTCAGTAACAGTATTATTCTATACTGTACTGTAATATACTGTATATTTGATTAAATATAAAATAAAGCAACTAACACTAAAACCACCACCACCACCACTATCACAATGACAACTAATAATGCTTCCATCGTCCAAACCACTTGTCCTATGTAGAATCACAGGTGGCCTGGAGCCGATCCCAGGCGCCCTTATGGCATAAAGGTGGCAAGAATGGGGTGCCAACCCACAGCGGGCCACAAGCACACCCATACACTACGGGCAATTTGGAAATGCCAATCCGCCTATCCTGCATGTCTTTGGACAGTAAGAGGAAACCAGAGTACTTAAACGAAACCCATCAATCTACTAATAATGATAATAATATTAATAATAATTATTATTATAATAATGATGTTCTGTAGTGTGTAGTAGATAATAATTTTGACATTGAAGGTGGAGTGTATGTGTTGTGTGTGTGTGTGTGCGTGTGTGTGTGCGTGCGTGCCTATGCGTCAGGGGAAACATGACTCCATCACCCCTCAGGTATATTGAGAAGATGCTACAGAGAGAGCGAGAGAGAGAGAGAGAGGGAAAAAAATCTCATCTAAATAATTTTCTTGCCTTGTGGGCAGTTACATGCAAATATGAGATCAAACACATTTTGGGTGGTAAAAGTGAGATTGGTGTGAATATCATCAAGGTCGTGAAGTGGCTGGTGGACTACACAGGTTGAAAAAAGGGGCAGGATGCTGATCACCACTGAGCATTCTGGGAGGAGAGATAGAGTGTGAGTGTGTGTACAAGACAGATGTGGACCAAGTGGACAGGATATAAATGAAAATATAACAGCTTAGTTAACACCTCTGGTGCATGTGCATGGGAGAAAATGGCTTTCATATGCATAAACGTGAGAAAAGGCAAGTGTCACAATGACCGCAGTATGTGTTATCTCAGTACGAGATCCTGGCAAAGAAAGCTCCTTCTCTGATGATTTCATTTAATCAGGAACATTCAAGCTACCTTACTGGACTGCAGCAGCATAGTTTGGATTCGGATATTAAAATATGAATAGATTATTCCCAATCTAGCCTATTTGTCAGAGCACACCAAATTCGATTAAAAATATTTTCAATCTTGTAAGATTAATCCTCAGAAATGTCATAAATAACAAATAAGCAAGTTCAAATGGAAAAATAAATGTGTCAGACTTAAATTCATTGTGGTCATCAAATGTTACAAAGCTAATCCTTCATTCATTCATTCCATAGAGTTCAGGGCACGAGGCAGAGCAAATTCATCATAGGTTACAAGCACACACACTCACACACCAATCTGTCTTCAGTGCATGTCTTTTTGGACTGTAGGAGGAACATGTAAACTCCACTTACACAGACCGCAGGTGAGAGTCGAACCCTTGACACTGGAGGTGTGAGTGCGTCTCTTAGAACAAAACCTGGCCAAATCTCTACAGTCATCAAACTTTTACTGGTCAGCTCTAAAATAAAGAAATGTCAAAAAAAAAAAAAAAAACTGTGTTGGTGAAGAAAACAGGCTTTCATTACCTAATCTCTCTCTTTAACATTGCTTAATCAACTGTGCTCTACAAGGATTTTTTTGGCTAATTGAAAGATTTACAGGGAGATAATTTAATAAGGAATACTCCCTATTTGAAATCTCATTAAGTGACATTGCAATGCGCAGCAGAACTTGTGTTGTGACACCAAAAAAAAAAAAATGCGAGTCCATTCGTCTAAATGTCATTTGCTTTAATCTCTGAGGAGTTGTGCCATTTGAAAGCGAGCAGTCGTGAGAGCAGAGAGCAGAGGAGTCGATGGACAGCAGGAGGACGGAGCAAAGCTGCTTCATCTGCGCTCATTCACACCTTCAGGCTGAGAGAGACATAAACCCTTAATCCTCTGCTTTTTTATTCTAGATCTCAGCCTGTCTGTCTGAGACATCTCTCTCTCTCTCTCTCTCTCTCTCTCTCTCTGTCCACCTTTCCACGCCTCATTATTGCCAATCATTTGAGTGCTGAGTGCCCAATGTCACCTGCTCTGTATTCTGATTACTTCATGCTGGAATTAGTATGTATATTTAATGCAGGGTTTTTCCCTTTCTTTTTCTTCCTCGTCTTGATGAGTGCAGCAAGGAACGGAGGAAAGGTTGGGCTCGCCTGTCTGGCGGATATGCCAGCATCTCGGCCTAATAAACGACAGCGGATTTATGCATCTGTATTCTTTTATTTATAAAAAAAAAAAAAAAAAAATAGCAAGCCGGACGATATTCTGATATTAATAATACAAGTGGATCCACTTTGATTAGGCCTGCGCAGAGAGGCGCGCATATTCAGCATTACAATTAAATCTTGTGATGTGAAATGGGAATGACACGCTAATGAAGCGAGCCAGCGAGCCTGAACCGAGACTGTCCAACATCATTATGGGATATCTTAGATGAAGAGTAATTATACGAGGAACACTGAAATGTCATTAAAAATCTTCAGTAAGTGATTTAACCCACTATTCCTCTGTCATGCCATCTCTCTCTCTCTCTCTCTCTCTCTCTCTCTCTAGGACAGAAAAGTTCATCTTCAGAAGTTCCAGCAGAAAATTGTAGCCCTTCAAATACTCCGGGATTTTCCCAGACAGACACAATCAAGTGTCCTAACTTAATTTGGCGCATCAGAACTCAGTGGTGGCTTGATGTAATTGAAACTGTTTCTTAATAATTTCAGATGAATTGCCAATTAGATCCTGATCTGAGACCGAAGCACTGGATTAAACCAAGAGCTGTATCCCTCAAGAGGTATTAAAGTATATATATATATATATATATATATATATAGATGGCCATTTATGAGACTATGCAGCTATGTATAGGATGAATATATTCAGTTTATTGTTTTAAAAATAACATATTTTACTGTGTAGCATGTTGATCGGTGAACAATTTGTGAATGAAAGAGAGAGAGAGGGAGACGAAAAAAAGTTTAAGACCAAAAAAGTTCCTCATATAGATAGAATAGTATTAAAAATCCTCAAAATAACAAACCCTACAAAAATATGTTAAATAAAAAATTCATTAATTGAAAAAAAATATTATTATGTGCAGCATAGCCATAATAACCACAAAGATAAAAGAAATGATTGTGCATGTTGTTGTTTTTTTATTATCAACTTGGTGAGGAACTATAACCCCACACACATAGAAATACATGCCAGTTTTGACCTTATGGGGACATCTGGATGGTCCCCACAAACAGACCATGGAAATAATTTGAAACTAAAACTGCAAAGAGAATGACGGCACAAGCTTGACACACGTGTGTACAGTATGTGCACTTGAGGTACAAAACAAACTAGTTTTTCAAACACATTCTGTTGCATGCTTCATATGTACAGTATTATTTTATCCCAATAACTGACAGTTTCACAGATTTTCACACACCTTAAAATATTTTCTAATATGCAGTGGCACTAATAAAAAATAACATACTTGCATATCCTATATAAGAAGCATGTGTGCTGATTTTTCTTATTGTAAAAAAAAAAAAACTTCTCCAGCATGTGAGCGGGTGCAGTGAGCCCACATGAAAGCCTGGGTCTCTGTGGCTGTGCTGAGGAGCACATCAGTAACATGACCAGCAATACAGGAGGAGTGATAGAGTGCACTTGTGTCCCTGAGGGTGGAGAGAGAGAGAGAGAGAGAGAGAGGAAGCTATCCAACCCAAACGTGCCTTGCAGCCATGCAATTATTTTTTGCACTGCATTCCAATATCAGCTCGGGAGCAATGCAAATTATTTAAGACATACTTTTTTTCTGGAACTGCAATTATAATAATGATGATCTCAATTAGCGTTGCCATCACCTTGGACTATTTAGTGGCCGATTGTGCTGCCTGAGGGTGTGTTCTGCTGCAGACATGCTGTCAGAGCCGAGAGGAGAAGGACTGTTCCGGGCAATGAATCCAGAACCTCAATATACCATGATTCTCATCTGCAATCATACAGTATCACGAGGGCCAATCTGAGCAGTGTGTAAAGTTATGTGCTTCAGAATTTTGAAATATTTACAAAAAACAATTTTACCTACAAAAATTATATGTCTTACTTGGATATGAGTAAAAAATATCTCAGCAAATAACTATTAGTAAGTAATATTGACCTTTGCTTAGTAAAAGGGTTGCCTCTCTGATTTCCTTTTATACCTTTCCTTCATCTTTTGCTCCACATATCAGTGGGGTGGATGGCACTGACTGGCAGAGTTGCTGCCTCAGGGTACCAGTATTTCCTTAGGGTTCTCCAGATTCCTCCCTAGGACACATATGTGCATTGGTGATCCTAAATTGCCCTTGAGTGTAAATAGATGTGTAACGATATGTACTGTATGTAGGTGTGTGTGTGCATGGTGTCCCATCCCAGCGTGCCCAGTGATGCCAGGATGGGGCTCCAGATCCACAACAACCTTGACTCATATCACATGGTTACTGAAAATGAATGAACAAATGTCTGAGCAAATTATGAATAGCCCATAATTACCCTAGACGTATCACCATGGTTGCCAGGTTTGTCTCATGGAATTGGAATACTTTGCTTGATATTTTTTGTATGCAGTTTATAGAATTGACAATTTGCATATAAAAAAAATGAGTCATAATAATAATAATAATGTTTCTTGGTAAGATTGTTAGAGTTTAATACAATATTTTGCGTTTATTGACCGAGGTCTGCCCAAATACAGCGATGAACTCATCTGAATATGGCTGCCAGAACACATTTACCTCTCAACCCTGATTAGACCATATCTCAGAAATGATATGAAGCAGAACTTACATTTTTAAGCCGCTTTTGGTGTGAAATTGAAATGCCACACAAGCATTAGACATGGCTTGTTACGTTTGAGCCATTTTCATCCCAGACTCCAAACATTGCGAAAACCTTAACTGTTATTATTTATAGCTGAGCCACTCAAGGCCCAAAATTAATTCAGAATTGATTTAGCTGACCCCGATTTTTACTCTTCCTGTATGTAGCTAATTGCCAAACGTGTATACTGTCAGGTGAGATTAGCTTTAATAAACTAAAGTCTGTTTCTTCAAGAGAGAGATGCACATTGACCCATTTCGGCATTCTCTCTATGCGTGTCTCTCTATCTCTCCGTGTCTGTCTTCTTGCCATGTTGTTTAAAGTGCCTTCCTCTTCCTCTTCAGTGTGTGGTACAGAAGCCTCGCACCACTACCCCTTTCTTTTATTCATTGCACTGTAAATAACTCCACTTTATGAAAAGCAGCCAGTGTGACTCACGGCTACCGCTAACCACAACACATTATTATTTCATGGCCTTTGAAAGAGGGGTCTGTAGTGTTGCTCACACTTTAATGTCTGCACTCTCTCTGATGTTGTGTAGTACACAGCGCCCCTTGTTGCGTGCCGTATGCCATCCCTCACTTGAATTCACAAACACTTCCAAGTGCATAAATAGCACAGAAGAAGAAAAAGCAGAAGAAGCAGACGAGTGCCCCGAGAGCTAGTGTACTGGAACTCTGTATAACAGCCTCAGTAGGTCTACCAGCTGTTGCCACTGGGGTGAGGGGTGAGGGGTGAGAGGGGACAAGGGTGGGAGGAGATGGTGGATGACACCGCTTCTGAAAGTAAGCACAACAGTTTGCGGTGTATAGATGGGTTCTTTGGGTCCTGTTAGAGATTATTTAGAGGAAAAGTCAAAGCCCTTTAGACTAAAGGAAGGACCAGAGAGAGAGAGAGAGAGAGAGAGAGAGAGAGAGAGTGGGACATTTGTTATAAAGGGACTGGTGTGAATAATAATGAGACCCTAAGATTTACACCAGAGGCTAAACCTGATTTTAGACTTATGCTTTCAGCTGAATTCTATAACAGACTCTAATATTGCATTCTTCGTGTCAGATTATATGATATAGATCCTCTAACGAAAGACCTGTAGGTATAAATACAGTATAATTCTGCTCACATCATCAGTCATTATGATCCAGGCTCATGCAGAAAACGTTTCATGAAAGTGAGCTGGTGGTAAGTCTGACATTTCATTTGATGTGGCACTGGAAATTCATGCGCATGAGTTTGGAAACCCGTGATTACGATATGGAATGTGTTCATTGGTTTTGGATTGAAAAAAAAAGGACAATCTTAGAAAATATTACTGTCTGCCATGATTAGTTTTTGACACAGCCCAAATTCTGGGCCCATTGTAATTGGTGTTTCAACTGCTCCCGCCACAGCAGACCATCCAATCCGCACACAACTTGGTAAAGGTTTTACGCCGGATGCCCTTCCTGACACAACCGTCCCATTTTTTTATCCGGGCTTGGGTCCGACACTGCATTCAGTGGCTGGGGATTGGGCATTGGGTGGGAATTGAACCGGGGCTTTCCGCATGGCAGGTGAGAAACCTACTGAGAACCTATTGAGAGCCAGCAATAAATTCTGGGCTCATTAAAAACAATAAAATAGGGGCGGTGCAGTCGTGCAGTGGTAAAGCCCTGGTAAAGTTCGATTCTGTAGCCTCTCGCAGCCAAGGGCCGAGAGAGAGCTGATTGGCGAGCTCTCTCAGACGGGTGGGATTAATCACGGCTCTACAGCCAATCAGGGGCGTCTATGAGCAGTTTGAAAAGATGCGGTCGGCTGGTGTCATGTGGTTCGGAGGAAACATGAGATAGTCTTCGGTACTTTCTGACTGATTGGTAGTAGTAGCCTTAATGTGGGAGCCAACTAGTGACAGGGAGGAATTGGACATAGGGAGAAAATCGGGGGGACCCCCCCCCCAAAAAAAAAGGTTTCCAAGTTATAATCACAATAGTGGTGCTCACATGTCTCACCTTGAAAATAAAATATTTCCAACAAGGACTTTTAAGGCAGCATAGAACCGCTCCTGTCCTGAGTACAGAACAGTGGACCGAGCTCAAGAATTTGCTGTGCTGTTGATCGTACTAAGTATAAAAAAGTAAGGGACTGACTTTTAATTTTACCAGCAAAATAATTGCATTGGCACCATAAAAAGGTACAACTGGAACGAAGCAGAACGCTACTGGCTGAGCTCTTCAGTTCAGGTCATGCTGCTAGCTAGGCTAACTACTGTCCTGCATTAGCTAAAGTTATTTTGTCACAGAAGTGGGGAGCTGCATTTATCCTTAAAAACAAGATGTTAATCTCTAAATCTTATCTTTAACAGTTTTTTTTTCTTATTCACACAACTGAATGTACAAACACACATTTAAACAGTTATAGCTGTTATTAGTCAACTGAGAAGTTTAGCGTTAGCAAAGGATTGCTAGACTGATATAGACTTACCCTCTCAATAAAGAAGTTTTTTTTTCCTTCTGTAAAATGCTCTGGCATTCTTTAACTAAGCAGATGTGCTCTTGAATGCTCTCCAGAATAGGGAGAGAGGTGTGTATGAGATAAATATCATGAATAAATTTCAACCATTTTAACAGGGAAAAACAAGGTTGTATCGTAATGTTTCAAGACTAGTTTTGTAACACAACAACAGTTGGCAGGACAAAGCTGCACGCACAGTCCCAGGGATCACTGACCTTCATAAGTCAGTGTGCCAAAAGACATCATCCTGTGAACATCAGAACAATGGTACTATTCTGACCACGTCTGCTATTTCATCATGGACAGCAAGTTAGAACTGAGAGAGAACATGAAATTCTGTGTGAAACTGGGCAAATCTAGCACAGAGGTGTGTGTCATGATTCTGCAAGTTAACGGCGATGCTGCAACAAATTGTTCGAGGTGTTTGGAGTGGCATGCGCGTCTTAAGAGCGGAAGTGAGATCACAAAGACCTTCAATGAGCTCATCCCCTGAAAATGTCAAAATCATTCGGCAACTTGTGCAGGATGATGAGTGGAGGACAATCGTTTTCTTGTATAAGCCACACATTCTAGAGCTAGCTCATATTTGGTCATAATACCAAATTATATACATTTTATTCAATTAAATTTGATGGTAATTACAAGAAAGCCTTTTTAAAAAGCACTTCACATTTGTTTTTTAGTCTATACAGATACACACGTCTACCGATGTTGTAGGTAAACATCACTGTTTTTGATGATTTGTTGCTATGTGTAGGTGGTAGATTATTTCTGACATGGTAATGGCTGGTATGAATACATTAGACCACATTATTAGATACACCTACCTTGTTGATGCACCATGTAGGTGTATAGTTAGTACTACAGTATAATTTGTTTAAGAACAGTTATGTGTTCAGTTATTTTACTAGGCCTTCCTTTATCACTGTTAGTTTCTGACCAAACCACCACTGACAGCTGTATACTTTTGGTCCTAAACTAGTGTAGTGACATTTGCTTAATACACCAGTGCATCACTTGCACCACACACACACAGACACACACACACACACACACATCAGTGTAAAAAACTGGTCAGTGGTGGTTCTTTGGCCACAAGCCGTCACAATATAGAAGATATTGAGGATTTAAAATGTACAAAGCTCATCAGATACAACTGTGAACGTACTACATTGATATATTCTGCTGCTTTTACTTCTATCAGTGGAAAAACAAGGCACATCAACTGGCCAAACTCTCATGATCTCTTCAGCCACACACTGTTAGACACCATGGATCTGGATAAAAATGAAATGAATAGAAAATGTGCTGCCTTCCCAGGGAGGCCAGAGTCTAGCTCTTACTGTAGGTAAGCAGCATTAGGTCATGTTCTTCACTGATCAAAGTGGTGGTCTGGAGAGCACGGCCTGAGCGCATTAGACCGAGAAAAACCAATGCCGGCATCTTCCTCGGTTCTGCTCTTCTAAACAATACTCTAGGTGCTGGCAGCTCGAACAAAGATGTGTAACACAGCTATTAAACATTAACTGTTTTTTTTTTGTTCCCACTCCTTTTCTCTCTCCCTGTTGCCTTTCTTACTCATGCTATGACTTTTACAACTATTTTTTTCAAGATTGCATAAAAACATAAGACTGGCCTGATTTCCACACAGTGCTGTTGAAGAATAAAACATATACAGTATACAGTCTACAAAAAAGCAGGAAGTCCCTGATGTTGGCGGCAGACAGCGTTTCAAATCCTAGTTTTGGTCCTTTATTTTATTCAGCAGTGGAAAGCCATGTATACAGAAAATAATAATAATAATAATAATAATAATAATAATAATAATGCCTGTTACAATTCTCCATCATGATCTCTACTCTCTGAAAGTATGGACACAGTACACGGTAATGAAAAGTATAAAAAAAAAAAATTAACCTTCAAAAAAAAAAGAAAGAAAAACAACAAAAAAAGGTATCCACCAATTACATTAACATGTTTTTTTTTTTTTTTTTTTGCTACTGTCCCAATTTTCTGTATACACAGAGGATCATATTCCCCATCATCAAAGAATGATAGTAATAGAAAGGATACATGACTCAACGGCCAGACATAATGTTCCATAACGTATGCACAGAGGTACAAGCAATAAATACACACATTAGGTAAAGCCTTACAGCTACGCAACGCAGATGCAGGAAAAAAGCAGGTTTGCTATTCTCAGCAAGCAAGGTGACAACAGTAAAAAGTCATGAAATTCCCGAAAAAAGAAACACTGATCTTTTAGCTTAGAAAAAAAAATGTCCGGTAAATTCATGAATCCACCAACATTTTTTTAATCTTTTTACATAATATGCACAATTATCAAAATACAGACAAAATCATCCCAGAAAAAATCCAGACAATCCTAAATCTAGTGGAGGAGCAGATTGCAGATCTGGAGGTCTTTCTGGTATTATGTGCAAGCAACAATTTTAGACATTTTTCTTTTTTTCTTTTTATTATTTTTTTTACAAAACCCATGCAAAATCTACAGGTAATATGCATTCTGTGGTTGAAAGTTCTTTTTTTTTTTCCATCCTTCCCAAAAAACAGTAGGGCTGAGGTATGCATATTTTATGCATTGTACACTTAGGCCATCATCCTGATCTTCTTTTTTTATTATATGCTTTTATTAAATCATATTTCCAGTCCACCACATGAGTTTAGACATGCATTAAAAAAAAAAAAAAAAGAAAAACACAATATCCCCTTACAGGTATATGTTTACAGAGTCATTCTACAAATGTTCCAGGACAACCTGTGACAATGCAAACCTTCCATCTCTGACATTGGGAATGTAAACTGTATTGGCAACGTCTTATGGAACAAGTAGAGGAGAACATGACGGCTCCAGTAGCTTTCTGTTAACTCATGCAAACTGCCTTATTTGATCTAAAATGATGGTGAAGAGGTAGAACCTTTCAGAAAGACTTTTTGGATAAGTAGAAGAACCCCAAAGAATATGCTTCTTAATATTTGGTGTGATTAAATTAATTAATAAAATCAGTTTGCAGTGAATGATGAGGGATAAGCTTTGTTCCTGGAATCAGCTTCCTTTCTGAGCTGAAGTGGTATAATTATGTGTATCTGCGCTAAGCCAAAACAACACTGGAGAGCAATAACTGCACATGCTCTTTTACGCACAAAATATACTTTGATGTTTCAGGTACAATGTGTGTCATGTTTTTAGATTCCAGGTTTGGACAAGGACCGGAAAAGTCAGCAGGGGAAAAAAAAAGCTGGACTTCAGTGAACCTTACAACAGCTTTGTGTGCTAGCATCTTTTATCTAATAAAAGAGGAGGCAGAATTTTGTGTAACTTTGGTTTGACTGAAAAACAGAAATGACTGTTAAAGCAACAAACTCTTTTCTAGATGACATTTGCGGTGATCGAACGAAACAATAAACTCAAATCTAAAAAAAAAAGTGGGGGCGGGTATCTCTACAGAGAGCATACTGTAGTCTCTCCAAAGAACCAACTGTATCTGGATTGACATGGATTATACAATGAGGTCTATGAAGCAAAGCGAATATCACCTAGAAAAGGTTCTTGACATCGATCTCCTCTTTTATAATGGCTATATTATTTGCTTTTAAAAGATAACCAAGCCACATCATTTCAACTGGAAATCATGACGTTTTTGGCTTCACTAGATATCTTAAAGTTTGGTTCCTATGTTTTTCGTTTCGGAATTGACACGGATCTGAGAAGAAAACCATACAGATAGAAGAAGACATGACAGATCAGACAACTCCACTGTACGTTACATTTCACTAGTTAAGTAAAAAAAAAAAGGGAGACAAAACAATGAAGAAAATAAAACAAACACATCACAGACACACAAATGCTTGTTTTGGTCATGATCCATGTCTAGCTGCTCTCTACTGCTAGCCAGGCCACATCCTCTTTCTGCACCCAGTAAGTGGTCAATGGGAACTCTCCAACTGGAATTAAATGAAACACCAAAATCGCTGTCTTCATTCAAATCTTTGTACAGGGCTAATTGATGCGATCCCCGAGGTTATTCAAAGGTAGTTAGCAGAACTAAAAAAAAAGAAAAGAAAAAAAAAGCTTCTCTTTGTACTAGTTAAAGTCACAGAAGGATGACCAAAGAGTCTGGTGGCTTCTGTCTAAGCTATTGGCCATTGATAGTGTTGGCTTTGGTTTCTAGCTGTTGCCTGTGACTCTGCAGGTAGACAAAGCTTTAGAACAAGGAGGTAAAGAGACTAGAGAAGAGAATATGCAGAAATGCACATTTTTTTTTCCTCAGCATGATGCTTACACAAACATTTACATTTCAACTCAGTTATCACATTTCACTTTTCAGCACAAACAGAGATAGAGAGACATTGGAGACTTTTTTTGGACAGCTGCAACAGTCTTGATACCGCAGGTCTGTTATTAATGTGACTTTAAAAATGGCATTTACAGTTGGTGGTGTTGTAAACATAATGGAAAATAAGCTTTGTAAAAGGAAACAAACGGAAATACTGTTATTTAAAGCGTTCAGCAACATACAGGCAGTGACACTAATTTCTGGTACTACTCCTGTGCAAATAATAACATAGCAACAACTTGAATTGAACCAGCAATTGTATCTAACATCAGAGACTACTGTGGGTCGAATATTCACAAATTTAAACTTTTTGGCAGTATATGTGGCCATCAACGGTTCTACAGATAAGACTCAAGTTTTTTTTCCACTTTATTTCTGTCCATGAGTCTGCTGTGTATGGTATGAAGTGGCCAAGCAATTTTGACTGAATCCTTGTCCATATTTTCATTTAAAAGGCAGACATCAGATGCCTGTTCTTATTTGGTCCTCAAAGGGCTGTGAGTGGTTCTTTGGGACAGTCTCCTGGACACTTTCTAAATAAATATTCCTCGCTTCCATTTGCTGCCTTTTTGCGGTTGTGGAGTGGTTAGAGGGGTGGGCTGCTCAGTGTGGGCGGAGTCCCAGCAAACGGGGGTGGAGAAAATCATCACTCCAAGTCCTCTGATAGGTTTCCCTCCTCAAGCTCTCGTTCCTCATCCAGCTCTGGACTGTGATTGGCTGTCGTCACCAGTGACATTGGACAGTCATCATCGTCCATGTTGAGTGGCTCCTCCTTGACGTGAATTGGAGGCCTAAAAAAAAAAAAAGACCAACATAAAAACAATTAATGTCCTGAATTGTACCACTGAGATGTTGATTTCTTAATTCTGAGAGGTTAATATTAATGCCGACTAATAGATTATCTAATAGAAACACATTCTAATAATGTTCTAATCATTTCTGTAGCAATACTGTAGTAGTACGGCGGATGCTTCACATTAACATATTAAAAAATGTACGTCATCATACAGTGAGGTTTCTGTGAGGAAACCATTTTTGGGTGGTGTTTCCAGTATAAGAATTCTTTTTAATATACTTTTTTCGGCCAAGACAAGGTTTCCATGGTGTCTCTGTATCATGACAACCTACATTTTCATGTTATAAATTTTCTCAAATAAGAGAGAAAAACAAAAGGTGACGGAGGACCCACTATTTATCATCAAATAAAATGTATGACATACTATTCTTTAATTAATAATGCTAGTCGCTTTGTGGCGTGAAGTTGTTGGGAAAAAAATCACTGTTGTGGACAGGCTCATCACCCCAGCCCTACATTCATGATTTTCTTACAGAATCATGCCTTGTTGTTTTGTCCTGTACTTAGACTGTCTAATCAGGTACAGGTCAGGGACCATCTCTATAACTTGATGATGAGCTGGTGTTCTGAGTCTAAAGGAGTAACTGTAAGTCAAAACTCCTTTGTCCACACTCACAGACACACTCCAAAAACTGATTGCAAATGTAAATAGCAACGGTCATAAAATATGAAGAGCAAAGTGCTTGATACTTCAGGTTTACTGATGGCACCTGGCTGGAAAAAAAGAGAAGCAGGAACCCCATTATAAATAATGGAGAATTTCTCATCCCTTTAGCCCCTGGAGCAAAGGGGGAGTGAAGCTTTTTTATCTTGTTAATAGAAAGCGCAGGCCTTCGTTAATATGCAGAGGCTGCAGTGGCACTTCTTGAGAGAAGCGAGAACCTGCAGCTAGGCTCCTCCATTAATCAACTCTAGCCCGTCAGTTCGCTCGGACACTATGATCCATGTTTTTAACTCCAAATGGATGAATATCTTTACTGACTGTCAATAATTGGAGTGGGGAGGAAAAGAAAAAACCCCACAGTGATGCTGTTAGTGAGCACCTTCTTCCCCTTGCAAAACAGTGGAGAGGAGAGGGTGGAATCGGGGCTACTAACAAGAATAATAACGCTGTCACACACAAACAAGGCTTAACATGATCCTAGGCCCTTGGCAGGGAAAGAGGTTTGTGCTACCATGATAAATCTGACAAAACCTAATTATTTCTGACACGTTGGATGCATCGGGAAATCCCGCCAGACTATGAGAGACAGACAGAGAGCGAGAGAGAGAGAGAGAGAGAGAGAGAGAGAGCAAAGAAGGGGAAACCTTATCAACTAGTCTCTGTATTAGAATGTGTCTGGAAGACATCTCTTGGGCAGCACTCATCAATGACTCGGGGAACTTTGAATTTGAAAAGAATTTTAAAAGGTACAGATTGCTTTAATATTAATGACAAAACAAATTAATATTCAATGGATGATTGTTTTTAATAGGAGGGATGTTGTCTGGTTAGACAGAAGCCTAGTTAAAACCTGGCGCCCTTGTCACTTGACTCATTTCTATAATTGTAATTTATTATATTATATACTATATAAAGTGAATGTATTAAAAATTCAGCCTAGTACCTAGCAGAATGTTTTGGACATTTTGAAGAGAAGCAAAGGTATGCTGTAGGAGGTGCAATGTCCAACAATGAAAAGGGATCATCATATGACCATTGAACAGATTTAATTTTATATACGGCACCATTTTCACCAACATGGTAGTGAGTGTGTGTTACTGGTCATCCACTTTGATGTCACTGCTGGGTTAAGAGCAGGTCCCAACGTGGCTGCTTATTATATTAAATAATGAAGTTGATCACTCAGTTCCAAACAAGGATACCACTTCATTCTGTCTCTTACATTATGCCGGATCTCATTTTTATAGTGCATTTGTGGCCCGTTTCTAATTACACCTATGACTATTTCCACCCACACGGCAACACGTGTGCTGTTAGTGTGTCTGTAAACATGCATTATAGCGATATAATGTGGAATAGGGCCATAAAAACTCCCATTGACCTGCACCTCGGCTCTTCGCTCAGCTCTTTAAAGCCCCCCAGCTCACATTTATCATGCCATAACAAACAAGGCTGCAGATATGGGCCTAAAAATATTACCTGGAGACAAATGATCCCCGGCCAGGGCAGCGCTGCACTGGCCATTAAGCCCGACACAGGCCTTTAGCCTGCATGTGAAGAAGCATGGCTTACAGCTTTCATTTGCATTTATTAGAAATCAGCAGCTCACTTGTGTTCTTGGAGGAGGGAAGAAAACGATTAGTCCCTTCTCCACTGTATTAAGACATCAGGACAAGTCATTTAGTGGTTAATGAGAGGCTTGCAAGCCACGAGCTGGCACCAGATCCAGCCTGGATGTGTTTGTTTATCAGGACATGCCTTCTACGTCTGCAGATCATAAATAATAAATAATGCCCAGATTTCTTTGGTTTAATGAATTTAATAATAAGATAATATTCCGTCGCCAACATGTGTAAAATGTAAAATTCCTCTTTCCTTTTCCTTTAATTTCTTTCTCCCTAAAGCACACTTGAAGACGATACACAGTCACACTACATACCTGATGTAACATGGCCAATGTATTTGTAACTTTATTCTCGGGGGGAAAGGCCTCTTTATTATTAAATACATCTGAAAAAATGGCACTTACAAAACACAATTCTTCCATTTTGTCGCGGTCATGTAAAGGAGATACACCATCTGCCACCTTTAATGTCCAAGCTCAGATCAGAGAAAGAGAGAGAGAGAGGGAGAGAGAGAGAGAGAATGAGAGAGAGAGAAAGAGAGAGAGAGAGAAACAGACTTAACTGTCCATTATTAAAGATTAAATAACCTGAGGGAATGAATATACTGGGATTCCAGCTGGCTTTCAGATTTGCCCCACTTAATGCTCCTGTCCCACTTCTTAACCTAACACACACACCTACATTTAAACTCCATTCAGATACATTTTAAAGAATCACACACACACATATCTGGCAATGTGCTAGCAGCATACAGGACTTAGTAAGATGAGCACAACTGTGCGACTGTGGTGGAATACTGCATTACAGCGATGAGGAAGGGGGACATTGGAATATATACACGTATAGATCATACATACTGTATGGCTGAGTGTGGCATCTTTAAATATATAAATAAATATATAATTTCATATATAAATATATATAATATTATACAATGTGTATGTATGTATGTATATTTTATTAGGTAAACCTTGCTAGTCAGGGTTGACCCCTTTTGCTTTCAGAGCTGCCTTAACTCTTCCTGGCATAGATTCAACAAGGTGCCGGAAACTTTACTTAGAGATTTTGGTCCATATTGTAAAGATAGCATCACACAGTTGCTGCAGATGTTTTCGGCTGCACGTCTATCATGTAAATCTCCTGTTCAACCACATCCCAAATGTGCTCTGTTGCATTGAGGCCTGGTGAATGTGATCTTACTGTTATGTTCAAGAAACCACTATGGGGTGATTTTAGTTTTAGCACTTTATTATCCTGTGGTCATAAAGGGATGGATGTGGTCAGCAACAATACTCAGCTAAACTGTGGCATCCCAAGAAAATCTTCCCCACAGCAGCAGCCAGGATGGATCCATGCCAAATTCTGACCATACCTTCCAAATGTCACAGCAGAAATTTATACTCATCAAAGCACTAAAAAATAGTTTTTCTACCAATTTTGGTGAATCCATCCAAATTATAGCCTCAATTTCCAGTTCTTAGCTGACAATAGTGCCACCTTGTGTGATCTGCTGCTGCTGTAGCCCATCTACCTCGGTTGTAACGAGATGTTGAGTTACTGTTGCCTTACTGTTACTGTTGCCTTTCTATCAGCTCGAACCAGTCTGGCCATTTTCTTCTGACCTCTGGCATCAACAAGGCATTTCAAACAGAGAACTGCCCTCATTGGATATTTTCTCTAATCCCAGTAGATAAGAAGAAACACTCAGTCTCACTCGCCTGTCTGGTGCCAACAACCCTGCCATGTTCAATGTCGCTTAAATCACTTCTGATGCTCAGTGTGGACTTCACCACATCTTGACCATGACTACAACCCTAAATGCAGTGAGCTACTGCTTTGTGACTGGCTATAACAAGGAGTTGAACAGGTGTATCTAACAAAATGGGCAGCAAGTGTGTTTGTGTACTTTATATAATCTTTATATCATTTTATATAATTTATATAATTCTATGTCTTAGTATTAGGCAAATTCCATCTCAGACGAACAACATATACTTTTTTCACCGTTCCCTTATTTATTTAACAAAAATGTAAAAAAGAAGTAAAAAAACAAAACATGTGGGCAATACTACGTAAATATCCTCATGTTCCAATAGCTTGTAGATCCACCTTCAGCAGGAATAACTTGAAGTAATTGTATGTATGAATGAATTTGTCAGTCTTTCACATCTTTGTAGAAATTCTTCTTTACAACATTGCTTCACTTTATTGAGGTTTTTGGGCATTCGCTTATACACAGATGAGGGTGAAATGCTGCTTGGTTTTCAATTTTATAGAGGTTTGCACACCTGCTGATGATCATTTAATCAAGGACTGATGGCTGGAACTTAACTGATGGCTCGAACTTAACTTACACTTGGCTGCAACGTAGTATTGCCCACTTTTTTTTTTTTTTCCTTTTAGGCGTTAAATAAATAATGTCACATAAAAAAAAAAAGAATGTTGTTGTTTGTCTGAAATTGTAGTTGCCTTTACTAAAAGGGGGTTCTAACTTTTGCACATGAATATGTATACACACTAAATATGGGCTGTGTGTGCACGCCTGCATGTGTGCGCATACATGTGGGTCGTTGCTAAGTGTCCTATCTTTGGCTGGGTAAACATGGTGCAGTAACATACATGACATCACTGATTAGTCTGGAGCACATTCTCTACATTCACATTCCTCAAACTAACACCACATGAATCTTTAATCAGCCTGCTCTCTCTCTCTCTCTCTCTCTCTGCACCATTAAAAAAGATGGAAAGGCAAAGATTTTAAAGTAATTAATGATACAGTTAGCTACTAAATATTAATAGGAACAGTTGTGCATAAAATATAACATCTAAACCTCTACATTGCAGACTTTGGAGTAATTAAAACTGAATCTGTAATAAGGATGGTCCCTATTTATAGGTGTTGGGTGAAACTAGAGAATTTAATGTAAACTTCGGGCATGAGATCCACAAAATCAAATGATATATCCACTTATGCTTTTTACAGGGCTACACTTTAATTCTTAGCACAGCCTAGTGTACTCACAGCAAGGGGAACACTAGTTTTAACACTAACAGTCCAGACCAAGGTAAATTTACTCTACGTATATATTTATGCTGAGAATGTTAAAGCAGCGTATCATTTGGATGAGTGATATGTATCGTGGTCCACTGTGTGTGAAAGCAAAGAATTTAAAATCCATAGTGGATTTTAAATACTATTAGAAACTGCACATTAGAAAATTATATCTTTTTTGTCAAGATTCTTCTCAATCAACATTACTTTGGTGTTTCAAAAAGGAGACTACGAAAGCTACCAATATTGTATGCCCTATGTATTAATTACGGATGCTTAAATTTAAGATATCAAGGGTATATTTAATGAATATATGTTAGTGTAAAATCAGAAATGGCTGATTCTGATTGGTATCTTTTATGAATAAAATATATATTTAAAATGAATATTTTATTCATGTCCACTGCTGTATGTTTTCCAAATACAACACTTCTGTAAGGCACTTTACAAATGCCATGCATGTTAAATGTAGTAACTCACATGTGGGGGTGTGGGGAGTAGGCGGGGCTGCTGTGACCGTTGGTGTCGAGGTGGTCGAGGGAGCCATTGAGCTCGTCATGGGTGCTGCCCTGTAAGAGGCTAGGCGGGCTCCCGCTCAGCAAACCTGGAGGACTGGCACCCATCAGACCTGACGCGCTGCTGTTCATCAAACCTGTGTTACCCAGCAAGGGCAAAGACGTCTCTGCCAGAGCCGCCTGACCAAACAGAACATTCAGATACGTCCGAGTTAGAATTTAACATCACTTCACGTTATGAAGTTTATTGTGCCACATTCAATGATTGAGCGTAATATAAATGCAGAAAACCTCTGCTGAGAAGAAGATTCTTCTAGGGTATGTTTGAGTTCCATAAACAACTTCTTTAGTGAGGCAGATAGGCTTCAAACATGCAGTGAGGGGAAAAAAAAAAAAAAAACATCAAGCGTCCACATTACTATTCAACTGCCCGAAACTTTACCTGAAACTAGTAAAAAAAACTCCTGACATTTTTGCCTCCTGCACATTAAAGTTATATATAGTAATTAAAATTTAAAATTTTTGCCATGAGCGCCTCACTGCTCCAACATTACGAAGCCAAATCATTTATGACAGCCGGGATAAATATTAATGCTTATGCCCTTGCATTTGCACGGGCTGCTATCAATCTGAAGAACAGGTGCAGAAAACCAGACTGGCAGAGATGCTACCTGCCTTTGCCACATGGTGTCCTTCTAGACTCTTACTACTTTCCTTATGCCAGCCTTGCTCTCCCTCTCTCTCTCTCACACACACACACACACACACACACACACACATGCACAAACTCTAGAGAATTAATACTCCTGCTGTTCAGGCTGTAATTATAAGAATAGAAAAAATGATACACAAACTGTGTACTGAGGCAGACATTGAACGCTCACTCTGACTCTCTAAGCACAGTCGAAGGCTGCCACTTCATGCTCTGAGTGTACGAGTGTGTGACACGGCTGATAGCTGAACTAGTTGCTCACCTGCAGGCTCGCATTAAGAGCTGCTCCATAACCCAGACTAGGAGGCAGGTTCTTCACCAGTGTCGGGCTCCTGACCAGGACAAAACACAAAACACACATTCAATTAAAATGTGGCTTCTACAACAAACACCATTCACCCATTTCATGTTATGTTACAAACATCAGAAATTATATATATTTCAGATGAAAAACAAGACAAAAATGATAAAATATACAGAAGAAAATGCAAGAAGATGCAGTTTTTTGTAGAGTTTAATTACCATTACAGTACAGACTCCAGACAGACACTAAGTGTTAATTCAACACAAGGGATTTCAAATTGTACCAAAGAATAATTTGACCCACATCCAATGATTTTGCAGCTTGTGTGTCAAAGACGTGAAAAGAAAAAAAGAGAAGCGGAGATAGGGCTGTACCCTGTTATCTTCTGAGATCTGCGTTTCTGGTACTCCATCTCGTCCACTGTCCACACTGCTCCCTTCACGTTCTCCACCCGCACAAAACACTTATGCAGACTGAGGTTGTGGCGCACTGCATTCTACAACAAGCAGAAATAAATTAAATACGAATTAATGAATTTGTAAATTAAATACATAAGTACTGGTGAAATTTTGTAATGAATTAATAAATTAAAAATATGTAAAATAAAATACAAATGTAATATTCATCTCTAAATACAGTATATAATTAAATCAGGCTTTGATGTCTACCAGAATATATATACACACACACACACCCTGAGATGGTCACTATTAATATCCGGAAGGTCTCTGAACTTATCCCTGAACCTCACATGGCACTTCTGACATCGATTTGTGAGAACATACCTATATTTAAATAACCAGGATTATGAAAATGACCCCAAAATACATTTAAATGCATAATTAAAATAGCTGTTTGAAAAGAGGAGTCTTCTATATCATAAAATAATCATATCTAATTAAAACATGCGGCAATGGTGACCAAATAATAACCTTGCTTTAATATTACAGTTTTTTTCCCCCATGTTTTATTTCTGGGATGGGTTTTAGTGATTTTGCTCTAAGAAAGAGATTCTATAAGACAGGAGAGAGAAAAAAAAAAAAAAAAAAACTCATAAGCAGATCTCGCATCTGACCTGAAAATCCCAGGGTTTGATTGATCTTAATGCCCATGGCTCTGAATATGATAATTTTAATATTAATGAGCAAATGAGCAGTTTTATTATGCATGCTATATAGTTATAACTAATAAGCTGCCGGGCTGAGAGCTGGATCCCCAAGCTGAGCTGATGAGACCAAGCGGAGATATTAAATCACCTTTCATTCCTTTTTAAAAATTCTCTCAGTTAATCAAATGACAAGCCCATCACAGCCAAGCCTTGTAGAGGCAGCACAAAGGAACAGCCCGGCTCAAAATGTAAATATCTCAGCGCCGCTATTGTAAAAGGAGGGGCCCAAATACTCCTAATGCCAATCCTTGGCTTTTTTTTTTTTTTTTGTTCCACCCATGGCCAGATTTAAATATTTTGTGATAAGGAGGGAGAACCTGTGAGCCTGTTTATCGGTGTGAGTAAAGGATATGTGCACAGAGAGAGACTATGCTTAATATCATCTACAGCAGCTTGTAACTAGTAGTGTGTGTTTAGGATCAGAGAGTAAAGCAGTAAGTAGCTGCCTTTGATTGTTTCTGTGCAAGACCGAATACAGTAAAAAGGAGTCGCGGCACTGTGTGCTCATGTACAGGGAGCTATTGCACACCCTTGTGGAGCTGTAATCATATGCCAGCATCATTAGCAACCCAAATCCAAATTAATTCACTTTGCTAAATCTAGAGCTGGGAGATGCTTAGCATGCTGATGAGAGAGCTCACAGACTTGCTCTGAGAGAAAGGGCTTTTTTTAACTCAGGCAGGCAAAATTCTATAAAATAAAATAAATGAGGGCACTTCCAGCTATCTTATCGTCGCATACACCAACCCTGTCTATAAACAAAACAAAACAAAACCGAAAAACCCCAGCAAGACCAAGAAGATTTTTAAACCTCCTGTCTCTTGTCTTCTCTGAGAAGACAGAAAAGGCAGACATTGTAGTTGTTGGGACAGGGATACAAATGAGAGCCTTTGTCCTGGTAAATAAAGAACGCTCCCATAGTGACAGCAGCATTTACTTAGTGTCGGACAGGCCTTAACCTCTCCTTCCCGCTGTATATACATGAGATATGGTGCATACAAAGAACCACCTAACAACGGTGCAAAAAAAAAAAAAAAAAAAAAACCTCAGACTGCATCTGAAAGGCAAACAGCCATCTTTCAAACTAATTAACCAATAATATGCCAGGGAGGGGGTGTCAGGGGTGGTGAGGGGGTGAGTGAGAATAAGCGTGCAAGAGAGAGAAAAAAAGGAAGAAAGAGAGGAAGGAGTAATACACTGCATCTAACAAAAGGTGCTGATGATTGAGTGTCTGGGTAGTAATTAGCGTGTCAGAATGCACACCTCCCTGCCAAGTCTCAGCTATTAATTGCACCAAATTAGAAAACGATATCAGAGGCCGAATTATTCTTTCACTTGTCATTTTTTTAGAGCAAAGAGAAAGAGAGAGAGAAATGAAATTTGCCGTTTTCAATAGCCAGGTTAAAAAGAAGGGAGGGCGATACTTGTATATCTGTGTCAAGTAAATAAATGCCCGTTCTGGACCTTCGTCTCGATCCAGTAGACGGACTGAGAAAGGGTAAAAGGAAAAGAATGTGAGGGTAAAAAAGTAAAAGAGGAAAGAGAAAAGAAGTGAAGTGTTACCTTCCAAGTGGCAGCGTTGCGTCTGAAGTAGGCAAAGGTGCGCGTGAACCAGCTGTAGATTTCGTTAAGCGTTAACTGCATGTCTTTCGAATCCATGATAGCCTGCAACAAGACGGCATCAAAGAACATTAGCTCGTTTAGCCACTCTCACCCCGGCGTAGCGTTAATTCAGGCAGCAATTAATTCTAATCTAATCAGGCAAAAGCTAATTTATTTTTCCACTCACCTGCCTGATGAGCGTTGCATATGTGAACGGTGGTCTGACATCGGCGTTCTTATAAAACTCATAGTTTGGGGCTATTTCTGCAATAGAAATAAATAAAAAAAATTCAAGGATAAATAAATATACTAAAAACATTAAGAAAAAATGCTAACTGAACACCTTAAGGGGGCAAATTCACTTAGGATTCATTTAAATTAAAAAGTGAAGAAGAGAATGAGGAGGGGTTGGGGGGGGGGGCTGCACATCAAATCTTGGTTTTACATGTCCAACAAAATGCATTTTTAATTAATCCCTCTCAAGAGAAATCCTAAACATTAACATGTGCGTGAAATTAGCGCTCGTGTAGATATTTTGTATGCATCTGAATATTTCATGCCCCCCTCCATGCAAGTCCAGTAAATATAAACATCAAAAAGAGTTTTATTTTTTTAACACACACACATAGCTTAACACACAGCTCCTCTAAAATGTGATGAATTTTGTATCATTTCTCAATTTGACTGTAATTAACATTCATAAAATATTGAGGAACTGTACGGCATGATATTTGTCTCATTTGCGCAGAGGGAAGGAATGAAATAAAAAGGCTTTGTCTGGATGCTGCCTCTTATTGGAGCAAACAACACACCGGGAGGGATGAGTGTGTATCCAAACAGAAGATGAACGTACAGTAATGCTGCGCATGCTTATTGTATTTACCTGAGGATAGGGGCATGGAGTACTTATCAGAGTGGCGTCTGCGCATGGCGCCCATGCTCGGCACGCTGGCGGGGCTCAGGACGGAGGGCACCTGGGGCATCTGGCTCAGTGGTGTGATAGGGGTGGTGGGGGTGGTGGGGGTCTGCGGCAGGATTGGAGGTGACACCGATGGCAGGTTCTTCGACATGGTCAGGCTTGACACTAGATTCAACTGAGAAAAGAGAGAGAGAGAGAGAGAGAGAGAGAGAGAGCGTGAGAGCTTTTCAGTTTTGAAGGACTCAGACAAATAAGAACAGATTCTGCCGTACAGCTGTGTTCACACTAATAAGCTGCAGAGAAAACAGCCAATCTCCACTAATTACAGGATGAAACTGTATCATAAGAATTCTAATTAGAGCACGCTGTTAAAGATTATCTAATGATGATCCTTTGTGTTATCTCAACCCATCTCTATCCCACAAGAGCTTCCTGCCTGTGTGTGCGAGAGTGAACGTTTTCTGATAGAGAGTTACCACCTGTTATTTTCTTTGAAGCACCTGGATTACAAACACATATTGAAAGAAATCCCTGACACTTTTTTTCCAGGATCCAACTGTTTTAAATAGACCACTCTTTTCATGTTTTTATGTTTATTTCCCGACTGATACAAGTACAAACTCAAAATTTCTTTATGGGTAAAAGGGTAAGTGACTCGTGGACTATTTTTCCAGAAAAGACAGAGGGGAGAATGAGTTGGCCATCAACAGTCATTTATAGCACGTGTTGATGAGTAGTAGGAAACGTCAGGTTGCCTGTTCCATTTACAGCGAGTTGTTTACATAGATGATCATTAAAACCCCACTTAATGTTAATGAGATAGTGACAACACAAAGAGCACTATATAGTCATAGAGGAGAAAATCAATTACTCCACTACAGAAATATTGCACCTCAGAGAAGTGGCCGTATCTACAGTACATCAATATGACTTTAATGATAAAAATGCATTATTGCTGACATATGGATTTTTTTTTTCTTTTCAAGATATGGCAAGCCTCTGTGCACTATACAATAATTCTGCTTGATATTTTCCATAACATCCCGTTGCTTGTGGGCATTTTTTTTTGTTTTGTCTTACTGTAACCAGCGTGACACTTTGATAATGGTTGCCTCTACTGGCATCATTTTCTCACTAGAACACTCTTCTGTGTATAATGCAGGAATCTCCATATAATTCAGCCGAGGTCAGGTCACGGCAATGGGCTGCCGCTCTAATGGACCTCCCTCTTAATCCTCCATTCACTGCTGTACACTGCGTGCCGCAAAAACCACAATATCAACCAGTAATTATGCGCTACTTGTTCTACACCGGGACCAACAAAGGCGTCTGATACACCATCAAACTGAGCAAAAAAAGCGCACTTCATAATAAATCCTATTAAGAGCGAGTGTGTGCGGGGCATGTATATTTATAGTGTTAAGACAAGATTTTCTTCCCCTCTCTCTTCACCTGGTTACAGCAACAAGCGTAACATGTTTGCAGGCACACAATCCCGTATTTGCCAAATGGAATTTATTAAAGCCTAACTGAGCAGGAGTGAATGAGAGGCAGGGATGAGCACTTCACCACCTCCACTCATCTGAATATATATTCAAGGTTGGCTGAGAGAGAGAGAGAGAGAGAGAGAGAGAGAGAAAGGAAAAAAAACCCTCATTATTCAGGACTTGCAACCTTGGTAACTTTGATTTTCAGCCATCCATGGCATGGCCAAAAGGTAACATTTAATGAAGTGCCATTCAGGGCATAAATGGGGTCATATAATAGACAGCACGCCTGCACCTTTTGTTGGGCTACTGATAGCTGTTAAGGATGCAGTGATGAACCAACAGGGCTCATTTTGCCCTCCTAATAAACTCACACTAGTAATATTTATCAAACTTATGGGCTGTCTCTTTCTCAATCCTTTGCACGCAAAGGTGGAAATCTGTGCATTTTCTATTACTACGTTCCTCCTTTATAATGTACTTACTTAATTTAAAAATGTTGCACATGTTCGCTTTTCAGTAAAAATAGAAATATCCTGAATACATCCAAATGCAGACAGATATGCATTGAAATAAACGCAGACTCACACACAAACAAAAAAAAAAGGAAAAAACTTAGACTGCTCGTTTAAAAATCAGCCATTAATTGCTCACCATCAAATGCAATTAGCAGCCTTTTCATGTGTGGTTTATGTAATGTAATACTTCATTAATAGCATTCATTCATATGCAGTCTTGGATTACAGGCTGAAATTCTTTATTAGTGTAGATGTAACCAAGCTGCTGGAATTCTGAAGATTAAAAAAGGGAGAGTGAATAATAAATTGGCAGAGGGGCGCAGACGATTCCTGGAGGATCTACAGGATAATTATTCTATCTTGTGATTATCTATTTTATATGGTGGGAGGTGATGAAGAAAATTATGCCATTCAAATTAGGCACGTAGTAAATGGTAAAAACACACTATGTATTCCGGTACAAAATATTGAGCGCTGAATAAATAACTTGGGTAAAAATATTTATTTTTTGCTCAGGTGTCTATATGTAAATACTTTCTATGAACCATGATTACACCTACATTTTATGTTTTCATTTGATATATAACTGAAAAAGATTTAAAATCCATTTTTGGTTCAGCATTTAGTGTGAATTTCCCGATACCTTTCAGATTGTTTACAGATTGCTGGTTGTTTCGTTTCACATCTGGTTCGCGAGACTCCATCTATCATTAGAGCTGTTTGTTTTCAGAATGAAACGTCTTCTCTGGCCTGTGGTCCCTTTGAGTGCTCCTCCGGTCACAGAGCTTAACAGCTTCTGCCGGCCAACAGGTTGTTTGCAGTATTAAAGCCATCAGGACATAATGGCTGGGCCTTTTTGGCTCAGATTGAGGCTATGATTTAATGCACTCCCCTGTTGTCCCAGTCTCCCCCTGCTTGAGTCTGATGGGGAGCAGTGAAACCTGGCATTACAAATCCCATTCTCTCCTCATCCTCTCCCTCTTTGTCTCTCAATGCTGTTAAACGCTGGAGTTTAGAGAGCTCATCTGCTGGCCTGCCGCCCTGTTTACTGAATGTAGAGCAATATGCACTCACCGGTTTAGGAGATGGCTTGGGCTCTGAGGGCCGCATGTGCAAGTGGGCCATCATTGCCTGAAGACGCTCACGTTCTTTAGAAAGCTGTTAAAAAAGAGAGGTGGGGGGGATAAGAAGAAAGAAAATAGAACGGTTTTAGAAATGAGTGATTTTCCCCAGACTACTATACTCATACATCTTGTTATTCAGCTTGTCTGAGTGTAATGAATCCTGCATATGCACAGTTTGGATTTTTAAACCTCACAGACACAGGCTTTAAAACAAACAGAGAGAGTTAATATGAAAAAGGAGAGGCGAAAGAGAGATAAAAATATACATGTATAAAAAGAGAAGAGAACAGCTCCTTGTGTCTGTGGTGGGAAGCTGTGTGGTGCAGTGAGGTCAGAGAAAAAACAAATAGCACTTCATCTTTTTGTCAATAGAAGAATTTAGGTCAGCAGTGCTCTGACAGTAACAAGCTACTTAGGCCATAAATTAGAGGGTCCTAAGCGTCTAGGCAAAGTCCTGTGGACTCAGTTAAGGCTGGACTGAAGCCAGCAGCTGCCAAGAGGTGAAGGGGTCCCACAAACAGAGTGCCAGGCGAACCCCGCCTCCCTGACTAGCTGCTTTGGCCCGTTCCCTCTGAGCTCCAGTTAATGCCCTGGCCATCCGCTATCATCAATCTAGCTCACGGCGAGTGACAGAGACCAGGCTGCGACCGTGCACAGCGTGCTGAACTCTGCCACGCAGCCTGTATCCTCACTCTGATCCGTGCCTCATTACCACTGACGGAGGGATGGAAAAAAAAAGAGAAACAGGAAAAGGGGAGGACAAAAAAAGCATGATGGAAAACAGTAACACTGCTGTAATTGGTCACAGTGTAAGCACGGGAGGTCGTGCCTCTTTGGTCTCAGGGTACTTTCCGAGGGGAAAAATGAAGGTGGAAGACTTTTGTCATGTTACTCACTCTTTCAGATTAATATAAATATGGAGAAATTTACAGGGCATAAAACTCTTTACAGGTTAAGAGCATCATTTAAAAAGTTGAATTTAGACCCTTAGGCAAAAACTAGAGAACATTTCCCTTTGTTTTTAATCGTCATTGCACTTAAACAAAACTCTTTCAATCTTTAATCACTCGATTGTAACGTGTAACTTCGACATTGGTAATTAATATTAAGAGAAAACCTGTTGTTTTACATCTCTCCTGATTCAGTGTCATGGGGTGACCCATGCCTCCTCTCCCATAGTGCATTACAGCTGACAGGGGTGTGAAGACAAAGATGGTGTTTTGCTGGCAGGAGAGCAGGCCGCAGCTCTGAGTAATAACGTCCTTCAATCACTGCACTCATTATCTTGCCAGCATGACTTCTTAATAAGGTCACGCTCCACCTCCTGAAAATAGTGGCCCTCTTTAGAGCTTCCGTCAGGTGCAAAGTGCATTTAATTAACATCGACCAGCCCGAGATGCGTGTATATTAATTGGACAGCACGGAAAATAAGCACAAATCCTAATTCAATTAAAAATGCCAGTGTCATATTTCTTACAAGATTCACTCATGATGATCAAGGTGGAATTATTCTTAATAAATAATAAAATAATAAATAATGGAAAATCACTGGAAGGTGTTGTTGATTCAACTTGACGGACAATGAATAGCTTTCTTGTATTTTGCTAAATCCACTAGAGTAGCAGTGTATGTTCAGGTGATGATAAATGTTGGCGGAGGTACCTGTATCTCGAGCTGCTGTACCACCTGCATTTGGACCCGGCACTGCGCTGTGCTCCTGTCGTCTAGAGCATGCTCGCTGTTAAGGTGCCTAAAAACAAAAGGAGACGGGTCAATTACACAACACGACCAATTACACATAGTCACTCTTACATGTTAGAGGAATAATGTAGGCTTTTTATATGTGTATGTGTGTGTGATTGTGTGTTGTAAATCTCAGTGCAGTCGGGAACCCTGTTTTTTTTTTTTTTTAAAGGATCTCTATTCCTGAGTGTTCCTGATGAAAAAGTGAAAACTACAATTTACAAATTACAATAGGGGCACTGTCATCTAAATGCAGAGCAGCACTGCTTATAAGGGATGTTGGCGTACAAAAGGCATTACAGAGTGGTTTTGTCCTCTTCATTTATGGAAAACAATAAACGCAATTTAACTTGAGTAACATTTAAAAAGCGCCTCCTACGAAGGGTGCATTATTCAGACGACGTATTAAATGTATCTACTCATCCCTTCATTAGAATAAAGGGGGGGTGAGAAAAAAAATGATAAAAAAACGACGGACTGCAAAAGCAGTCAATGACGGTTTTCCTTGATTGGATTTTGTCTGCAGGACACAAAAGAAGCTCGCCATTAAAATAGACCTTTATTCCGGCGAACGCATGGAGGCGAAAAGGTTTTTAAAAGTGTTGTGATGTTCGGTAATGAGCCTCTATCTAAATTATCATTGGTGACAAACCCACAAAGCGCTCTTTGAGGAGACATGGTTATGAAATGCCAAAGCTGCCACTTTCTTTCCTGTAATTATAGGTTAGCTTGCAGACCCTTCAATGATCATTTACAGTACAGCCTCCAGTGCATTAGAGTGAGCTTAAATCACACCGACACACACACACACACACACACACACACACACACACACACACACACACACTGCTATGCATTTCCTCTATTCATTTCAAGCAGGCCATTGTTTATGTGCAATATGCAAAATAACAATGTATTCATAACCCTCCCAAAACACGCCAATCAAAGTGGAGGGCATCTAAGAGCACAATAGCTCCTCTACCTTTCAATTACAGCCATGCCCCATTTTAAATCATTTCATTTCATCATGGTCATTTCTGCTTTTGTAACCATTTCAGGTTGAATGCCCAGATATTCTCCA
>JAQMYJ010000004.1:10858886-10863886 GCA_030014305.1 Clarias laeviceps
CACACACACACACACACACACACACACACACACACACACACACACACACACACACACACACACACACACACATATTCCATTTGAATTTCAGAGCTAATGTAAGGTGCCAGGCACCTCTAGGCTACCTCTCCAGGTGAGAAACACTTAAAAGAATACTGAACAGCTATTAAATGCTGATCTTGACAAGTTTTTTTAAACGCACACTGCAAAATCTTCACCAGCAGCTACAACCCCAAGCCGCCTGCCAAAGCCTTCAAAGGTACCATTTGATTCTGACACCTGTTTTATGTAAACCATTTTAGGCGTGTGTACTGGGATGATGCGTGCCACTGACTGCCATCGCCTAAAACATTAAAAGCCTCTTCCTGACACAGACAATAGCTCCTCCAAAGCACGGTGACACCCGCCATCTCGATGGCTCAGATCACACTGGCTTTGTGGAGGGGGGGGGGTTCAGGTGAGGCTTACTGTACTGGAGATTCTGAGTCAGGGAATGATCAGGGGAGCGTCATGCTTATTTCGGCGCTACACACTTGAAACACGTGCTGCTTCACACACACTGTTGTAGCAGTGCCCTACTGTGCAACATGTAGCGTTTCTTTTAAGGTATGTGCCTCTGCCTTCACTTAATAATGTAAACGCAATGAAGTTTAGAATGAAATTGATGATCATAATTTATAATGTAGGTCATGTCAGGGAGATTTAGAAAGATTAGAATCTTAAGATTGCAAAAAAAAATGTTTTACACTTTCTAGTAAGTAAATTAAATTTATTCTTGTAAGAGCCTATTTAAGCTGACGGCCCTGTCTGAAAAAAAAAAAAAAGCATTGTAATGCTTTTAAATTTAGCATCATCCATATCTTTGTTCTGTTTGCAGTTAACTTTAATGCCTGGAGCTACTTAAATCCACAAAAAGAACAGGAGAGATGAAAAATGTCCCTCATTTCAAACGCTGTTTATGTGAACTGACGTGGACATTTGCGCCCCGCCATAATGCGCGGGGGATCATTATTTCACAGTTAATTAACAAACCTGATTAGAATATTCAAATGAACGTTCCGTCTTCCGACGTTGAGGCACTCGTCTCCAAGTGGCAATGTGATAACCTATAATCTCCTGCACGGCAAACACCTTCTCCTTTGATGGCCCTCACTAACATCCCGGCAACAAAGCAGGCCAATTACAAATGAGCTAATTAACTAAATTGTTGATGGAGCATGAAGAATTCATTTCACTCCATTGGCTGCACCATGACAACACTAAATGTATCCCGTTGTGATGGGATAACATGGCTACACAAACTGCCACTAGCTGCTGGCACTTTTCACCATCCTATCACGCATTTCTCACAGCTGGTACAGAAAACTGACGGTCTTTCCGAAGCTCCCTCTCTAACAGACTGACTGATAATATTGAAAGCCAGTCTAAAGTATTACTACGCAAGTTTTGCACTTTTCAACCGACTGTGAAATCTTTCAGCGCCTTCAGTGCTTGTGTTAAAAACACATTCTGTGTGCATTTTGCAGTTTTTAAAAAAAAAAATTTTATTAATTGCTATTTTTATGAACATCCATTGGAGTAATTACACATCGGAAATGTCTGAGTTAAATTTTTTTCGTCAGTTTGATTTGTACTTGTTTGCGGCTTTATAGCAAATATTTCATTGTAAGCTGCAAATATTAAGATCCTCACATTTATCTATGACAAAGTAACAATTTTATGTAAAGTTTTGCTGCACTATTACAAATAATCATAGACACCTACTTTAAAAACTGTCCGAAGTCCTCGCAGATGCTCTCACAGCCTGGCCATTTACACACTCCGTGACCATAGAGGGAGTGTGAGTGTAATGCTCCAGTCTCTTCGTGTAACGAGCTAAGATGATGGGTCAAAGTCAGAGCCAGACAGACAGAGAGCGAAAGACAGAGAGAGAAAGCAAGAGTGAAAGAGACAAAGAGACAAGAAAGATCAGATTGTCAGATGTCAGATTTCTGTTATGTCGCAATCAGTGACAATCGGGTCTGGTTCTGGCATCAAAGGGAAGAGATCTAATTAAAGAAAAAGCACAAACACCACTGGCTGGCTGCTAAGAAAAGCTGCAAAATCAGGCACGCGACCTCTTCATGATTTTACTGTCTGTACTGTTTATTATAATTGCACACCAGACATCCTTTTCAGACAAGTGGAAAATGACAATGATACCATGTGCAATGATACAGCCTTTATTGTCAGATATCTCATTTTTGGACCATGAATTTCTACTTGACCACCGATGCAGACCAAAATAATTTCCTTGGTATTCTTGGTGCTGATTATAAATGTGTATTGGTAACAAGTTTGCTAGGACTTGGTGCGATAATCACATCACGATTTAAGTAATAGTATAAGCTGCACATTTAAGGGCAAGGGCTGTTTTACAAAAGGTCAGCAGTCAGTTACTCACTTCCTATGAGATGATAGGGCTGAGGAATAAAGGCTAAGAGGCTCAACAGGTCTTTTTGCATGTGTGTGTGTTTACAAAGACCTCACTGGTTTCCTCTGGCTACATCGATCAGCTCCGGTTAGTAAGCAGCAGGCTTTGACAATTCCACATCCTCAATCATTATGGGAGGCCATGGGACACTCTGAACCATTAACATAGTGCGTTCTGCCATTTCTTATCTTTTTAAACTTAGTGTTAGACTTTTACTAAAGCTATCAAAATTTTTTTTTCGGAGCAGGTTTTAAGTAGCTACTCAGATGCTATCTACTTTAACCTAATTACACAACACCTGCGCTAACAGCGAAGACGTGGCTGCGGCTCTGCGTGTCTCGCGTGGCAGCGGGAGCCTGAATAATGTATGGAGCAGGTAGACAGAAATGCAAAATGCTGTTTCACACCGGCAGAGCGGCAAACAAAAGGACCATCACATGGATAAACAGCAAGGAAATGTCACACTTGCATCTAGTATTCTGTTTACATGACAGCCTGAGCTGCTGAGGTAATTCTGAAAGAGAAAGCAGGCGCGAAATGCTTCGTGTACAGTGAGGTTTGTTTGTTGTCTGCTCCTGCGAGATGCACCTCCTTGCTTTTGATTTAATTTGATAACAGTCTATACAACGACGCACAATCCCTACGTCTCCAGGGAGCTTTTTTTGTGATTTTCACGATTACTGCACATGCTTTAATAAAGTATTGATGAGCAAATAAACAAGATGATAGCATGTTCTTCCCTTAATAATAAATATGTCTCTCCTGTTCTAAATGGGGACAAGAACGATAGCACTTTTCTCTCTTCTTTCAGATGACATCTTTAAACAGCCGCCTGTGGATAATGTTTGGGTGCATGTGTTGCATTTATTTATGCATTAGATCATCTATTCATGCATGTATGAATAGATGATTTAGAAGGAAGATGTAAGGAAATAGAAGTGTAAGTAAGGTTAAAAGCATGTAGGTGTATGTTGGCAAAATGGATAATACAAACAATATGTACAATATATAGTGCATAATATGATGTTAGTTACAAAATACACCAGAAAATAGGTACAGCCACAACATACACTACTACTATAATCCCCTCCCAAAAAAAACAGTCTAAAAAAATAAATAAAGAAAAAATAATCACTATATATATATATATATATATATATATATATGTCTATTTTTCGATATGATCAGTGTTCGGAAGTGATGATGATACCCACTCATTGCACAGTGACAATTACTTGCTAAGAGACGTATCACTACATTATCCACCCCTGTGTGAACTAATCTGTGAACATGGACGTATGATTGTGTGTGTATGTACAGTATGTATGGAGATACCTTTCTCTGCGTGGGTTGATGGCCGGGGACTGGCCATTGGAGATGGGGTGATGAGTGATTGGCGGAGAAGCTTTGGAGGTGGTGGAGGAGGTAGTGGAGGAAGAGTTGGTGGTGCTGAGGTCTAGGCCACTGTGTTTCAGGCCATTGTCCTCCATGGTGTGACTGCTGGTCACGTCCTTCCACAACTGCTGGAGCTCGGCAGGGCTCAGGCCTGCTGTAACACACACACACACACACACATACAATCAAGGTCAGTCAGTGTGCTTGACCACACTCCTAAACATGTACAGGTTGAAACAGGTATGTTCCAGAAAGTGTGTAAAGGATGTAAAGTATCCGGATCAATATCTTTGTAACTGAAGACATGTTTAACATCAATAAACCACATATCTTGGTTTTAAGTTCGCTTTTCCACTGACAGGTTAAAAAAAACATACTATCTTTTGCTGCCCACGTGATCATTTTTGCTCTTGATGTTAGGTCTCTATATTAACTTTTCTGTTGTCTGTGTTACTGTTAAGGTTAGATCACAAAACATGCCAAGTACTAAGCTAGCCAAGTGGCATGCACACATCCTGCCCGTTTTTCACTCACATTAGTAAACCTGCTGACTACTTCTGGTTTGATGCTGTTATGATTTTCACTTAATCCCTTCTATCGCTTTCCAGTCCTACTTTTCTATACGAAATCCAAGCCCATGTTTAAAAACGGACAGAAGCAAGACTGGCTCAAGCAAGAATATAAGAAAAGGTGCACCTGTGCTGTCCTTCTGAATCTCACGCTCTTCATCCATACTTTCCATATCTCCACTGTGCCTGAGCATTTGTAGATAGACAGGAAAAAGATCCACTTGCACCTTCATGTCTTTGCTCTGAATGTAGAATCCAAAAGTGCTCGCCTGCCAGCAGTGTGGAACTCATCTAGCCACGATTATAGCCTCACAAACAAGCTCCTGTCTGCAAAGTCATATCATCACGTAATCCCTCAGCTGAGACAACAACAGTCCTACGTCACAACGTTCCAAACAGTCTGCACTTAAGACCCGTTTGCCACTGTTGTTATCTACGAATGCAGCACCGGGTGCTCGTTCCAGCCAAAGCAAATGGCAGCTCTTCATTTTCTGGGCTTGCGGCGCAAGGCAGTAAACAACAACAACAATAACACCACCACCGAGCAGCGAGGGAGGAGGGGA
>JAQMYJ010000004.1:10866386-10869669 GCA_030014305.1 Clarias laeviceps
TTGGTTCTCCGTGGACTTGTTCTCCAGAGGTCTATTAGTAAACTAGGATCTCTAGCAAAGGGCTTCCACTGGCACTCTGAAGACTTCAGCACTTACTCTCTTCTCTTGTCAGAATACATTATAAACCTGGTATTCAAGTCAGAGGAAGAAAACTTCCCGTTTTTGCCTGGAATTACAAGAGCGGGTAGAGTAGAGCAGGCCCCGGAGGAGCTCTTCAACACATTGCGCTTCAACCTCGGACACGTTCTCTGCTGTGGAAGACCTTTCTGTTTTAGTTTATGGCGGGGGGGTGGTGGGTGGGTTGGGTAGGTGCAGAGAAAGCACAACTTGTGATGCGCTCACTGGAAAACAGGCTGCATAATGGAGCGAGGCGTGTGGATTGGCCTCTGTGCCTCGGGAGAAATAAGGGAGCAATTTCTATTCCATATTTGATGGTGAAGGCCTGAAGAAATTCTATTCACAAATCCAAACAGAAACAAAGCCTTCGGGAGGTCATGCCTGCTTCCTCTCGGCTCTGCATAATGGGACATGGGAAGAAAGAGATGAAGAGACAGGGTGTGCGTCTCTCTTTCTTTCTCTCTCTCTCTCCGTGCGTGTGTGTGTGTGTGTGTGTGTGTGTATATGTGTATTTGTGTGGGATCTGCCATATACCTGATCAATTTAACCGCTTCAACACATTCTGTTTGGATTTGGGGCCCCCCAAGTGCTGTGCTTTGTTTTTGATGCCTGTCGCCCCATGTCTCTCTCTCTCTCTTTCTCTCCCCCTTTCTCCCTGTCTGTCTGTAAACGGACTGCCAGCGTGATTTATGAGCGTGTCGTGGACGAACTTTTCAGGCTCGTCGGCCCAGACCGGCAGCGTTGCCTCCTTAATTAGTGGACCCTGTGTACGTCTGTCCCATCCTGTGTGCTACACCGGGCCTTTAACAGCACTCTCGCTTTGCATCCTCTAGCAGGCTGACACCTGCCAAAGCCTGCGTCTGTCTGCCTGCCATACTACACTGTCAGCACTGAGCTCTCCTAGCAGCCATTAGAAGCTTCCTTTAATGTAAAATCATGACTCCTCCCAGTGTTTTGCACGGAGTCAGCAAAACCGGCTTTAATGCTGAGACTGACTGTAGTGCAACTTTTTGCTGTCACTGAAGTCACTAAAATGTGTGTGTGGGTGCGTGTAAGAGTGTGTCATTACGCTGTACCTCTTTTGCCTGTTTGCTGGGGTGCTGTTGCTGCAAAAGCTGGAGGTGAAGCTGCTCCTGCTGCTTCTTGTAGAACTCCTGCAAGTGTTGCTATGGGCAAAAAAAAAAAAGTCACATACAGCACTGAGTGAAAACACTGCTGTGGCTTTTTTTTCAAGCTATAAAACGGCGGCACTAATAATGGAGGCTAGGCTAGCAGTCTAATCAGCGCACATCCGACTGAATTGACAGTGTAGTTTGTAATAATCTTTTGGGAGCTTTAGCTTTTATTACCATAAACATATTTTTTTACCAGACATCTTAAAAAAAATAAAAAATCCTCAACCCGTCTTGCATAAATACCCTGATAGAGTAGTCTAGCACTTCTCCATATGGGCCTTAAATGATCCTGCATGATATTCCAGCAGGAACGATTAATCACATGCACTATATATTTTTCCTCTGATGCCCTGACAGGCAGTGCAATGCCGAGGAGCACTCTGAGGAGTAGATTCATCACTGTGAATTAATGCCTTTACCACACTTCCACTCAGCGCCATGAAGAGCAACTGTGTTCAACGTGGACCACGTCTCCTTCAGATGAAAAAGTACCAAGTCACTCAGGGCTGTTAATGAAGTTTGTCTTAGGAGCAAAGCTAAAGGAGTGAGGTCTTTTCCAGCACTATGAGAAGAACTTTCTAAAGAGGAGGTCTAAATTTGAGTGTCGAGTTCTACATAGACTGGTGAGTGAAGCCAGGGCATAGTGAAGTCTCTCCTGTCAGCCTCACTTATGTCTTCACTGCATCAGTCCTTGAAAGACGTCCCTACTGAAAACACCTAATTATACGCCTGTCCATTATTGTTTCCCTCATCTAATGTCAAGAACAGGAGCATTGGAGGAAGGTTGTATATACTTACGTACAGTATGTGTATACCTATAGAAGGCTGATATCGATTTGGAATATTTAACAAAACAACAGCACAGTATGTTTTTCTGAGTGGATTGAAGAAAAGTGGCAAGTGGCAATACTCATATACCAGTGAATAACTCTTGGAGTTACTTGGAGAAAGTGATACTGTAGAACTGAAGCAATTGATATTTTTCTTATCAATTATTTAGCTTTCTTTCTTTCTTTCCTGGTTGAATATACATTATATTTTTTAATAAAATATTATGAAATACTGATTTGTTGTTGCTTTAAATTTTTTTAGTTTTTACCACTTCCTCAGAAAAAAAGCAGATTTGTGTCTTGTAAAAATATACTAAGGCAATCCAATCTTATTCTTTATAAAATATTGTCCTTTTCTATGTATGTTTTATTTTTTTAAATGGAGTATAATGAACATATTTATGTGCATAAAAATGTGATGCTTTTTGGGGTAATTTTGCAGCTGAGCACAATAAATTGATTACTCGATATTTAAAATAAATAGTCTTGACACATGCAAAGAATTACTTAGCGTTGCTAAACAGCTCCGATGTAATAACAGAAAACCAACATTTCCCATTTTAGACAAAGTGGCAAAACCTTGACAGCCAATTTAATTCATTTACTATTCGAATGCATTTGAATATTAAAGAGCCTATAATTTTACACTGGCTCACAGAGTGAACATTAGTAGGAGTGCTACGGCGCCTGTTCATGGTGCATAAACGGCAGTCAGAAACTGTGTTGCTTTCTGAACAAGAAGGGGAAAAAAATCCAACTTTTATAGGAACTTCAAGCAAATAAAAATGCATTTGAAACTTTACTCACAAATTACACAAAACCAGAGTTATGAGTAACATTTAGGTAGTTAGGCAGAATGGCTTCGTATTTACTATAAACATGCATACCTGCTGCAGCATGACTGCTTGCTGTTGCTGTAGAAGTGCCTGGAGCTGCTGAGGCGAGAGGACCTGCTGCTGAAGGATCTGCTGCATCTGCTGGGGAGTGATGACCTGTGGACTCATCATGGCCACTGACACTGGCACCTACACAAAGACAGAGAAAGATACATTATATGCATTTATATATATATATATACATACACACACTACCGTTCAAAAGTTTGGAGTCACTTGCAAATTTCTTTGTTTTTGTTTAGTGATTTATTTTCTACATTCTACA